>CM035225.1:119128735-119614567 GCA_020226215.1 Sindora glabra | reverse complement strand
CAAGAGTTAGTATTATTATATTTAGTTCAAAGAAAATTTATATCGAACAACTCCTCTTCCTTCAATGTCAGACATGATTCTCAATATTATTCTTTATATATAATTTATTAAACTCTTCATTTTATTACTGGATGAGGATTAAAAACACTTAAATGGTCTCCAATATACCACTAGGTAATTTTAAGGACATCAAGCTCCTAAAATGTTGAGTGTTTTTTATCATTAGATCATTTATTTTTCTTTGAGATTTTTTTATTTTACTTATTTTCTTTAAGATTTGAAAACAAATCTTGGTTTTTATCTATCTTATATCTAACAAGATTTATTCAATGTAAGCAATTTGAATTTATTTGAAATGTACAACTTCTAAGGTTAAAAAATGCGATTCAGAGTAAAAAAATTTGAATTTAAATTAAAATATAAATATTTAAATTTTTTTAAATAATTGAATATATAAACTAATTTTTAAATTTAAAAATTTATTCGATAATGGTATATAAATAAGTTTTTTCTTTAGTAGATAAATTTTATAATTAGTGTTACTAATATTAATAAACAATTAAATAAAAAGTAAATAAGGAAAATCTAAAAACGCTGTGCCAGGGTTTCGTCTCTCTGCATGGAAAAACCTCGTTTAACTCACCCAGGTCCATCTGAGGAGGAAACGAACTTATTGAACAGAAGCACGAAGAAGATAAAACATGGTGGGTATGGCTTCATGGGCGACGGAAGACATCTGGTTTCTTTTGTTGATAAGGTTCTGGAGGATGGCTAGGATTTAAAAAACGGTCTGCGACCGCAATATTGCATTTTCAAGACAGATCGCATCCGCGATTTTTCACAATTTTAAACCGTTATGACCTGTATTTTTTGCATTCGTCCGCATCGCGACGCAACCGCGATCGCGACCGCAACCACAATTTAAATCCTGGATGGTGGGAATAAGGGAGAAGATAAGGGGAGGTCTTATAGAGATACCCTAGTTGGTGGGGAAGGTTTTAGTGCTAATGATGAGTGTCCTTTTATGGAAGAAGAGGGGCAGTCAAATGAAGATGATGATTTCAGCTGTTTTATTGTGGGAAAAATGGAGTGAATGAAGGTAGAAATTAACTCAAAATAATGATAACTGAATCTGAGGAGGATAGGTTGAATCAGCGCTGGAGGAAGACATTAATAATCAAGTTGCTTAGAAGAAGGATAGGGTACGTTTCACTTGTTGGAAAACAAATTTTATTAACTTTGGGGTGAGCTTGGTCTACTAGACATCATTAACCTTACGAATGAGTATTACCTGGTGCGTTTAGTGCGCCAGAGGATTATGAGTTAGCTCTAACAGATGGGTCTTGGCTGATTTTTGACCGTTATCTAACGGTTCATACTTGGAATCCTAATTTTGATCCAGCTAAAGGTATCGTTGAGCAAGTTGCCGTTTAGGTTCAAGTGCTGGATCTCTCGATTCAATGCTTTGATCGTAAATTCCTTATGTTCTTAGGAAATAGGAATGGAAAGACTCTGAAGGTAGATGCAATAACAAAGAACCAAGCAAGGGGAAGATATGCTCACATATGTGTTGAGGTGGATTTGATGAAGGAGTAGCTGTCGGAGTTTTCTTTTCAAGGAAAATAATATTGTATTCGGTATGAAAGCTTACATACTATTTGTTTTTCTTGTGGGAAGTATGGTACTTAACTGAGCATTATCCAGAGATAATGGTGGAGGCTTATCGAGAAAGGCGGAGCAGAATGAAGTACCAGACCTTGCCTTCTGTTTGCCACACTAAAAAAATCGAATCTATTTCATTAAAAATAATTTCATTTCATTTTTAATGAATTCTTTTGTTTGGGATAAATTATATAAAATATGATTTCATTTTACTTTTAAATAATTTTTTTTATTTGGAACTTTATTAAATTACAATGTTATTCTTAAGAGTGAGAGAGAGAAAATTCAAAGAGAAAGATATAACTATTAATAATTTGAAAAATTAAAGATATTACATTTGAAATAAAATGAATTTCTACCAAATCTTATCTAATTTCATAAGATTTCAAAATAGTAATAATATAAAAAAATAAGATTTTAAAATGAAATAAAATTTAAAAAATTTAAACCCAAAAATAATTTTCTAATAGAATTCATTTCAAAATGAAATGATGCTAGTTTTAAAGTATGCTAGGATTAATAAATCCTACCTTGATGTAGCAAATACTAATGTCACGAAATATGGAGATTGGATGATCGCCCAACTGAATAGACGTAGAAATAAGAAAGTGGTTCAGAAAATTATGTAAAAAAGAAAAGAATATATATTTCGTTTCACATAGAATAATAGAAAATATATTAAAAATTATTTATTTTTTAAATGATATTTTTTGAATTAAAAATAATACATATTAAAAAAATAACATGATAATATTGCTTGTGAAAGATAAATTTTTATACTCAAAATGCATAATATGATGATAATAATTAAATTATAATTAGTTATATATATAATAAAAATATAAATTTATGTTTTAATAAAATAATAATAAAAAATAAAAGAATATTTCATTAATGATTAAAAATAATTTTTATGAAAAATATTAAGTAGTTCGGTTTAATAAATAAATTGATAATATAAGTTTTATTAATTAAAATTATTAAATGAATTAGATGAATTAACTTATCTTGACACTTTTGATAAGAAATGATATGACACAATGCAATTATTATTCGCGTTAGGTTCAGGTTAGACTTATTTGAGTAATTATTAATTTTGTGATACCATACAAACTTAACGTATGAATACAAATTATTACTCCTAATCATTGTGGTACAAGTGCAACTATCTAACTTTTCAAGTGCACAAGGACTATATTGAAAATGCTATAATTTGTAGAGTGCAAATCTAAAATCTAATACAAGTTTGTGAAACAAGTCATCCATCATCAAAGTAGAGTTAATGATTAAAATTCAAGGAAATGTAGTGGTTAATATTGTTACATGTGGTGAAGGCATGGAAGCCTTCAATTTTAGTACATGTATTATTAGAGATGACAATGGATTGAATTTAGATAGATTTGACCTAAATTTGATAAACTCAATACATACACACACACACACATATACATCAAAGCAAAATCCAAAACACAACTTACTCCAAGTGAAATTGGTAGCATTAAAATTCTTATTTGTATTATGACATTTTTATTATAAAATTAAATAGAAAAACAACAAATTTAATGTAAATAAAATAAATGAGAAAGGAAACAATCTATTATGAAAACATATTCTTTCATTTTATTTATTTCCATATCATTACATAAACATATGCAAGAAAAAAATTATTTACAATAAACAATAGACTTTTTATTTACAATAAACATACATGGTATCTTTACACAAATTAAAAGGAATACTGGTTATCCTCCTTTTGTAGTAACCAATGTGGAAACTTAGGTTATAGACAAATTTTGAAAATGAAAAGGTTAAAGTATGGTACAAATTAAAAATAAAAATTATAAAGTACAATGTCATTTGAAAATTTTATTCAAAAACTCTTCTAATCCTAAAATGATTCTCTATCTAATGAGGTATGATCTCTTTCTAACTTTAAGATGATTCTCTTTAATTTTGTATTTTTGCTCACTAATTACTATGTAGGACTAAAGCTCATTAGCTTGTGTCAAAATATTTGAGATTAACACTCACTAGAAAAGCATAAAAGTAAAATGTGAGGACTATCCTATTTTGTTTTCTATCATTTTAATGTAACTTTTATAAGTTTGCATAGGTTAAAAATTTAATTTCATTCATCTTTTTTAGCATTATACTATATTATCCATTATTTATTCACATGAAAATGTGTAATATTATACAACAAATTTCCATAAATGCTTATTATATATGCAAGTATTGTATTTAAAAGACTTTTATAGGGAGTGCAATCCTTATATATTGAATTATGAGTGTCAAGATAGTTTAGTGAAATACCAATCTCTGATTAGGGACTTGTATATAACCTTTTATCATTTTTAATTTTTTATTATTTAATTTATTCTTTACAATTATTTAAATTGGAATTCTTTGGAGTTATGGGAAAAGTTGGCTTTCTATACCTAGTTAGGAATATGGGGAAAATAAGAAGGACGAGGGAATAAGGATTATAGGGATGGGGTAAACGTCTAGGATGAAGAAGTAAGGAATTAAGGGATAAGGTGAACGCTAGTAGGGTTTAGGATGAGGGAGTTAAGAATTAGGAAACAGAGATGGTGGTTAAGGTTTGGATGGGTAGGGTGGGAGGACATACAATATTGATTATTTTGATGAATTGACATGGTATTATAAGAAGATATCAATTGTTAGAAAGAAAATGACATTTAGTATTATTTCCCTAGACTATATAAACATGAATGACGTCAGTGTTTTAAGAATAAAAAATAATGTTATTGTTGTATTTTATGTTAGTTTTCAAACCTTCATGAAAACCATATATACTACGATGCTTAATTAAATGTCAATTGTTTTTCAATCCCTTAAACACTCAATGCCAATAACTATTTTGTAGTAATGTTTATTTGAAATGTGTAATATTATACATTAAATGTTTAATGAATATTAATTTCATTTATATATATTAGACTTAAGTGTACTTTTTCTAAGGAATGCTAATTTCAGATATTGATTAATGGTATTAGATATAAACTTTCACTATTTTCATTCTTTTGCTATCATCATTAAATTAAATTGTTGAAGTTGAAACTTTGTAATGTCATTAGAGATGTTGAGGTTTAGAAAGGATCAAGTAAAAGGAACTTCTAGAAAGGGTTAGTGTTATAAGGGATCAAGTAAAGAGGAACTACAAATGGGTTAGTTTTAATGGGTGCGTATGATATACCATATCAATTATTTAAGAAGAACCATAGTATATATATATATATATATATATATATATATATATATATATATATATATTTAATATTGTAATATACTTCTTAAAAAAGGCTTTCAAACAAAAAAAATAATGATTCTTATACATATAAAAACCAACATTGTTATATCCTTTTTGCATCAGTTGTGAAATGGACATTAAATCAACTAATATACAAAAACTCTCATATATATATGTCAATTATTAACTGACGTAGATTAACAATTTTGCAGTGGTGTTGGCTACTTGACTCGAGAATGGCTTGGTTCAATTTGACTTGTGAGTAGGTTTTATCAAGTTTAAGTAAAAAATTTAGCTCTTTTAGGTAGAGCATAGTTTAGTCTAGCTTGATTCATTTAATTTTTAAGTAGCTTGTGGGTTTGTGTGTGTATATATATATATTTAAATTTATATTAAGAAAATATCAATAATTTACTCTTTTATATTATCTATTAATATTAACAAGATTATAACTTTATTTTTAACTAATTTATACGTATTAATGGGATTTTAATTTGGTTTTTAACTAATTTATACTTTAAGTTTATATATTTATTGAAAAATTATATTTCTTACTAAAATGTTTAATTTACTAACCAATTGAACCCAAAACAATCATGTAACTCATTTATAATTTGATAAAATTCTTCGAGCTTATCATTGATCTCTACGATTTCAAATCGAATCAAGTACAAGTTATTTTTCTATTATATTGAGCCAAACTCAAACTCCTATAATTTTTTATCAAATAATGTTTGATTAAATCAAACTTAACTCAGCTTTGTTTGATATTCTGCCCCTACTTGCATACAAATTTTGTAGCTGACGGTATAAAGGAGTGGAATGCAGGTTCAAGTATAACGAGAAATTCTGGGTTCTTAATCATGTAATTTATATGATCGTTACTAACAAAGATGAGAAAAATTCAAGTAGGTATAGCTACAAAATTATTTATTTATTGATTATTTTAATAATAATGAAATGACAAGAATTTTTCAAATTCTGCCAGCTACAAAGTCAAATTAACATTTAGAAAAAGATTATGGTAATGTAGTAGTGCACCAATATGCTATTAAATTTAATTATTAATATGTTATCTTACAATGTATTAAATTTGACTTTAAAAAAAGTAAATTTAATATATAATTAAATTTAGTAGTGTATTGATATACTAGTATATTTATATCAATGATATACTCTGTCCCATGCCATTTATAGCACCTCCAGAGCAGTTGTGATCTTGTCCTCGTAGACTCAGAAGTTAAGACACTTGCAACTTCTCTATATAATTTGACTAGTTCCTAATTGATATTTTTTAGGGGTTTGCTGATATCATTCAGCATGAACACACATTGCCAAGAAATTTTATAGAAGGGTAGGACAATCTGATAATAGATTATGGTTATACACAAGAGAATTTGGATTAATTCAGAAATAATATATATATATATATATATATATAATATTATATATTAAAATTATGAAGAAATAAGTTAAATAATTTTTAATACTAAATTAATAAATTTGTATATTTAATATGTTCAACAAATATTACATAAACAAATAAAATTGTGTCAGAAAATTGTCATTATAAAACTTAAAAATAGTACAATAATAATTACATAAGCCAATTGCTATAATTAAATATAAATAATTATCACAATTAGTTAAAGAAAAAAATTACACTTTACCCACTTATAATTTCATCAATTTTCACTTAACCTTCTTATAGTTTTAATTGTTACAATTTACCCATTAGTGCTTTCAAATTATTAACACTTTACCTATCTAAGTTGTTTTCCATTCAAAATTTAATAAAAAAATTATATGTATTATAAGATTTTTACTTTACTAAATTTTGATTCAATTTGACACCTACTCAAAACTAATTTACCCCTAACAAAATTCTCTATTGCATTTTCTAATAGCAATCATAGATTAAATTGTAGAGGATAAATCTTCAATAGAATTAAGTTTTGATGGAATAATTTCATTTCAAGTAAGTATAAAACTAAATTAGAATTTAAAGAAGTAAAAATCACATGTAATGCATTTGAATTTTCTGTTAAATTTTGAATGAAAACCATTTAGGTGAACAAAGTGTTAAAAATTTGAAAGGGTCAAATCATGAATGAGTAAAGTGTAATTTTTTCTAATTAAATAATTAATATTTTAATTGAATTAATTAATAATTAATATTACAACATTATAAATTATGAATTTGAAAATTTTCTGACAAAAAAAGAATGATAACAAAATAATAACAATACACATTTCAAAGTGATACTAATAATAAAATATAATTCTATTTGTTATTATAATAACAATAATAATTAAAAAATAATATAAAGTTATAAATAATAAATAATAAAAATGAAAATAAATAATGTAATATGTTATAAAACTTTGCTTATGACCACATAATAAATATTTACCTAAAAATGAGATTAAGATTAGTATTATAATAATTCAATTTAATAAAAAAATGGTAATTCAACTTAGTACTAATCTAACATATAAATTTTGGCTATGGGGTTAATTGAATCAATTATAGAAAGAGATTATTATATATCATTAATACAGTAATATATTGATATATTATTAAATCTAATTATATATTAAATTTTTTTAAACTAACATATAAAAAATAATTTAAATTGAACACTGGTGTAGCACTACATAGCTGAAATACCATACTTATCTCCTTGGGCATAAGAAAAACTTCTTTGCACTTCACCTAATTAATTAATATTGCCACTGAGGGCCAGCTTGTTCAAGGTTATGTAGTATAGAGGGGGAGTCCGATCTCCCCAATCACCGCCCTCCCCAATTTAAAAATTTCCATATACTAAAAAAAATAAATAATATTTTGTAGTTTTCGATATAAACAAGTGGAATGCACACATTCAAGTATACGGAGAGGCTCGAGGTTGCCTATGTGCCATAAATTTAAAAAAAGAAGTAATTAGAAAATTAATTATTATTCTCTCTGTCTTTTCTTTTTGAATTAAAAAATCTCTCTTTTTATTTATTATTAAAAAATTAATAGAATATTAAATATTTTTTTATTTTACCCATCTTTTTTACTAATAAATGATTTTAGAATGCTTCAAAAATTTATTTCATTATATTTCTCTCTCTATTTTTAACTATATTAAACTTGTGTATAAAATAAAAGATGGAGTAAATTTTAATTTTGAACTAAAAAATGACTTTAAAAAGTTCAGTAAAAAATATGCTAAATTACTTTTTTAATCTCTATAAAATAAGTTAAATATAACAGATAATAAAAAAAGGAGATGGTATATTAATTTTTCTCTACTCTGTACTTAGATGGTAAGAAAAACGAAAGAGATAAAAGATAATTTTAAATTTTAATTAGGAAAGAGAAAGAATAAAAAAATTTAAAAATTTTATATTTGAATGTAATATTAACTGCAAATTTTATCTTTCCATTTTCTCTTTTATTCTTCTTCTGTTAATCCAAGTAATAAAATTTTTTAATTTTTTCAAAATTTTCCACCTTCTTCCTTTCTTTCCTCCCATCCTTGGGCTTAATAATAATGAAATTGTTAAAAATGTTAATATGGATCTCACATTAATTTAATAAATAATAACTAATGTTAAATTTTGTTATGTAGGCTTTAGATAGAGTGAAAATTGAAATCAAGCCATGTATGTTATAATGGCCTAAATATGGGTTAGTTGAATATAAATTTTATGATAAAGTAGAATTCATGGCCTAACTCAATCTATTCAATGAGGTCCCTTAACTATAATAACTAATCTCAGTCTATGTTGTCCCATTGATACTTAAATATTGTTGTTCTCTTCTCAAACTAAGATGGTGGGTGGTTACAATAGAAGCAAAATTAGTTTCGTAAGATCAAATGATTTTGCAGAAATTTAAAGAATCAGATAATTGAATATTAAATAAAGTCTTATATTTCGAGTTTACTCATTTTCTTATAATAACATATTTGAATTCTTTGACACTATCTACCTCATGATATAATTTAAACCTAAGTCCAGGGAATTATTGTACATTAAATTTTTAATTCTACCAGAAATGATAGCAAGAAATTTTCAAGTTCTGCCAGCTTGGAAGTGAATTTGATATTTATGGCACCTCAAAAGCAGCTGTGATCTTATCGTCGTAGACTCAAAAGTCAAGACACTTGCAACTTCTATAATTTGATTTTCTTAATTGTTCACGTGACCTCACAATTTTAAGTAATATATATATATATATATATATAATATATATATATATATATATATATATATATATATATTATCGTCAAAGATAATTTTTTAAAAAGAAAGAATGATTAAATTATTAAATACATACATGTAAAAATCAAAAATTAAATTTCAAATATAATGAGAAACATATAATTTTCAAACAAAACATCGATAACACTACAGCAAAGAAAATTTTAGTTCCATATCCATTTGCTCTGCTGGAATTTCTGTCATTTTTAATTTATTATCGTCGCAGATTTTGTTTTAGATTTTCTTCTTTTATCTATTAATAATCATTTAAGTATCATACAATGATATTATAAATTTCGCAGTTCTTACACAATTTTAAATTTCTCACCAAAATAAATATGGAGAAAAAAGGAAATTAATTCTTCGTATTAGGAAGAGAAAGGCAATTTAATTTTTCTTTACACTAATCCAAAAAAAAGAAAAGAATCTTCAACTTATAAAGTGGAATTATTACTTAAAAAATGCCAGTTCTCCGACCCTATATTCTCTGTAACTTTCATGCATCTTACAAATATCATATAACAGTTTATTCAAAACATGCAACATGCAGTTGTTCAGCGTAGAGGTATGCTTCCATTAAATTTTTCAAAATTTTATGTAAGATTATATGCATTATTCAAAATATTTTTATTAATTTTTAATTTTTATTTTATTAAAATATTAAAAATGCTTGTACTTCACCGATCCTTAACTCCTGATCTTCCATATGGATTGTAGTTAAACTAAGATTTGAGGAAGTAATCAGTACAAAATAGCGCCACTGATGACGCCATGCATGCGACTAGTTCTAGTACAATACAGACCTCTTTAAGAAGAACGGAACAAAGAAATCACAAAAGGAAGTTTCGATCTGATTATAGATGGACCAGCTAAGTATAAATTGCTAAATGGATATATTACCTACTAATTTGACCGAAGTGGTATAATTATGAGAATTTAGTTCCCTGTATTTTTCTTTAAAAAAAATAAAGGGTGCAAATTTAAGAGAAAGAGAAATACAGGCAGTACGCCTCAATAAAATAATTGTAAGTTTTAAAACAAAAGATTATGTTTCTATTTCATTTAAATAGAAGGAAGTTGATAAAAGAAAAAAGAAGAAATGAAGGTGCCCCAAGGGTTTTTAAACCCTGGGTGGTGTGGCATAATCTCATCCATTGAATGAGATTACCGAAGACTTAAATAACCTCATCCAATAGATGAAATTATGCAACACGACCCAATGTTTGAAACTCCTAGAGGTATCATAGTCTTCCCCAGACATTTTTGTCAAAAAGAAGAAGAAGAATTTATTTGATTACGGAGAGACAGTTGGGCATAAATTGCAAAAGCGACATATCAACTACTAACTAGTTACGTTGATAGGGCTTTTAATAATCCAAAAAGGATGGACCAATTATGTGCAATTTTTTAAATCATATAAGTGATCAAACTATTTAATGTATATTTATAAAAATCAAAAATTGAATTTTAAATATAATAAAAAGTATAAAATTTTGATTAAAACTATTAAATATCATTTAAATTAAAGATTAACACCTATTAGGCATAAATTGCTAAAGGATTTGTCAACTACACTGACTACACAGAAGGAAATTTTGATGTGACCATGGGTGGATAATTCAAGCATAAATTGTTGAAAAGATATATCCCTGTAATTTGATCCTGTCAACTACACTGACTAGTGTCACAAGTCGGCCTTACACACCAGTTCACCAAGCAAACAAGCTCCGTTTAAGCTATAACTTGGCAGATAATTCAAGCATAGAATGGAGACCTTGTAGCCCAAATTTGGGTTATTCCGACTTGTGTACTATTTTTTGCTATTTTTTATGTATTTGCATTTTACATGTAATTTTGACCAAGGTAACTTGTCCAGTGCGAGTAGGAAAGCACTTGGCTGTGATCCTTGCATTTTTAGCTTTCTATCGGTGTATTTTGGTAGCATTTTTCCACCCAGAGCTAGCCGAAAAGCCCTCATGACAACTCGTAAAAAGTATGTCATCTTAAGCAATTTTGGGTTTTGTTCATAATGCTCTTTAGGGGGGGAGTGTGAGGTGACCATGGTGGGAACCTTGCACTAGTCTAGGGGATGGAATGTGCGGCTTGTACCTCCCTTGCACATTTCCAATACTGTATGGAGGATTATATGAATGAAAGAAGTAGCCCCTCTTCTAAATTACGATGTCCCGAATTTTAGCCGGTTTTAGCCGCATTTGCCTGCATTGCATATTTTGCACTTGAGTGCTTCGTGGTTGCCTTTGATATGCTTTGTGCTATGTGTTATGCTATCATTGCCCCTATTTATGCGTGTTTTGGTTGTCTTGGTTGTTTATCTTCCACTGTGCCCTTTAATCTTGTTGCCGCTCGGTATATTAGCCCACTTGGGTGTCGTGGGTCTAATCTTTGGCTGGCTTGCTTTCAGGTTGTTGATAGCGAGCGCCGCACGATCTAGCAAGTGAAGTTGCCAGCCTGTGACACTAGGCAGGTAAAAGGATCTGTCGAAATTTTGATTTGATCATGGGTGGATCATTCAAGCATAAATTGTTGAAAAGATGTATCACCAGCAATTTGACCCACATATTCTAATTATTATGGTTGTGCTTTCAACAACGCTTAATTTTAATTTTGATTCCTAACGTGATTGAATTTAATTTTCTTAAAAGAAATATTTTATTTTAATTTTTAATATATAAATTATATTAAATTAAACATAAAGTAACAATTTTTGTCAAATTTAAAATAAAAATAATTTGTTGACACACAAATCTTCTCCAAAACTCCAATTGGCAATTATTGTGAGTAAAATTATAGTGAAAATAATATTAGAAAAATATTATAATATTGAAAATAAGTTTTATAATTAAATTTTGAATATTTTATATCCATCAAATTGAGTTTTACAAAATTTCTAACTATTATATATTTAATGACAACCATTCTTTTTCATCTGGAACCCTATTTTGAATCCTATTTTTTATGTATATAGTATTACCGTTAATATTATTACATCAAAATTGTGAAATCAAATGATTCATTTAATGTGAAAAATACTTTAATTAGAGCATTAACATCATATAATCAACTAATTTTCTTTTCAATAATTAACAATTTGGAGCCAAGTTGGAGATTTGTATGTCAATTAAAATTTTCATTCTTCAATTTACTTAAACTATTGATAGCAACTACATGTAATCCAATTTATATATTAGAGAGACTAAAATAAAAATATTACATTTAACATGGATTAAATGTGATTAATTTATATACTAAAGAACTCTTGAGACTGCTAACACTTTAATAGGACTATGGTGATAGACTTATCCTTTAGGCAGTAACTATGACTCAAATTGAACATTCTTAGTAATAGAATACTTCTATGGTAATGGCTAAGTGTCATAGGCCATTAGCTTCAAAATCATGCAGCGCATGCTTACTACTTTTAGCGAACATACCATCCTTCCCATTAAACCTATACAACACTTTTGAAATGTATGACAAAATTCACAAGTCCGCAAGTCAAATTAAATGACATTAAAGCACCACCCAAGCGCCTCTACCAACCCTTCTAACACTCAGTACAAGTAGATATACTTTTTTCAAGTTATCATAAGCTTTTCATAATACTCTAAGTGTCTGATTTGCATAAAAACACATCAACATGAAATAAAAAGTGAGGATCACAAATACAGCATCTTAAACTTCTCTAAATTCTTGAATCATGACAAAATTATCAAAATACCCCTAAATTTGAAAAAATTAGAAAAAATAGTACACAAGTTTAATTAATCCTAACTTTATCTGTAAGTCCTTTATAACATGCTTAATTTTTTCATTAAGTCTTATCTTAAATTGAGCATATTGTGTATCGAACTATCATAACCTAACTTATAACATTCTTTTCCACTTCAAATGTTAATATCCTCATCGAATATAGCCATAAAGAATGTATTTACTCTTTCAAAATATCATGTAGTCTTCAGCTTATTCCTCTGAGTTGCTACCTTATCACTTATGCTTATTCTTTTCTTTAAGTTACTACCTTAACCACTTATGCTTATCTCTTTGAATGCTATGAATGTTCTTTTATCTTAAAGTTAGGTTACCACCTCTATAACATTGGTATCCTCTTGGCCAAGTGCATTCTTATAAATTTATCAAAGGGTCACCTCTATAGACTCCTTTCAAAGTTTCAATACTCTTTAGTGCCCCGTTTTCACTAGTTTTTTGAACTTATTACCTTTATAACTTGTTTAATAGTAGTTGCCTTTATAGCCTTGTGCTTGGTGCTTTTATAGCTTGCATAATGCACCTTTATAGTAGAAATGTGTGTTGACACCATAACTCTTGAGCAATGCTTAGCACCAAAATTGCCTACTAATAAGTGTCTTACACCTAGTGTCCCATTGCACCTGTGTAAAAGTTAAGACTTATGCTTTATCTATGCATAGGTCCGATAACCTTATTCATAAGTCTTCTTGTATTGCTTTCAATTAATTCATAACACTTCATAAAGCTACTTTCATATTTAATTGGATCCTCTAATCCTTTCTAAATCAGTATTCCTTGGCATCTTATCAGTTACCATAGCCTACTCAAAGTTAATGCATTTTAGCATTGTGGTCCTTGGAACTTCTCCTACATGCATTCATTGATGACTTCTTAAGCACATCTATTGATGGCTCCTCCACTTTAACATCCGAATGTGATTAAGCATAGGGCATTTTCCACTTTAGCTTGATTTCACCTTACCTATGTATGAGCAAATGTGAACTCATGATCATTATTAAAAAAATCTCTTAACAATATGACTACATACTAGTCTACTACTCTTCCTTTGAGTCATTATTGCTACCTTATGGAGCAATTATATAGCTTAGTCTATTACATTGAAGAATCTTATAGGTTATTGTGTGCTTTCTATCAATTTGTATATGCACATGGCATCGATTCCATAAAATCTTTGCTTCACCTTTTGGCTATACTTCCTTAAATAATACAAGCGATCCTTCTGGACCATCTTAATATGATTTAAACTACACCTCTAGAGAAATCTGCTTAATACATTACTTTAATATGCCATCCTTAAGTTGTGTCCAATCACTATGGTCATACATTTCTGCATGACCAAGTTTTTGCCTTTTGGCTCCATTATATCCCTCTAAAAATAGTTAAGCTTTCTAGAAGGATTAAGGTTTCTCTACTATATTGGTTATCAATTCACTTATTTTTTAGATGATGGTTTGCATCCCTAATGCCACTATTATGAATGAGTACATAACTAATGTTCCACACATACAGGTAAGCCCTTTAGCATAAATTCTTACACTTAATGCACTAATTCATGATCACTCAAATGCATCATCCTTTCATACACTAGTTTCTTCAACCGATCCAATCTCTTATACCCTCTAATAAAGTTTTTAGTAATGGCTTCATTGAATTTAAGAATGATAACTTTGCATATCTTTCATATAGTATTGGAAGCCACATCTAAACAAATGGTAGCTTACCCAATATTGGCTTTCTACACAAATCGAGCTCTGATAACAAATATCATGGGTTAATAGCTATCTAGCCAAAATAATGTAACATATGCTTGTCACTCTTGATAAATATGCTAGCCTTCCTATTAAACTCACCTGGCACTCTTGGAATAAATAATGAAACTCACAAATCCATGAGCTACAATGTAATGTCATTGAAACACCACCCCAAATTCCTTACTAGCTCTTTTGATATTTTACTCCCCTTAAAGAGCATTTTAAACAAAAGCTCACCTAACACAAGTAGACATACCTTTTTGAAGTTATCATAAGCCATTTTTGCAATATTCTAGGTGTTTAATTCACACAAAACATATCAATATGAAAATAAAAAATGTAAGATCATAAATAAAAGCTTCTCGAACTCATCTAAATCTTCAAAACTATGTCAAAAGTATTAATATTCTCCCAACTTGGAAAAATAAAAAAATAGTATACAAGTTGGATTAATTGTAAAATTTAGCCACAAGTCCTTTACAATATGCTTAATTTTTCTACGAAGTCTCATCTTAAATCGAGCACATTTGCATACCAAACTATCAAAACTGCCAACTTGTGACACTAAGGAAGATAGTAAACATCAGTTGCCCCTTCTCCTTCTTTTCTTAGCAAAAAAAAAAAAAATCATATAAACTTTTGAGAAAGTGCTCAAATGAATTGACACTTCCCAAAAGTTCATTTTGTATATTTGTTTGATTTAACTCTAAACTTTTTAAAAAGTATCATTAAAATGACTAATATACCATCTGAAAATGTAATATAGAAAAATAAATATCAATAAATTTTAATTATTTTTTAAAATCATATTTCTAATATTTTTTATCATAATTTTTCTAAATATATAATTTCATGTTTTAATGTATTATAAAAACATAAAGCATACTTAAATAAAATAATTGAGAGTTATTTTTATACATATAATTTAAACTATCTTAATATAATTAAATGAAATGTAATTTAAATGAGGTGAAAATATTAGTTAAATAATCAATTATATCAAATTTATCTGAAATAGTTAAGAAATACACATATTTTGTAATTGAATATTAAAATAATAAATATAAAATAATAAATAATATAATATAACAGATGTATATAATAAATATAAATATAAATATAATTCTATCTAGAATTAAATTTTTATTATTATTACATTTATGATATAATATTTAATATTTATGTTATATAATTTTATTCAATACCAATCCTATTTATTATATAATTTTATAAAATAAATATATTTATATAATTAATAATATACTTATTATAATTATAATTATATTTTATTTTGAATAGTTTATAATATTTATTATAATTTCAAATGGGGATGATAAATGTTAAGGTAATTATTAATTGAATTAAGTAGGAGAATTTTGTATTTCAATCTGTAAATGATAACAATTCTTCTTATCAAAGAGGTGTAAACCAAATAAATTTTTATAATTTATGAGAAGCAAAACTTTTTGTGAAGTTCTATTTCTTCTATTTTGACAATTATGTTGTATTTTGTATGATAAAATAGAATAGAATGGAAATGAATGACCATTCCATTACTATGTTTGATATGATTAGGAATAGAATGGAGGATCTATTTCATAATTATGTCTGACACAATAATAGGAATAGAATTGAAAAAGGCTTAATGATATTAATACTCTTAAAAATAAAAATATAAAATTGAAATCATATTTATATGAAAAATAAAATTATCATATTTTATTTTATAATTGAACCTATATATAGTTTTCAGTTGATCATACATATTTAATAGTAAAATAATAATATATGTTAAATAAAAAATATATGATGTGATCAACAATAAAAAAATATTATATTTTAAATTTAATTATCAAAATTATAAATAACACAAAAATTTCGTATTGTGAAAGCATAAAAAATATAATTTAACTAAATTTTTATATTATTTTTTTACAAAGATTAAAAATATTTTATTTAAAATTTTATTATTAAAAATATATTTACCAAAATAATTGAATAGAAAAATATTAACATATTTTTTTATAATTTAATAACAAAGAATAATGTTAGAATGTATAAAAAATGTGAGTAAGGATGTCAAAAAGTCATTCTACAAATGATAGCATGTTTGGTATGTATGATGGAATTGAATAGAAAAGTATGAAAAATGTTTGTCTAGTAGGTAATATGAAATGATAATGACTATTTTTTAGTAAATGATCATTCAATAAAATTATAAAATCTCTATTTAATAACAAAAGTGATGAAATGACCACTTCATCATTTGTGAAATAGATTTTTATACTTTTATTCCTTATATCTTTCATATATTCCAACATTATCCATTATTAATAAATAATAAAATATCTATTTTTCAACATTATATTATCAAGATGTTCTATTAATTATATTTTTAATTATAAAATTAAAAATAAATATTTTTATATTCTCTTTAAAAATTATTTAATATAAAAGATTTAACAATTACTTTTTTTATAATTTTACTATAGAAAATTATTTGCTAATTATAATATTTATTATTATAATTTTTATATTCAATTATAAAAATTATAAATAAATAAAAATGATAATATCATATTTTATAAATTTATTAACTATAATTTCAATTTTTTCCTTTTTTTATTTTTGAGTGTATTATCATTATTGATATACTTTTTTTTCATTTTATTCCTACAATATTTATTGAACTACATAGAGCTAAATGTCCACTATATTCTTAAACATACAAACATAATTATAAAATAGTAATTATTGATTCCATTTCTTCATTTCCTTTCTATTTCATTTAATTCTATCATACCAAATACAACATGATGGAATGTTCATTCCTTAAAAAATGGATATTCCCATTCCATAGTATTTATAAATTTTTTTATTCCTTTGTATTTCATTCCAACAAACTAAGCATGCTATTAGTGACCAACTAAATAATTTAAGATTCTCTACTTAAAAAGTTATGCTTCTCATAATACTTTTACCAACCAAACAGTCTTGTAGTCTAGAGATTTAGTAGAAAAAAGTGAGTCTTGTGTATAAATTAAACTAACATGCTTAGTGATCAAATATTTGAATAGTCATGATATTACTTTATGGCATATTTAGTATGATGAAATAGAATGGAATGAAAAAATTTTGTTTAATAAACACTATGGAATAAAAATGCTTATTCCCAAGGAAATGGTCATTCCATAACAAAAGTAATAGAATATTTATTCTATGATTTGTGAAATGAATTTTTTATATTTTCATCCCCCACATCTTTCATACATTCAAATATTATCCTTTATTAATAAATAATAACCTCTAGTTTTTATTACTATATTATTAAACATTTTAGTAACTATATCTTTATAATAAAAATTAAAATAAAATATTTGTAGATTTTTATAAAAAATTCATTTAATATAAAAATTTGATAAATTAAATTTTCATGCATTTACTATAAAATATTTTTGTTAATCATAATATTAATAATTATTATTTTTATGTTCAATTATGAAATATTTATAAATAAAAAATGATAAAATCATTTTTCATATAAATATGATTTTAATTTTACAATTTCTTCTTTTTGGACATTATGTTCATTAATGCATCTTTTTCATTCTAGTTCTGTAATATTTATTATATTAAATTTAATTATAAAATGATCATTCCATTTCATCATAACAAACACAACATTAGGTTTTTGGCTTTATTTTTTGCAGGCCGCTAATAAGGTAGTTGTTGACTAATAACTAATAAATAAGTTGATTTTATAAGAAGTATAAAATTAACTTAAAATATAAATAATTAAAAATAAGTTAAAATAAATAGATATGTAAATTAAATTAATTCATATTTATTTTAAGATTAAATTATATTATCTTAATAAATATATTCAAAATAAAAATATAATTGCCTAAAATTTGATTAATTATATTTTATAATGTTATATATTTATTTATTTAAATTTTATTTATTTATTAGTTAAAATAGGAATGCTATTATTTATTGAGGCCATGAATTGTAATTAATGAAGAAAAGAAGGATAAATTTTAAAAAAAATTCAAAAAAATTAGTAACTTATAAATTGTAAGTTACTTTATGAAACTTATTAATTAAAGCTTTTTTCTATAAATTAATATGCAAAACAAATCAAAAAGTTAGTTTATAACTTATTAATTAAGGGAATAAATTATAAATTAATCCTTAGTCGGCTTGCTTGAGGTTCAAAATGCATTTTCACAAGGTACTGCGATTTTGCATTTCGTTAGCAGTAACGATTGATTTGATTCTTGAGCTAGAAAATGTTAGCGTAATAGACCCATCCGCATGCTACAAGAAATATATCCTAAAGCGACAATATCTAAGTGTCGTCATTTTATTGGCCTAAAATTGATGATGGGAAGAAAAACACGGTTTTTGGCAAATATATAAAGCGATGATACTGTCGTTCCTTTAGAACAAAAAAAATTCTAAATAAAGCAATAACATTTCTGGTTGCTTTATGGACAAGAAAATATGGGGGAAGAATGGTGAATTTCTTTTTATGGGTAATTATATAAAAGCTATGATATTTTCATCAGTTCAGAGCTCAAATAAATTGAGCTTGAAAGTGATGACATTTATCATCATTTTAGTTCAAGTAATTACCGAGTGGGAACACAAGGTGCATTTTTTTTCCCAATAAACCTAAACCGGAGACATGGTCATCATTTTAGTGGTTTCAATTTTCGAAGAATTAAACATGGATCAGTTGCCTTTAAAGTGACTACAACATCGTTGTTATAGGCATAAAACATTGTCGCTTTAGGTTGCGGAAAGATAGAGTGCCATAGCTAGCATGCTCAATTACTAAAACAACGATTTCGTTAAACTCCAAAGCAACAACATTTTGAATGTCGTTGTTTTAGGGTCCAAGTATCTTAATTGCAGCACCATCCCCGTCTCCATATTTTTTGCATGATTTTTCTCTGGCTTCCCTCTCCTTCTTTGGCAAATTAAAGCATTTTCTCTTTCTTTTTAGCTATCTCTTGATATTTTCACATTCCCTCTCTTTCTTACTGTTATTTCTATAATTTTTTTTTAGTTTCTTTCCTCATATATTAGAGATTTGATTGCATTTGAATCAATTTGACATAATTCTTTCTTCTTTACAATTGTATGAATGTAATAGTAACTATGCTTATGTGTTTGTTGTTGTTAATTTATAAGGTAGAAATTTAGGCTCTTAATATGTAATTAATATGATTTTGGATATGAAAATAAGTTTATTTTATTTAATTTCATCTCATTCCCTTTTTACTATTATTTTTATAAATTGATAACTGTTTAATTGTATATATGGATGTGTTTGGAGTGAGAATTAATTTGATAAAAATAGGGTTTTATGATATAAATAGGAAGAATTAAACTAAATATCAGCTAGTATATAATTAGAATTAAGTAGTTACAAATGGATGAGATTTAAGATCTATTTTTCTTTTTCTCCCTTCAACCTCATAGAAATTGCAAAATAACACTTAGTATCATAAAACCCCCAAACCCCCCTTTCTTTCTTCATTTTTTCTAAAGACCTATGGCTCACTTTTCTCTCTTGCTCCTCAACCTTATTTTCACTAAGTCTCAACAACAATTGGCGTGAAGATTCCAGAAATCGCTCATAATCTTTTAACTAACCTAAGGTATTTCATTAAGTTCTCAAGCTTTTGATGAGAGGTTTTATGAATTTGGATTGTAGAAAGGAAATTAGGGATTTAAATCCTCTTTCTAAATTTTTGTATTAATTAATGTCGATAGGACAAGTTAAATCTATCACCAATCCTCCTTCATCTACTTTAACACACAAGTAAATGGATAATCTACTTAACTTGCCTGTGAGTGATAATTTTTGAGTTATTTGAAATTAATGATTGAATGCTTTTAAAAATAATTGATAATTGAGTATACAAATTATGATTGGTATGGATTTCTTATAATTGTTGTGTTAGAAACTAGTTGAGGATGATAGATGTTGTGGATTATGGATTGGTGTTGTTGTGTAATATCAAATATGGAAGAAATGAACAATTGTTCAATGAAATTTGGTAAAGATTTGGAAAAATCAAGCTATATTTAAATATGGTAATCAAATATAGCCTTAAAAAGTATTGCTAATAGGTCATATTTGACTACCATAGTTGAATTCCTTAAAAAGTGGTTGCTTCTAGATACAAATACTCAAGTGTAGTATTTAAGTATAACCATAGGAATTATATTCCAAAAGCTTATATTCAATTACCATAATTGAATATAACTATAAAGGCAGTCTCTAGATAAAAATAATTGCATACTATTGTTAATTATGGCTTCCAAAAGTGCATTTTAGATTCCAATAATCAATTACAATAGTCGAATATGACCTTTATATTTCTAGTTTAATTTTATGGTAGAATTATGCACATTATAGCAAGTATGTGTAGATTATTATGAATGTAATTGAGTTATAAATGTGGATATGTGTATGGTTGATTGAAAAAAATCCCAAATAGGGATTTGATATTTTATGGAAATGTGATTGGGGGAAGATAATTTGATGAAAATATGAAATAATATTGAATTCAAGAAAATGCTTATGAAGGGATAAGGTGCCTATAGGAATAAAGATGAGTTTGCAAAAAGATAAGGCTAGTGGGAGTTATAAAGTGGTTTAATTGCTTTGCTATCATTTGTTATTGAAAATTAGTGATTTTATTATTATTGTTGAGATATTAGTAGTAGATAAATTTTCATAGACTGTGGATATGAATAGGTGTTGTGCATTCCTAATTATAAAAATGTGATTCTATATACATATGGATATACTAATAAGTAATTATTTACGTATTGAGTTAATAACTTATTATTTCAATTTTTTTTAGATACTCTAGTGGAAGTTTCCCTTCTCTCACCAACACAACAAGAGTAAAACTTGTCCAATGCATAGTTGTATAGGCAGCCATGTTGATAATAGCTTATAACTTTAGGCCTTATAAAAATGATATATTTTTTAAATAATATAAAAACTATTTGTAAATACTTTTTGAAAATGTTTATATGTTATTTCCTAAATCCATGCAATGATATCAAATTAATGAATTTTGAGGTAGTTGAAAACTAGGAAATGGGTTCCATGTTGGTTGCAGATTAAGTGGGTTGTGACAAAGCAGCTATTTTTGGGGTTGTTTTGCTTGACCTTGCTAACGTATTAGTCTCTCGTTTGCACTGAAGTAATAATTTTAAGCTCTAAATATGTAGTTGATTTGTTTTGAGATATGTAGTTAATATGGTTTGATATATAACTTTATTTCATTTTTACTATTATTTTGATTTGCCTTAGTGATGTAAATTTTTGAAAATGAGTATTATATTGATATTGTAAATATTATAATATATCTATTTTTTTATTCAAACATAGTATAGAATTTGTACGATAGATAAAGGGAAACTTGAACTTAGGATAGGACTATTAACTTAAAAGTACTTTAGGAATTGTTAAATTAAAAATTTTTAACTTTACAATTCAATATAATTAAAAATTGCTAAATTAGAGATGGTAAAAAAGTAAAAATTCAATAATTTAAATAAAGAATAAAACATTACATAATCGTGAATTAAAAAGTTAAATTTATAATGATTAAAGTTATGCATAAAGAGTGTTATGATTAATAAGTAAAAGAGAGAAAGGACATAAATTTTAAAAAATTATTAACTTGCTAATTATTAAATTTATTATAGTTTCTTACTTATTGAAAAATTGTGAAATTCTTAATAATTAATTACAATTAGTTAAAAACATTAATCAATATAGAAGGAACTACTAAAAAATTATAGATAAAAATAATTCAGTCCATCATAGTTAAATATATGTGTAAGAGTTGTCAAAATAAATAGTTAAAATTAAAATATAAAGACATGATAAGTTGAAATGTTTAATTTATAATAATGTAAAATATGCATAAGAACTGTTATAATTAATAAGTAAAAATAAATAAAATATTTGGTAGTAAAAAAATTAAAAGTTCTTATTTATTAAATATTTTATAGTTATCTAATTATTGAAAATTATTAACTCAATAATAATTAACTACAACTAATATAGAAGAAAAGAATAAAAATATCAATAAAAACAATTAAATTTGTCATTATTAAATATGCCGAGTTCTCAAAATTAATAAACTAAATTAAATCAAAGTAAGAAATAATTAGAAATTATTAACTATAAAATTTATTAAAAATAAGAAAATAGTGAAGTAGTTAACTTTATTACAATTAAAAGTGCAATCAATATATCTTATGATGAATAAGTTAATATTTATTAAATATATTATAGTTATTTAATTATTAAAAAATTTTAATTTATTAATAATCAACTACAATTAATATAGAGGAAGACAATTAAAGAATTTAAGTGATAGTGAACACTATTCTAATTAATTGTAAATTTAAAAAAATTAATTTAACAAAAAAAGGATAAAAAATAAATAAAAAATATAAAATTATTCTAACTTTAGATTTATAATAATTTTAACTTGATTGTACCAGCATTATAACCTTCGACTTGTTTAGGGGTTAACTAGTCTTTAAAGACTAACTAACCTTTCAATTATCCTAATTTTTTAGACAATTTAGAGTCAATACTAAAATTATTATTGTTAATTTATTTGTTTTTCATTTCATGTTGTTGAAATTTCACTTAAGAGAACTATAAGGGAGATACTATCTAAATTTCTATATTTGGAAATAATAATGTGGATAATGGGGGACATAATAATTATAAGAAGATTTTGAATGGGTGAAGGCCTTACCTTTTAATGTTAGAGTGATAAGGTGAATTTAGGACACATACCAAATATACAATTACCGTACCAAATATACAATTATCATATGAAATAGACAATTACCATATTAAATATACAATTATGCTTGAATCCTATTTAATTTGATATGTTATTGATCAATGATGAGATATCTGACAATAAAAGTTAGAAAACTTTGTGGGATAAGTTCTTTAATGTATATTGAAATGGTGCTAGGGCATTTGTCAAGAGAATTAGAAACTTTGCTAACAAGGAAGGGTTAGAGAAATTTCTATTTGAGAAGTGTGTAAATATATTTACCAACTATTAGATACAATGGAGTCACACATAATAGATAATGGATTTGATTCATTTTACATAATTGGATCTTTGATAATAAAGATGATCACTTAGTTACTGAAGTGTGTAAGGAAATTGTTGGCAACACAGATAAAATGATCACTATTATACATAACTTCATTAGTCTTAATGTCATTGATCAAATAAAAGGAATTGATAGTGATATCTAAAGACATCTTAAAGGTAGGACATAAATTGTAAACAATACTTTGATTAGTTGTACATAAAAGTTGAAACTAAATCATATCTTTGATGCATAACCTTTTCATCACTAAAGGTTTTAGTCAAACTTATATATTTGAAAGTGTTACATAAGTAGACTAATAAATTGTTCATTTCTCTTTTATTATTATTCAATGAGGCACTTCCTAAGATAATAAATTACCATGATTGCATCATAATGCAAAGAAATGGTTGAGTAAATTAGAGTTAGGGAATAAGTCAATTCATGTTCACTTACATGATTATGCATTTTTTTAAGGAGAACATGCTACAAAGGAAAATTATCCTATTTGTAAGAAGTGTCAATAGGTTGATAAAAAAATAAAGGGAAAAAAAGCCTTATAAAGTATTAAAGTATCTTCCATTAACCCCCAAATTAAAACAAATGTATGGATTAAGGCATATGATAAAAGATATGAAGTGACATCATGTAGGATGACTAAAGAAAGAGGAGGTAATGCAACATCTAGTTGTTGACGAAGCCTAACAAGACTTCAACAAATACCATCCTAGTTTCTCTAGTGAATTAAGGAATGCTTGGGTAGGTTTAAGTGCATGTGGATTCAATCCTTTTAGTAATGAGTCTATTTTATAGCAAATGGCCAATGGTGATAATGATATGTAATTAGCTTCCATCACATTATATGAAGGATTCTTTTTTTTTATGCCAACTTTGTTGATTTTTGGACCATACTCTTTAGAAAAAGATACTAATGTCTTCCTAATATCACTAGTAGATGAGTTGGAATAGTTATAGAAAACTAAGATCAAAACTTGAGATGTTACTAATAATAACAATTATAGGAAAAGAGATGTTAATTTTCTTTTATTAATAATAGATACGGAAAGAATTACCACTAATATATTCTTGTCTTTATTTCTTAGAACTACAGGCACACTTCGTTTGTATGGTGACTTGCCTTCATTTTTATATGCTTTCCCATTTTCTCCTACATTTTATGTGGCAATTGTATAGCATCACCATTCTTCTATTTTTGAGCACCATGTAAGGCATTTTCCTCGATTCTTTTATATTTTGTGAGCATTTTGAGTTTAAAGTGTGGTCTTTAAGGTTAGATAGGTAGCATTGTCATATATTATTGGAAGGCTTTCATTTTTTGCTTTTAAATTACTTTGAATGGTTACAAACATGGTTTAAACTCATTATTTAACATGGAAAGTCGTATTCCTAAATACATATCTTGTTTTGTGCTCTTATTTCTTTAAAATGTCATTTTTTTCTTGGATGCTATATTTTTCTATTAACTTTCTATATTGGTGTGGCTTTGGCAAAAACAAATCTTCTCACATATTTTTAAATTATGAATTGAGGTAATACATTTATCTTCATTACCAATACTAGAGTTTGTATACAGGAGGAAGACAACTGCCTTACTATCTCATCTAACACATTTAGAGAACAAATCAAATTCTATGATGTCTTTGAAAGTGATAAATGAAATGGGGGGAGAGTTATCTTCTTCATCCACACAAATACTAGAGTTAGATAATAGAAGTTAAGATATCATGAGATGTTTGAAATAGAGAGTGAGCATCAAATATATAGGTAGTGTTTAAAACTTTATATGTCAGTTATTAAAACAACATCGAAATCTTATATGTGCTCAATTTTCAAAGAAAAAAACAATTGTCATACCTTTATACATCAATTAAGTCTAAAATTAATATGTAAATATTTTACATTTCCTATAAAAACTTTTTAAATACTCTTTAGATGATAGTTATATAAAGGAATTGAGGTTTTAAGCTCCATTGTTTCCTAAAACATCATAAATGCCATAAAGTTATATGTTGGTTTAGTCTTGAATGAACATGTTAAAGTTTGCATCTTCTTATAAGAGACATTTAGACTATCTTTAAATGTTGTTTTTGTTAATAATCAATGTCTTATAATTTTGTAGTTTTTTAATATCATTTATATTATCTACAATCAAATCATGAATTTATATAGAAAGTTATCTATCTTTTGATATCAATTATGCTATTTGCAATCAATTTGTAAATTTATAGAGAAAGTAAATTATGTTTTAATATCTTTTATTTGGTATAATTAGATAACAAAAGAATAAATAATTTTACAAATTTATTATGGTATTTTATTTCTTTCCAATTCATTGTACATATATAGATTCTATAAAACAATATGCATAACAACTACAATACCTCATCAATATATGTTTACATCAAAATCACTAGTTTATATCCCAATTATATTGAAATTCTCATTCTTTTGCTCCATCCTTACTTCTCGCTTAAAAATTCTTCAAATTGATGAGAAGCATCTCATCTAAGAATCTAATGCCTTCTAATCACCCATCCTAGTCTAGGTCTTTTCCATTAATTCAAATCATATCTAAGAATGAGTGAATCATGTTCAAAATCCACACACATAAAAAAAAATAAAGGATGTCAATTATAAAGAGTGCAAAATTTATAAGCATGATTAAAAAAATATAAATGTCAATTGTAAATGTAAGACTAATGATGTCTTATGCATCGCATTTTCAAAGTAAACAGCTAGTTACTGACCTCTAGACATTGATTAATTTCAAAATCAAAGTCTAGAATTTCCTAACTTGATGTTCCAAATGGCTTTCAGGACATTACTTATGATGATAATTGACATCATAAGTTTTTATGCTCTTTTGCACAAAACTTTAAATATTAGTTATTTTTAAAACTAAGGTAGTAATTTTTTTTCATTTAATTCCAAATATACCACCATGTTCGAATAAATGTTGGTCATAATTGTTATCCATCATCTTGAAGTTTCATATAATTTTAAAAATATCATCGTATTAAAATAAACATTAGTTATAACAATAACCAATGTCTATCAACCAATGTTAATTAGTTATTTTATAGTAGTATATGTTCCAAACACAAGAATTAATTTATTTGAAAATAAATTTAAATCATTATTTTTGTAGAATTTTCAAATAATAAAATTCATTTGCAAATGAATTGAAATAATTTCAATTGTAAATATTTCATTCCAAACTAATCCTTAAAGTTGATGAGAAAATAAGGTTGGTTTTGGTTAAATTAAGTCTTCAGCTGTGTGCTTTAATTTATAATTTCATTTTTATACTTTTTTTTCTATGTAATTAGATTAGTAGGTTTATTTTTATTTATGATAAGGTCTCTTTTGTGATTAATTTAGAGAATTTTGTCTATAGTTATCTAATGTGATGAATATTTATCAATTTTATATAGTTGCATCATGACATGGAAATAAAGAAAATAAACTCCTGTCTCCCGTCACAAAAATTATTAAGAGTATCAAGAGTCATATATAATTTTAATAATACATATATCCTCAATTCTCATGGATTTAATACCATTGTATCCATCTAAATAATTCATTTGTCCCTCCTATGAATGTTCATTTTTAAGTCACCACATATATGTCAAAATATAATTGTTTATGTACATAAATATTAGCCATAATAAATACAGACGAATATATCTAAACTAATGACCATAAGAAACTAATTAAAATTGAAATTAAATTTTAAGAATATAATACAAGAAAAAAACGTCAAAGGATAAAATTACAAATTTGCACATAAGGACGGACCACAAGAAACTATACTCCACTGTAGACTTTACATCTATTAATAATAGTGTAGTATTTTCACATCCAAATCAGACACAAAAGTAGATATATTGTAATTGTTTGCTCCACTTCTTTACTCTCACTCAAATTATTATTTTAGTGAGCCTAGCAATTCTAATTGCAATTATATATCAACAAATAAGGAAATTATGCCCATGTAAGCGAACAGCTAATTAATGCAAAATGTGCAGCCATTATTCGGGGAATTCTTGCCGGAAAGACTTGGAAAAACAAGCCCCAAATATATTCCGAGAATAAGAATAATTAAATGGACAGAATTAGAGTCAAGTTGGCTTGAGCAGAAAAGTTTAGTAATATTAGCTCTGCTTGTTTTAGTGAAAAATATTTTCTTTTAGAATATAGTTAATAATTATTAAAATGGTGGAATATTATATATATATATATATATATATATATATATATATATATATATATATATATATATATATATATATATATAATGTTAATTGTAGTGAGTTTAATAAAAAATAATTTCTTCCTTTTGAATGATGAAATTGTTTTTCTTTATTGTCATTATCGATTTTTTAATAAGAAAATATAGAAGTAACAAATTACTTCTTCACTTATATAGAATCAAAGGATACTAATCTATGAAAAATGACTACGGAAAAACCAACATCCTTAATATCAATACAAAATTTTACTCCACATACTATGAATGCACTGAACGTTGGCAGAAATTGATTAACACCAGGCAAATGTTGTTACATTCACACGAATAAAATTATAATGTAGCAGATTCCAAAACATTGAAAATAATTGGCGTTGTTTCCTCAAATGCTTGAGTAATCTTTGCCTAAAACAACCACATATTAAATTTTCAAAAGAAGAATTGTTATCATTTGTATTAACAGCATAACACAGATGGATTGATTTTTGCACTTTGAATTAAACTGTATTTATGTATGTGTATATATATATACACACACAGAGACGTGTGTGTGTGCGCATACTTTCTTCTAAAGAGAAGAAAAGATGAAAGGTATTGATCGACGCACAAGATGAAAAACTAGTTGGCATAAAATGGTACAGAATTGAATTACAAAAAGTACATACCACAAGCATGTAGAAAATTTTTACAGCCACGTTCTGTAAGATATTATTTCAAACTTCAGCTATTTTCCCAGAAATCTCCTACATTTCAACATTTTCAACAAACACAAAGAAGGCGATCAAGACAAAAGAAGCATGCCATAAATCAGTCTCTATTCATCCCATTCACGAGAAAAGTCCATTCTGATATGATTTAGCTTTCTCATGACATCTGCCATATTTGCTCTTTCTTGCGGTAATTCCATTGAACAAGCAAGTCCCACCTTAAATAATGAAACTAAACATTTCTCTTCATTGGGATCAATAACAGTGGAGCTCTTTGTGTTTTCTTTGTCTCTAATAACTCTTCCTCGGACAAGAGCAGGATCCAAAATTTGAACAAGGTTGGCCAGAAATGTTGTTTTGACATAGTTATGTAAATTTTGGCTATCTTTAAATAGTTCATCAGTGGGTCTCTTCCCAGTAAGCAACTCTAAAATGATAATTCCAAAACTATACATATCTCCTTGTGTAGACACTTCATATCCCATGCCATACTCTAATATATTATGTAAAATGGTCAATACTTTTTAATTTAAAATGAATAAACAAAATTATATAAAAATGAACAAAATTTAGAAAAGGTTGAAATTTACTAGACATTCGAATATCAAATTATATTGAATCATACCTGGAGCAACATAGCCAATAGTCCCACCTATTCCAGTTGTAATAGCTTGCTTATAAGAGGTGTTTATGGCTGAGAGAATTTTTGCTAAGCCAAAGTCACTGACATGAGCAACCATGTCTTCATCAAGAAGGATATTGCTTGGCTTTAAATCGCAATGAACAATGGGTTTCACAACTTCATAGTGAAGATAATGTAATGCAAAAGCAATATCAACAAGGATGTTCAATCTTTGATCAAGGCTCAATATGCGATATTGGTATGCACTTTTTGTCTCTAGGTGTAACCATTCCTCTAAGCTTCCATTTGGCATGTATTCAAAAACTAAAGCTTTAAATTCATTGCCCTTATGATCTATGCTTGAGCAGCAAGTCAGTACCTTAACCAAATTTCGATGTCGGGTGCTTTTGAGTGCATTGCATTCAGCAATGAAACTCCTGTCAACTCCTTTCTTTTGAAGGTTGAGGACCTTGATAGCAATTATGTTTTCTTCAGAATCAAGTCTTCCTTTATACACCAAGCCATAACTGCCAGAACCAATCAAGTTGCTAGTTGAGAACCCACTGGTTGCATGGTATAGGCTTTGGTAAGACACTATAGAATTAATGACTTGTGAAGTGGAAGATAATTTCCTTATTCTCCTTCTTATCCCATAAATTACAAGAAAAGATAACAATAAAATAGAACCAACCACAGATATTATTACTTTCATCTGAATAAGGCCATTGTGCTTTTTATTTGTGTCAAGTTTGTGAGGGCAAAGTGGTAAATGTAATTGTGGGACACCACCACAAAGCTTATCATTCCCAGTTAGTATTAGGGCACTTACATTTTGAAAAACACCATTGGTTGGCACATTGCCATCCAACATGTTAAATGAAACATTCAAATATTCTAAACCAGAAATATTTTGCAAGCCTTCAGGAATTGATCCAGATAAGTTGTTTCTTGACAGATCTAAATATTGAAGACCTTTTAGTGAAGTCAAAGATGAAGGTATATTTCCTTGAAGAGAATTTCCTCGTAGATTAAGATATTCCAAGCTCATGCAATCACCAATGGTATAAGGAATATCACCAGATAAATAATTTTTAGAAATATCCAATGTACCGATGTTCCTTAGTTGACCCACCTCTGTTGGCAAACTTTCGCTTAATGAGTTGTGTGATAAATTTAGCAGGATTGATAAGGAAGAAAGACCAATAACCTCAGAGGGTATAGGACCCCTAAGGTTATTTTGTGAAAGGTCCAACTTTAGTAAATTTTTACAATTTCCCATACTTGGTGGAATATTTCCTTCTAGTGCATTATGTGATAAATCCAATTGAAGTAATTGAGTGAGATTACCAATGGAGACTGGTATCTGTCCTAACAATTTGTTTCCCCATAAGGTTAGTTTTTCCAACTTCTGTAGCCTTCCAATATTTTCTGGAATATTCCCAGTAAACCTGTTTCTTTCCATAGTCAAAAGGTTTAAGTTGAGAAGATTCCCTAATGTTGTAGGAATATTTCCAGATATTTGATTGCCATCAAGATATAGTTGACTAAGTTGTTTGGACAGATTTCCCATTGATTCAGGTAAAGACCCTCCAAAATTATTATCGTCTATCTCCAACTCAGACAACTTCGTACAGTTCATCAAAGATATCAAAAAGTCACAATCATGAGATGAATTTTGTCCTAGATTGTTTAGACCAACATTCAGCCACCAAAGGTTTGGTAGCATTCCCAAGTTTGGAACTTGCCCTACAAAACTGTTCTTGGCCATTTCAATTGTTTGAAGATTTGACGCATTTACGATGGAAATTGGGATTAGGCCTGAAAAATGATTTGTATGAATTTCAAAGTCTTGCATGTTAGGAAGGTTGACGAACATGTTGGCAGGAAGAGAGCCACTGAACTTATTGCCGCTAAGTGAGAGCATATTAAGAGACGACATGTTGTAAAGTGAAGAAGGAAGCATACCGGACAGTCGGTTGGTAGGAATGGTAAATTTTTGCAAATTCAGACGGCCAATTTCTTCTGGGATGTTTCCATCCAAGTTATTATAAGCTGCGGAAAGATAAACAAGAGAAGAAATATTCCACATAGAAGCTGGAAATTGTCCTGTCAAATTATTTACAGAAAGATACAACTCTTGAAGCTTTTGAAGAGAGCCAATATCCACTGGTATTTTGCCAATAAGATTGTTTCTTTGGAAACTCAAACGCTTGAGGTTGGTGCAGCTTGTTATGTTGGAAGGAATTTCACCTACCAATGCGTTCCTGGTTAGCATGAGCTCCCGCAGTCGAAATAAACGACCTAACGCTTGTGGGATTACGCCATAGAAGGTGTTATTCTGGAGGCTGAGGATTCTAAGAAAAGAGAGGTTGCCAACATGAGGTGATATGGATCCACGCAGGAGATGACCATCTAGGATCAGGCTTGTAATTCTCTGAGGATGGCGGCTGCTGCATGTGACTCCTGGCCATTTGCAGAAGTGTGTAGAAGTATTCCAAGAGCCCAAGACATCAAATGGATCATTGGTTATGGATTCTTTAAATCTGAGCAATGCCAAATGATCGGTCTCATTTCCGAATAGATGGGCAGTTCCATTCAGTTGGAGTGACGATGAGTATAAAATGAAGGGAACGATAAGTTGAAGGAATATGGAGCAAAGTAAGGGCAACATGGGAGCCAGAACCTTTATTTGGCTGAGGAATACAAGACTCTGAATGACTGAGGATTCTTCGCAGCTTAAGCAACCCAAGGATTCAATTGTTGGACGTTTTAGCAGTTAGTATATACCGAGATGACATTAAAGAGAAAGAGACAAAATTACTCTTTATTTACCTGTAATTTTACCTTTCTTTTAATCCAGATATTTTTAAGTATTATAATTTATCTATATATAATTTTTTTTACCAGGCACAAGCTGACCCACCTACATTATTTTCATTCAAAATTTAATAGAAAATTTACATGCATAGCATATAATCTTTAATCATTTAACTTTTGATTTAATTTAATACTCAATCAAAATCAAATTATCCCAAAAGAACCTTAAACTCTGTTTTATATAATAAATAAATTAACTTATAACTTATTGATTTAATTAATAAGTTATAACATAATATCTAACGGTGTTTCTCACACTAATTTATTAAAAAAAATAAACTCTAATTTAATAAACTACATAGGTTCTATTTTAGGCAAATAATTGATAAATTAGCTAATAACTGATAATTAATAAGTTATCTAATTATTTAAGAAGTGTTTCACAAAATTAACTATTGAGGAAACTAAAATTATAAAATAACTTAAATTGATATATTAATATAAATATATATATATAATTAAAATAATTCATATTTATCTAAAAATTTAACTATATTAAAGCAATCAAGGAGTCTAAAATAAAATAAAATATTTAATATTTAAATAATTATATTTTATAAATTTATATATTTATTTTATTATTTATAATAAAATTATAATTACTTAAAATATAATTAATTATATTTAATGACATTATGTATTTATTTACATACATATTTTTATATATTTATAATTTAAAATTAGGATATAATTACATTAAAATTAAGTTAATTATATTTTATAAAAAAATATTTAAATTTATATTATAAAGGGTATGAGTTGTAAATTAATAAAAAATTAAGAATAAATTTGGAAAGAATTTGAAGAGGTAGTAGCTTATAATCTATAAGCTATTCTAAATAGTTTATTAAATTAGAGTTTATTTTTTTCAATAAATTGGTATGAGAAACACCTCTAGAGAATAGTTTAGAGCTTATTTACCAAGTCAATAAACAATAAAATAACTTATTTATTATATGAAATGGAAGCTTATAGTAGCTTATAGCTTACAAGCTTACAGGAAAATGTTTCTTTAAATTTTTTTTAAATCTATCATTATTTTTTTTTATTAATTTACAACCATACTCTTTTATAATATAAATCTAAATATTTTTTCACAAAATGTAATTAACTTAATTTTAACATAATTATATCCAAAATTTAAATTATAAATAAATAAAAATATGTATGTAAATAAGTAATATTATAAAATATAATTAATTATATTTTAAGTAATTATAATTTTATTGATAATAATAAAATAAAAATTATGTAATTAAATAAATATATGAGTTTATAAAATATAATTAATTAAATATTAAATATTATATTTTTATTTTAAACTTCTTAATTATGTTAATATAATTTAATTGTTAAATAAATGTGAATTATTTAATTATATATCTATTTCTATTAATATGTACTTTTACGTTATTTTATAATTTTAACTAATTCAATAATTAATTTTATGAAATATTTCATAAAAAATTAACTAATTTATCAACTATTAGATATTAATTAATTTATCAGTTATCAACTATTTTATCAGATATTAGCTATTTGCGTAAAACAGGGCCTTAATTATATTATATTGTATGATATTTGGATAAATCATTTAAAAAATATTAAAAATTATGAAATTTTACACTTGGAAATAATAACTCTACTTAATTCTTATGAATGAGAAATGATAGTAGTATAATATTCCAAAAGTAACGATAGAATTTGTAGAAGTTAAATTTAAATATGCCAAATTTGATAACTTAAATTCTTTACTTAAAATATTTAAGTAATTTAGTTCTATCTAATTATTATCAAATAAAATATTTAGCCTATAAAACCTAAATTCCTTAATAATTAAATTACCAAATTCAATTTCCAAGTCTAGACACATCATTTGATATTCATTCTCTATAATTTAATTCACAATTACTGAATAAAGTGTGTCAAGTAAGATTTTTTGGGATAACTTAATTTTGAGTGAATGTCAAATTGAATTAAAATTTGAGAAAGTAAATATTACATGCAATGTAAGTTTTCTGTTAAATTTTGGATAGAAAATAGTTTAAAATAATAATGTGTTAATAATTAAAAGTATATGTAGATAAATTATAATATAAAAAATTATATGTGGATTAAGTGGAAAAAAGGAAGAAACGGAGTAAAGTATAAATTTTCTTAAAAAGAAAAAAACAAAGAATTAAAGTTACCCAGCATCATTTGCAATTTCAGGCCAAACATGGTACTCCATAACATGTTAACAATGTTGCATTGACTAAATCATAAAATCCAATTTCACTTCGAGTCGAAGAAAATGAGATCATGAATAATAAAATAAGATTAAAAAACTAAAGAAGGTAATTAAAGTTGTCAGACACAATGGCAGGCTTTAAGAAAATGAAAGGTTAGAAAGTAAACGAGGCTTGCGTCGTATTGGACATTTTCCCATTAAATTTCTTGTTATTCAGTTAACCTCTATTATGTGTAAACATCATAAGCTAAATTTCACAGTTTACAGGATCAAATTGAGGTTGCCAAAGGCAATGGCCGGCTTTAGAAAAATGAAAAATCGTTGGAAGTAAACAAGCTTGCGTCAGAAGATAAGGTTCATTGTGAAATTTATTGGCGAAATTACCTTTTCAATCCTTATCGTTTGATTGTTCCTATATTTTTTTATTATTTTCTTCATTTATTTTTATTTTTAGTTAGCTTTCTACTATAATTAATTTAAAGGTTTTCATCAATAATTGTCTTACATGATAGACATTTATGATTCTATGTGGTTACGTATCATAATATAGAAATGAAGAAACACCCCAACTACAAAAATTATTAAGAGAATCAAGAATAAAAATTTTGATAATACATATTTTCTAGTTTAATGAATTCATTCAATTGTATTTATTTAAATATTTTCTTTGAATTTCAATAATTTATTATTTTAATGAATAACTCTTTATATATTGTTATATAACTGTATAAGGTCACAAATATTTTTCATTTTATCTAATTAAAGATAAAAATATCTAAATTAATGAGCTATTATGAAAGTGATTATAAGCAAAAAAAATTCTTAATAACCCAATTACAAAGAGAAAAAAGTTTAAGAACAAAATTATTAGTTAAAACAAATTATAAGGACTAAAAATTTAATTTATTTGATAAACATTTTTTTTGGGCATTTTTTTTCTATCAATTTGCAGCAGTGTGCTTTGGCTTCTCAATATTTCACAATCAACCCACGTATCATTTACATCATCTCCAATAATTATTTTAGTCATACTATTTTTATATGTTATGTTCCATTATTATTGACATATCTTCTCATAAAAGAACCAGACTCTACCACTTTTGCTTGGAACTGTGTATTTTGGCATCCAAAACAGATGTAAAAAATAAACTTATCTTGGGTTTGGTATAATGAAATGGGATGGAAAGAAATAGGATAGAAATAAATGAAATGAAATAATTATTTTATAATTATGTTTGGTATGTTTAAAAATGGAATGAGTATTTCATTCCATAATTATGTTTAGTACAATAATTATTATTGAAATAGAATAAAAAATGTGTTAATAACAACAAAACCTTTAAAAATAAAAAGAATGTATAAAACTGAAATCATACTTATATGAAAGATGATATTTTCATATTTTTGTTTATTTATAGTTTTTTAATTGAACATAAAAATCATAATTATTAATCATATAATTAAAAAAAATTCCTACATTAAAAGTACACAAATTTAATTTATCAATATTTTCATAGCAAATAACATTTTATAATGAGTACAAAATATTTTATTTTAAATTTTATTATCAAAAGTAATTACTAAAATATTTTAATAGTATAATATTAAAAATAGATTTTATTTTATTATTTATTAATAAAAGATAATGTCAGAATATATGAAATATATAAAGCATAAAACACTACTACTTAATAGTTAATTGATGTTGATTGTTTAGCAAATTATATATTAGAGTACAATCACCGTCTTATTGAAAGTTGTTGTAAATAAGATATGATGTTAGTTGCATACTTGATGTGAAAAAATAAAATAATATTAATTTCCATATCGACTAAACCACCAACATTTTTTTATGTATATCATAACATGATCCCCAATAATGAATTAGATATGTCAATTTTCACTTAATAACTAATATGAAACGCTTGCAAAATATTTTTAATGACATATTTTGACTTCCATGCCAAAAGATTTATAGTAAAAATTAAATAAACTCAACATCTTGGCAAAAATGTATATTTTGAATTAAAAATTTTGAAAGGTTATAACTTTACATTTAGTTGTCCATTTAGGATAAATTTTTTATTGATTTTATGTTAATTTTCAAAATTTATGCATTTGCCAAAGCCCAATGAGGTTTTGGCCTTTTTGAAATCATGAAAAATGATTATTTTCATATTTTTTTTGTATTTTCTCTATCTCTCATTGTTGTTTGATTGACTTTGGACTCCATTGCTATATTTCATCCATGATACTTATTTAAAACTTAGATATAGCCTTAGAAGTAATGCAAAGGAAACACAAACAAATCTTTCAAAAAATCAGTATAAAAAATCAAAGAAATGAAAGAAGCAAATATTTGATATATAAAAGCAATAAAGACGTTTGGGACAACTTCAGACTTTGCTGCAACATTTATTAAATATATAATAAGTACTCAAAACTTAAATACAAACTAAAAAATTATATAAAAGAAACATAAACAAAAATCTCTTAGAAAAATCTAAGCAACAAATAAAAAAAATGAAAGAGGTGGAAATATAAGAAATAAAAACAAGAAAGACATCTTTTATATTTTGAATTAATAGCCTGGAATAAAGCATTTGCTTCATGCTCAATATTAGATAAAAAATATTAGTAACTCATTGATATATGATGGAAGATAGAGTAACATTTAAGGTTCTATAAAGGGACGTAGACATAGATGCAGATAAAGATGAAGACGAAGCTTAAAAACAAATGAGAAGAAGAGTAAAACTAATAATGAGAAAAAAATAAGATATGTGTTACTTACAATGAAAAAATATCACTAACTTCATATATCAATTGTTAATACAAATCTAACATCTTATATATCATTATTTTCCAAGTGGTGGAGGTTGTCATATCATTAAATGTCAACTAAATATAAAACTAACTTGTTTACTTTTTATAATTTTCAACTAGCCATTTGAAATACCTTTAGATAACAATTGTAAGCAAAATTAATATCTTAAGGTTTTTTATAGATTTCTTGTAACATCCTAAATGTCATCACTTTAAATGTTAATTATCATTTTTTATTTATTTATAATTGAACCTATATATAGTTTTTTTGTTGATCATATATATTTAATAGTAAAATAATATTATATGTTAAATAAAAATATATGATGTGATCAACAATTAAAAATATTATATTTTATATTTAATTACCAAAATTATAAACAACACAAAAAATTTATATATTGAAAGCATCAAAAATATAATTTAACAAAATTTTTACATTAAATATTTTTTACAAAGAATTAAAAAATTTATTTTAAATTTTATTATTAAAAATATATTTACCAAAATAATTGAATAGAAAAATATTAAAATATTATTTTCTAATTTAATGATAAAGAATAATGTTGGAATGTATAAAAAAGTGAGTAAGGATGTCAAAAAGTCATTCCATAAATGATATCATGTTTGATATTTATGATGTAATTGAATAGAAAAGAACGAAAAATGTTTGCCTAGTAGGCAATATAAAATGGGAATAATTATTTTTTAGGAAATGATCATTCAATCAAATTATCAAATCTCCATTTCATAACAAAAGTAATAAAATTACTATTTCATCATTTGTGAAATAGATTTTTTACACTTTTATTCATTACATCTTTCATATAATTCAAGATTATATTTTATTAATAAATAATAAATTATCTATTTTCCAATATTATATTATCAAGATGTTATATTAATTATTTTTTAATAATAAAATAAAAAATATTTCTATATTCTCTTTAAAAATTATTTAATTTAAAAAATTTGATAAGTTAAATTTTTTATACTTTTATTAAAATTATTTGTTAATTATAATATCGATTATTATAATTTTTATATTCAATTATAAAAAGCATAAATAAATAAAAAATATAATATCATATTTTATAATTTTATTAATTATAATGTTAATTTTATACTATCTTTTTTTTTATTGTATTATCATTATTGATGCACTTTTTTTTATTTTATTCCTATAATATTTATTGTAGCAAATAGAGCTGAATGTCCATTATATTCTCAAACATACAAACATAATTATAAAATAGTCATTGTTAATTCCATATCATTCATTTTTTATTTCATTCGATTCTATCGCACCAAATACAACATGATGGAATGGTCATTCCTTAAAAAAAGGACATTCCCATTTCATAATATTCATTTTTTTTATTCCATTGTATTTCATTCCAACGAACTAAATATGTTATTAGTAACTAACTAAATAAGTTAAGATTCTCTACTTCTTTAAAAGTTATGTTTCTCATATTACTTTTACCAACCAAATAACCTTGTAGTTTAGAGATTTAGTAGAAAAAAATGAGTCTTGTATATAAATTAAACTAACATGATATGTTAGGAAAAAGTGATCAAATATTTGAATAGTCATGATATTACTTTATGGCATTTTTGGTATGATGAAATAGAATGGAATGAAAAAATTTTATTTGATAAATATTATGCAATAAGAATGCAAAGTGACCATTCCATAGCAAAAGTAATAGAATATTCATTCCATTATTTGTGGAATGATTTTTTTATATTCTCATCCTTCACATTTTTCATATATTCAAATATTATCCTTTATTAATAAATAATAAAATAACATTTATTTTTCATTACTATGTTATCAAATATTTTAGTATTTATTTTTTTAATAAAAATTAAAATAAAATATTTCTATATTTTTATAAAAATTTATTTAATATAAAAATTACTATAAAAAGTTTTTGTTGACCATAATATTAATAATTATGATTTTTATATTCAATTTCAAAAAAGTTATAAATAAAAAATGACAAAATCATTTTTCATATAAATATGAATTTAATTTTACACTTTCTTTTTTTTGGGGATTATTGTCATTAATACATCTTTTTCATTCCTATAATATTTGTTGTACTAAACATAATTATGAAATAATCATTTCATTTCATTTCATCATACCAAACACAACCTTAGGTTTTTGGCTATATTTTTTACAAGTAACTAATAAGTTAGTTGTTGAGTGATAGTTAATGAATAAGGTGATTTTATAAGAAATATTTTATAAAACTAACTATTGAATTAGCTGAAAATATAAATAATAAAAAATATGTTTAAATAAATAGATATATGAGTTAAATTAATTCACATTTATTTTAATATCAAATTATATTATCTTAATGAATATATTCAAAACAAAAACACAATTACCTAAACTTTGACTAATTATATATTATTATATTATATTTATTTATTTAAATTTTATTTATTTATTATTTAAAATAGGAATGCAATTATTTATTAAAGTCATGAATTGTAATTAATAAAAAAAGAAGGATAAATTTGAAGAAAATTTAAAAAGTTAGTAACTTATAAATTATAACTAATTTTTATGAAACTTATCAAATTAGAACTTTTTTCTATAAATTAATATGCCAATCACATCAAAAAGTTAATTTATATTTTTTTAATTAAATGAATAAATTATAAATTAACAGCACATCCATAATCGGCTTGCTTGAGATTCAAAACACATTTTCACAAGGTACTTCGATTTTCCATTTAGCTAGCAGTAATGATTGATTTGATCTTGAGCTAAACAATGTTAGTGTAACAGACCCACCCGCATGCTACAAGAAATATGACCATTGAGCTAGCAGTAATGACATTTGTTGTTGCTTTATGGACAAGAAAATATGGCGGGAAGAATGGTGCATTTCTTTTTATGGGTAACTATATAAAAGCTATGATATTTTCGTCAGTTCAGAGTTCAGAAACATTGAGCTTGAAAACGGCGACGTTTATCATCGTTATGGTTCAAGTAATTACAATGTGGGAACACAAGGTGCCTTTTTTTGCCAATAAACATAAACCAGAGACATTGTCATCGCTTGAGTGGTTTCAAGTTTCAAAAAATTAAACGTCGACCAGTTGCCTTTAAAGTGACTATAACATCGTCGCTATAGGCCTAAAACATCGTCGCTTTAGGTTGCGAGAAGATAAAGTGCCATAGGTAGCATGCTCAATTACTAAAGTAACGATTTCATTAAACTACAAAGTAACAACATTTTGAAGGCCATCGGTTTAGAGTCTAATTATCTCAATTGCAACACCATCCCCTTCCCTATATTTTTTGCATGATTTTCCTCTGTTTCTCTAGCTTCCCTTTCCTTCTTTGGCAAATTAAGGTATTTTCTCTTTCTTTTAGCTAAATCTCTTGACATTTTCACATTTCCTCTCTTTCTTACTGCCATTTCTATCATTTTTTTAGTTTCTTTCTTCATATATTTGAGATTTGATTGCATTTGAATCAATTTGAGGTAGTTCATTCTTCTTTGCAGTATGTTATTTTTGTATGAATGTAATAGTGACTATACTTGTGTGTTTGCTGTTGTTAATTTGTGAGGTAGAAATTTAGGCTCCTAATATGTAATTAATATGATTTTGGATTTGAAAATAAGTTTATTTTATTTTATTTCCTCTCATTCCCTTTTTACTATTATTTTTATGAATTGATAACTATTTAATTATTATGAATGTGTTTGGAGGGAGAATTAATTTGATAAAAATAGAGTTTATGATATAAATAGGAAGAATTAACTAAATATAAGTTAATGTATAATTAAAATTAAGTAGTTATAAATGGATGAGATTTAGGATCTATCTTTCTTTTTCTCCCTTCAACCACTTAGAAATTACCAAACCATACTTAGTACCATAAGAGTCCCAAACCCCTCTTTCTTTCTTCATTTTTGCTAAAGACCTATGGCTCCTTTTCTTTCTTGCTCCTCAGCCTCATTTTCACTAAGTCTCAACAACAATTGGCGAGAAGATTTAAGAAATCACTCATAATCTTTAACTAACCTAAGGTATTTCATTATGTTCTCAAGCTTTTGATGAGAGGTTTTATGAGATTTGGATTGTGGAAAGGAAATTAAGGATTTAAATCCTCTTTCTAAATTTTGCATTAATTAATGTTGATAGGGCAAGCCAAATCTATCACCAATTCTACCTCATCTACTTTAACACGCAAGTAGATAGTCTACTTAACTTGCTTATGAGTGATAATTTTTGAGTTATTGAAATTAATCATTGAATGCTTTCAAAAATAATTTATGATTAAGTATACAAATTATGATTGGTATAGATTTCTTATAATTATTGTGTTAGAAACTAGTTAAAGATCATAGATGTTGTGGATTATGGATTGGTGTTGTTGTGTAATATCAAATATGGGAGAGATGAACAATTGTTCAGTGAAATTTGGTAAAGATATGGAAAACTAATGCCATATTCGAATATGGTAATTGAATATAGCCTAGGAAGTATTCCTAATAGGCCATATCTAACTACCATAGTTGAATTCCCTAAAAAGTGGTTGCTTCTAGATGCAAGTATTCAAGTATAACCATAGGAATTACACTCCAAAAGCTTATATTCAACTATCATAATTAAGTATAACTATAAAGCTAGTCTCTAGATCAAAATAATCACATATTATTGTTAATTATGGCTTTCAAAAATGCATTTTAGATTCCAATAATCAATTACAATAGTTGAATATGACCTTTATATTTCTAGTTTGATTTTATGGTAGATTATTATGGTAGATTACCATGAATGCAATTGAGTTATAAACATGGATATATGTATGGTTGATGATAAAATCCTAAATAGGGATGTGATATTGTATGGAAGTGTGATTGGGGGAAAATGATTTGATGAAAATATGAAATAATATTGGATTTAGGAAAATGTTTGTAAAGGGATAAGATACTCAAAGGAACAAGGATGAGCTTGTGAAAAGATAAGATTGGTGAGAGTTATACAATGGTTTAATTGCTTTGCTATCATTTGTTATTGAAAATCAATGATCTTATTAGTATAGTTGAGATATTGGTAGTATGTGAATCTTGATAGATTGTGGATATGAATAGGTGTTGCACATTCCTAGTTATAAAAGTGTGATTCTATATACATCTAGATATTTGGATAAGTAAATTATTTATTTGCTAAGTTAATAACTTGTTATTTTAATTTTCTTCAGATGCTCCAGTAGAAGCTTCCCCTCTTCCAACAACAAAGCAAGAGTGAAATTTGTTCAATACAAAGTTATATAGGTAGCCATGTTAATAATAGCTTGTAATTAGAAATGTTTAGGCCTTATAGAAGTGATGTACTATTGAAATAGTATAAAAATTGATTATAAATACCTTTTGAAAATGTTTATATGTTGTTTTGTAAATCTATGTAATGATATCAAATTAATGAATTTTGAGGCAAGTGAGAACTAGGAAATGAGTTCCATGCTAGTTGCAGCCTAGTAGGTTATGACAAAGTTGCTATTTCTAGGATTGTTTTACTTTGCCTTACTAATGTACCCTCCTCTCATTTGTACTGAAGTAATAATTTTAAGTTCTAAATATTTAGTTGATTTGTTTTGAGATATGTAATTGATATGATTTGATATAAACTTTCTTTCATTTCTATTGTTATTTTAATTTGGCTTGGTGATGCAAATTTTTAAAAATAAGTATTATATCAAATTGTAAATATTCTAATATATCTATTTTTTATTTAGACATAATATAGAATTTGTAGGATTGATAAAGTGCAACTCGAACCTAAGATAGGACTATTAACTTAGAAGTAGTTTAAGAATTGTTAAATTAAAAATTTTTAATTTAACAATCCAATATAATTGAAAATTTGTTAAATTACAGGTGATAAAAAATAAAAAATAAAATAATACATAATTGCAAGTTAGAAAGTTAAATTTATAATAATTAAATATATGCATAAAGAGTGTTATGATTAATAAGTAAAAGAAAGAAAGGAAATAAATTTTAAAAAATTATTAACTTGCTAATTATTAAATTTATTATAGTTTCTTGCTTATTAAAAATTATTAAATTCTTAATAATTAATTGTAATTAGTTTGTTATAAGTAAATAATTAATTAAAAACATTAATTAACATAAAAGGAACTAAAAAAATTATAGACAAAAATAGTTCAGTTTATCTTAGTTAAACATATGTGTAATAGTTGTCATGATTAATAATCCAAATTAAAATATAAAGGTACAATAAGTTAGAATGTTTGATTTATAATAATTTAAATATATATAAGAATTGTTATGATTAATAAGTAAAAGTAAGTAACATATTTGATATAGAAAAATTAAAAGTTCTTATTTAATAAATATATTATAGTTATTTAATTATTGAAAATTATTAACTCAATAGTAATTAACTACAATTAATATAGAAGAAAAGAATAAAAATATCAATAAAAATAATTAAATTTTTCATTATTAAATATATGGAGTCCTCAAAATTAATAAGCTAAATTAAATCAGAGTAAGAAATAATTAGAAATTGTTAGCTATAAATTTTAATAAAAATAAGAAAATAGTGAAGTAGTTCACTTTATTACAATTACCAGCATAGTTAATAAAATTTATAATGAATAAGTTAATATTTATTAAATATATTGCAGTTATTTAATTATTAAAAATTATTAAGTTATTAATAATTAACTACAATTAATATAGAAGAAAACAATTAAAGAAATAAAGTGACAGTGCACACTATTCTAAGTAATTGTTAAATTTAAAAATTTTAATTTAACAAAAAAGTACAACAAATAAATAAAATATATAAAATTATTCTAACTTTAGATTTATAATAATTTTAACTTGATTGTACTAGTATTGTAACCTTGGACCTACTTAGGGGTTAATTAGTCTTTAAAGACTAACAAACCCTTGAATTATCCTTTTTGTTAGATAATTTAGAATCAATGCTAAAACTATGGTTATGAATTTATCTATTCATCATTTCATGTTGTTGAAATTTCACTTAAGAGAATTATGAGGAAGATGTTATCAAAATTTCTATATTTGGAAATGATGATGTGGATAATAGGGGACATAATAATTATAGGAAGATTTTGAATGGAAGAAGGCCTTACTTTTTAGTGTTGGAATGATAAGGTAAATTTAAGACACATATCAGATATACAATTACTATACCAAATATATAATTATCGTATGAAATAGACCATTACCATACTAAATATACAATTATGCTTGAATCCTATTTAATGTGCTACGTTGTTGATTAGTGATGAGATATTTGACAATAAAAGTTAGAAAACTTTGTAGGATTAGTTCTTTAATGTGTACTGGAATGGTGCTAAGACATTTGTCAAGAGAGTTAGAAACTTTGCTAACAAGGAGGGGTTGAAGAAAATTCTACGTAAGAAATATGTAAATATTTTCTACTAACTATTAGATATAATGGAGGCACACATAATAGATAATGGATTTGATCCATTTTACATGCATTGGATCTTTCACGAGGAACATGATCATTTAGCTACTAAAGTGTGTGGGGAAATTGTTGGCGACACAAATAAGATAATTACTATTATACATGACTTCATTAGCTCTAATGTCATTGATCAAATAAATGGAATTGACAATGATATAACTAAAGACACCTCGAAGGGGGACACAAGTTATAAATAATACTCTAATTAGTTGTACATAAAAGTTGAAACTAAATCATATCCTAGATGCATAACTTTTTCATCATTGAACTTCTTGGTTGAACTTACATATTTGAAAATGTTACATTAGACTAACAAATTGTTCAATTCTCTTTTGTTGTCATCTAATGAAATACTTCTTAAGGATAATAAATTACCATGATTGCATTGTGATGCAAAGAAATGGTTGAGTAAATTAGGATTAGGGTATGAATCAATTCATATTTACTAACATGATTATACACTTTTTCAAGGAAATACTACAGGGGAGAATTATCCTATTTATAAGGAGTGTCAATAGGTTGATAAAAAAACTAAAGGAAAAAAAGCCTCATTAAATGTTGAGGTGTCTTCTATTAACCCTCAAATTAAAACAAATGTATGGATCGAGGCATATGATGAAAGATATAAAGTAGTATCATATAGGATGACAAAAGGAAAAAAAAGGTCATGCAACATCTAGTTAATAATGAAGCCTGACAAGACTTTAACAAATGCAATCCTAGTTTCTCTAGTGAATTAAGGCATGCTTAGGTGGGTTTAAGTGCATACAGATTCAATCCTTTTAGTAACGAGCCTATTTTGAGCATTATATAAAGGATTCTTTTTTTATATGCCACTTTGTTACTCCTTAGACCATATTCTTTAGAAAAAAGATATTAATGCTTTCCTAAGATTGCTAGAAGATGATTTGGAATAGTTATAGAAAACTAAGGCTAATACTTGAGATGTTACTAATAATAATAGGTATAGGAAATAAGATATCAATTTTTTTTGTTAATAATAGAATTGGAAAGAGTTACCACTAACATATTCTTGTCTTTGTTTCTTATAACCATAGCCACACTTCATTTGTATGGTAACTTACCTTCTTTTTTATATGCTTTCCCATTTTCTCCTTTATTTGTTTGGTGATTGTATAACATCCACATTCTTCCATTTTTAAGCATCAAGTCCATGTTATCTAAGATATTTTCCTTGATTCTCTTATATTTTGTGAGCATTTTAGGTTTAAGGTGTGGTATTTAAGGTTAGATAGGTAGCATTGTCATATATTATTAAAAAGTTTTTATTTTGTGCTTCAAAATTATCTTTAAATGGTTATGAACATGGTTTAAGCTCATTATTTAACATAGAAAGTTATATTCTTGAATACATATCTTGTTTTGTGCTTCTATTTTTAAAAATGTCATTTTTTTCTTAGGTGCCATATTTTTTGCATTAACTCTCTATGTTGGGGTGGCTTTGTCAAAAATAAATCTTCTCACATATTGTTAAATTATGAATTGAGGCAACACATTTGCCTCCATTACTAATGCTAGAGTTTGTATGCAAGAGGAAGACAATTGCCCTACTATCTTATCTAACACATTTGAAGAACAAATTAGATTCTCTAATGTCTCTGAAGGTAATAAATGAAATGGTAGGGGCACTTGTCTTCCTCATCCACACAAAAACTAGAGCTAGATAATAGAAGTTAAGGTATCATGAGTTGTTTAAAATAGAAAGTGAACATGAAATATATAGGTAGTATTTAAAACTTTGTACATCAGCTATTAAAACAACATCGAAGTCTTATATGTGCTCAATTTTCAAAGGTAAAAACAATTGTCATACCTTTATATATTAATTAAGTTTAAAATTAATGCGTAAACATTTGACATTTCCTATAAAGACTTTTGAAATACTTTTTAGATGATACTTATATAAAAAAACTAAGGTGTTAAGTTTCATTATTTCCCAAAATATTGTAAATGCCATAAAGTTATACATTGGTTAAATCCTAAATGAACCTGTTGAAGTTTGCATCTTCTTACAAGAGACATTTAAACTATTTTTAAATGTTATTTTTATTAATAATGATGTCTTATAATTTTGTAGTTTTTATATCATTTATATTATCTACAGTCAAATTATGAATTTATATAGAAAGTTATCTGTCTTTCTATATTAGTTATACTATTTGCAATCAAATTGAGAATTTATAGACAAAGTTATTTATGTTTCAATATCTTTTATTTGGTATAATTAGATGCCAAAAGAATAAATAATTTTACAAATTTATTTTGATATTTTATTTCTTTCCAAATCATTGCATATATATGGATTTCATAAAACAATGTGCACAAAAACTACAATACCTCATCAATATATGTATACAACAAAATCACTAGTTTATATCCCAATATATCAACATTCTCATCCTTGTGCTCTATCCTTACTTCTCACTTAAAAATTCTTAAAATTGATGAAAAACATCTTATCTAGAACTATAATACCTTCTAATCACCCATCCTAATCTAGGTCCTTTTCATTAATTTGAACAAATCTAAGAACTAGTGAATTATGCTTAAACTCCAAATAAAAATAAAATAAAGAGTGCAAAGTTTATAAGCACTATAAAAAAAATATAAATGTCAATCAAGACTAAAGGTGTCTTATGCATCACATTTTCAAAGTAAACAACTAGTTACTATACCTTTAGATGTTGATTAAATCTAAAATTGAAGTCTTAAACTTTTACCTTCCCCAACTTGACGTTCCGAATGGCTTTTCAAACAATGCTTATAAAGATAATTGACATCATAAGTCTTTATGCTCTTTTGCATGAAATTTTAGATATTAGTTATCTTTAAAATTAATGTAGTAATTTTTTCATTTAATTACAAATATACCACCATATTCAAATAAATGTTAGTCATAACATTTGTTCATCATCTTAAAGTTTCATATAATTTTAAAAATATCATCATGTTAAAATAGATATTAGTGATAACAATAACTAATGTCCATTAGCCAACATTAATTGGTTATTTTATAGTAGTATATGTTCCAAGTACAATAATTAATTTATTTGAAAATGAATTTAAATCATTATTTTTATAAAATTTTCAAATAATAAAATTCATTTACAAATAAATTGAAATAATTTCAATTGTAATGAATTGAAATCAATTCTATGAATATTTCATTCCAAACTAATCCTTAATGTTGATGAGAAAAGGAGGTTGGTTATGGTTAAATTAAGTCTTTAGTCATGTGCTCTAATTTATAATTTCATTTTTATACTTTTTCATGTAATTAGATTAATAGGATTTATTCTTATTTATGATAAGGTCTATTTTGTGATTAATTTGGAGAATTTTGTCTATAATTATCTAATATGATGAATATTTATTAACTTTATTTAGCTGGATCATGACATGGAAATAAAGAAAATAGACTTCTATCTCCAATCACAAAAATTATTAAGAGCATCAAGATTCATATATAATTTTAATAATACATATATCATTAATTCTTATGGACCATTGTATTCTTCTGAATAATTCACTCGTCCCTCCTATGAATGTTCACTTTTAAGTCACAATATATATGTCATAATATAATAGTATATGTGCAAAAATATTAGCCATGATAAATATAGACAAATATATCTAAACTAATGACCATAAGAAACTAATTAAAATTGAAAATAAATTTTAAGAATCTTGTTGGATCTTGGATCCGGATTGCCTAAAATAGGTCCATAACCTAATCTATATATCGATATGAGAAATGCCTATAAATAAGTGGAAGAAAAAATTTTAAAAGGTTGGTTAACAAAAGCCTTCATAAGAATTCTCGAGAAACTCTCTCTTTTCTCTTTGCACACAAAAAGAAATTTAGGTCATGAATAATATTACCTTTCCAAGTGATTGTCAATACAACTGGTGAAAACAAACATTAGGTCTAGAATTTTCTACTGCATACTTTTGATATTCTGGTATGTATGAATCTAATCCATTCTTTATATTTACTAACATTGCTATCAAAGTTTGATCATTTGTTTTTTTGGTCTCTCCCAGATATATATATGCATGTCCTTAGCATTTGTGAAAATGATAATTTTTTTATTTGATTCTTTTTACTGCTATTGTCCATTTTTTATGATACTTCATTTGATGTGACATGATGTAGATTTCCTCTTCTGATGTTTCAGAAATATTTGTTTACTACTTTATAAATATGATAGTATAGTCATATAGTACTGGCAATTTTATGAGAAGAGGATGAAATTTTATAAAACTAATGGGGACGATTTCATCTTAGAACGAATTCAAATACTCAAAAAAAAAAAGTTGAATACAAGAAAGACAAAAATGGTGTCTTCATCATTGTTCCTTGGGCGGAACTTCCTATGGTGAGGGTAAAAAAAATCATTTATCATTCAAAATGAAAACAAAAGACATAATCGGAGGGAAGTTGGGCATCATCAAGTTACAAATGAAGGAAGAGTAAGACAATAGTGAGCAAGTACAAATGTTATGTAATGGGTGAAACAGTTAGTAAGTGCAATAAATGAGTGATGTTCTTAGAGAGAACATGCATGCGTGTTAGGCGAAGAACCTTGAAGATGAATTTAAAGATACGGATGGTCCACCCTCCTCTGTATCTTCTCTTACTTTTTAATCACTTGTGTTAGGAACTGCCCCTTTCTTGCCATATCATCGTAAAGGGTACTTCCATTTTGCTTGATTATATTCTAGCGGTGAGCAAGCTAGTTTCTTGAAACCCAAAAGAATGAATTTCGAAGCTTGACAAAGGGTTAGATAATTGTTGTCAGAAATAGAGGCCTTACTATCAAACTATCGTATGACCTTCCTTGGAAAATGGTTGAAAACCATAAAAAAAATATAAAAAAAGGTCAAAGAAATATCATAAACCAAAAAACTAAAATAAGTTTTTAAAAATAGTTTTAAAAAATGTCAAACAAAAACTGTCAGAAGGCGATTGAAAATTTTTTTTGAAAGGGCAAATAAAAAAAGGTCAAAAAATTATTATTCAGTTAAAAAGTTAAAAACTATCAAAACTGTTAACCAAAAAAAAAAAAAAAAAACTGTCTGAAGAGGGATTTGAACCCATAACCCAAAACTTGAGTCTAATAACTTAGACCACTCAACTACCCTTTCTACCAAGTTACAAACCCCACAATAATCTCAATATACCATACTAAAACGTAGCATAATTTTTTTTATTCTCACACTCTAAGTTATTTTTTTATAATTATTGTGAGAATTTTTTATACACTATTTACATTATGTATAAAATTTTTTTAAAAAATATATTTTTATGGACATTTTTAAAAGCATATTTTTTATGAAAATTTTTGCTTTGGAGATCTAATTGAGTTCTTTTTTTTGTATATGTTACAAAATAATAGTAAGATTATATATATACCAAAAGTCATATGGACTCTAGCACAAAAATAAAAAGTTAATAAATTGACTGTCAAGCTAAAAAATCCCTAAGCTGACCTAGAAGTTTATAAAGATAATTTTGTACATCTTATAAATCATATTATCAAATTTCATGAAAAAATTCAAAACTTAATATGGGTTAGTATTTTAAAGATGAATTAAAATTTGAAGAAATTAAAGACTTTATGAAAAGCCTTGCCTATCGATCACCAAAAAAATATATTAGATTCTCTATTAAAAAGAACAAGTGGACACAAGCAATATAATAATATTATCCATAGATTTGTATTAGATAATTTAAAGTGTAAAAATTACAAACGTGACTTGAATATTTGTTAGTACTATCAACTAGACAAGAAATCTAATACTAAAATCAAGTTTTCTCAAGAGTTATATGGTAGGTTTGTTAGCTTTTTTCTGCATAGAATGAAATATTTGAAAACATTGTAAACTTTAGATAGATATTTGATATTTGATATTTTATGTAAGTCCTTTTTTTATGTATTATATTACTGACATATGTTTTAATTTATGTAATTTTTTTAAGTTGAAATTTTATATCTATAAACTCTTCTATTTAGTACACTTTGCCTAATTAATTGTGTTAGTATCAACATCACATTAGGATTTTAGATGATAATTAGAAATGTAGTAACCTTTTAACTCTAAACCCTATATGTTAACTAGTCCTAGTTTAGTTAATTGGAGCCAAAGTAGACATATATGTATGGCTAGACATTAATTACATGCAATTTTATTTATATATGAAAATTCATGTTTCTACAAAAATAATGGCTACTACTTCTAAAATATTGCCCCTGAACTCAATAAGGGTGAGAAACTAAATGGTAACAATTATGAAATTTGGAACATGAAATCCAATATGTGCTGGAAGAGCAAGAAGCTCTAAAAGCACTCAATATTGTTTTAGATGAGTCTAAGACAAGAAACGCAACCTAACATTGAGGGGACTGAGAGGCTTATGAAGCCTAGGAAAGAAAGAATTCTCTCACTCACATCATTGAGCAGCATGGAGAATGACATCATGCGAGAATTTAGGAATTATAACTTAGCTAAAGATATGTAGTTTACTTTGAAAAAAAAGTTTGGTGGAACATCTATGACCAAACTAAGATCTTTCACGATCAAGTTTGATATTTACAAAAAGAAACTTAAACATTCAATGAGAAAATATTTATGAGAAATGTCAAATATAATCTGTGAATTAAAGGTTGCAGGTCATATGTTGATTGTTGAGCAACAAGTCCAAGTTGTAATTCACTCCTTACCTTATTCTGAGGAGTATATGAAGATGCATTTAACCCATAACAAAAACATTCAAACAATGGATGATGTTATGCACCACTTTAAGTTAGAAAAAGAAAGTTTTGAGGCTATTAAGCTTAATATAAATGTGTATATGGCTTCATTAAGCTCAAAAGAAGTTACTAAGAGAAAATGTAAATATAAAGGTGAGTTCCAAGATGCAAGAAAGAAGGTGGTTTATTTTAGCAAAAAATCAACAAATAACCAATATGGGAAAGGAAAAATCCTTTCAAGAAGAAGAACATGGCCAAATTCAAATGCTTCAATTGCAATAACAAAGGGCATTTTGCCTGTGACTACCCTAAACCTAAGAAGGTATTAAGTTATACTCAAGTTAGTAAACTTTGTGTAACTAGTTTTATTTTTCTAATAGATTCTCATCCTTTGTGGATTGTAGATTCAGAAGCAATTGACCACATAATGAAGGATCGAGACACCTTTATGGAATTTTGATGAATATCATATAGAGCAAAATGGATCTATATGGGAGACAATGCATAAGTTGCAGTTCAAGGAATAGGCACATGCAAGTTAGTCTTGCAAGGCGATCGAACTCTACTCTTACATGATGTTTTAAATGCACCTTAAATTTGCCAAAATTTAATCTTTGTGTTGATTTTGTCAATACTCAATTTTAATTTGTATCTTGTTAATGAAAATATTGAATTATCTCTAGGAACAACTCATTATGAATTTGGTTATCTAACAAATGGTTTTATTGTCATAGATACTAATCATTATGAATGTAATTTTAATTATTTCATGTTTACATCGTCACATAATTCTAAAATTGATATGAATATTTGGCATGCTTGACTTAGCCATATTAGTCAACATTATATGGATAGGCTAGTTAAAGAAGGGTTATTGCCTAATTACAATAATATAGATCTATATACTTGTGAGCATTGCTTTGTTGACAACAATAGTAGAAAATTATTTGGAAAAGGAACCAAAGCTAACCTTCCTTTGAAATTAAGGAACCAAAGCTAACTTTCTTTTGCAATTAGTCTATTCTAACATACGTGATCCAATGAATGCAAAAGTTAGGCAAGAAGCTTTCTATTTCATCACATTCATATATGACTTCACTTGATTTAGAATTGTCTATTTGATCATACACAAATCTGAAGCATTGAGTTGCTTCCAAAGCTATATGAGCTTAGTTGAAAATTAATTAGACAAAAAATTAAAAGCATTACGAACTGATCATGGTCGTGAGTATTTATCTAATCAGTTTAAACAACTATGAGATGAAAAAAGGGTTCAACATTAGTTAACAAATCCATGTACTTCTTAATAAAATAATATTGTAGAGAGACACAAATTGAATGCTATTGGAAATGGTTAGATCTATGATGGCATAAACAAATTTGCCTATTAACCATATGCCTAGTAAATTAGTTCCCATTACACCATATGAGTTATAGATGAAACAAAAACCTGACCTCAGTATTTTACAACCTTAGGGATATGTAACTTAGGTTCTGAATACCTCACACCCATATGACAAATTAGGTGCTCAAAGAAAGAAATATATCTTTATCAGACACTTAGAACATTCAAAAGGCTATGTGTTCATTGGTGAACATGATAGTGGGAATTTTACAAAATTCAAATTAGGAGATGTCACATTCTTAGATATTAATTTTCTTAAACAAGGCAATATAAATTAGGACTTATCCTTATACAAGACCATGGATACAAGTGCTCAAGAATTCTTTCAAGTGGGAGAATTTTAAGGAATATATTTCCAATTCCGAGTGCAAATGATAGTAATCTTGATTAGCATAGTAGTAATCCAAATGGAAATACTCAAATGATTAATAATCTTAATCTAAGTGGGAGCAATTTGAAGATCCCTGAGAAATATGTTTCTCTAAAGCCTTTATTATAACGTAGTGGTAGAAAAGACATTTCTCATTATCATTTCGACATTGAAGGTGGTGAAGCCTTTATGACCATTACACAAGATAAAGATGAGTTAAGACATATTACAGAGGCTTTATTTGGCCTTAATAAGGAAAATTGGATAAAAGTAATGGAAGAAAAGATAGAATCTATGAGATCAAATCAAGTTTAAGAACTTGTTAATATTCCAAGCACACATAAAGCCATTGGGAACAAATGAGTTCTTAAAATTAAGTGCAAGGTTGATGGCACTATTGAAAAATATAAAGCTAGATTAGTAGTAAAAAGCTACACATAACAGGAAGAAATAGATTATGAGGAAATATTTTCACCTATTATCAGATTCACCTCAATCCATTTGTTACTGGCTATAGTTGCTAGCATGGGCCTTAAATTTTATCAAATGGACGTAAAGACTACATTTCCCAATAGAGATTTGGAAGAGAAAATTTACATGTAATAATCTATAGGTTTTATCAAAGAAGGCCAAGAAAACAAAGTTTCTTGACTTTTAAAATCTATAAATGGCTTGAAGCAGTCTTCAAAACAATAGTATATTTACTTTCACAATGTGATTGTGTCAAATAATTTTATCATAAATGATGAAGACCATTACGTATATACAAAAAGGTCCAAGAATAAGTTTATAATTTTATCATTATATGTTGCTTATATACTTACAATTGGAATAATAAGGAGTATCTTAGCAAAATTAAAGGATAGTTGTCATCTAATTTTGGAATGAAAGATATGGATGAAGCTATATGTATTCTTAGAGTTAAGATTACAAGAAATCATTCAAAGAAATTATTGTCTTTACCATAAGAGCATTATATTAACAAAATTCTTAAATGATTCGAAATGCAACATTGTAAGCCCATAGACACTCCTCTTATTAAAGGTGAAGGTTTAAATCGAAAGATATGTCCTAAGACTCCACAAGAAGAAACATATATGAGAAATGTTCCCTGTGCAAGTGTAATTAGATGTTTGGTGTATGCAATGATGTGCATAAGATTGAATATTTATTTTGTCGTTGGCATGGTAAGCCAATATCAATCTAACCTAGGCCTAACACATTGGAAAGCAGTGAAAAGGATACTAAAGTATCTAAAAGGTACTGTTGACTATTCATTATATTATAAAGGAAATGAAAGAAAGTCTACCTCTAGGTACATCTTCTTACTAAATAATAGTACCATATCATGAAGTAGTAAGAAGCAATCATGCATAGCCTTATCCATAATGGAAGCTGAATTTGTACCATTTTTAGTAGCAGTACAAGAAATAGTATGGCTCAAAAGGTTCTTGGATCATTTGAATGTAAATGCTAACATTGTTGATCCAATTTTAGTAAATTGTGATAACCAAGCAACAATCACATATGTAAAGGACCACAAATATCATTGCAAGACCAAGCATATAGACACAAAGTTCAACTTTATGAGAGATATAATTGCATGTAAAGAAGTGAACATGAAATACATTTCTAAACACAAGATGGTAGCAGATCCCATGACTAAGCCTATTCCTTCAGATGTATTCATAGAACATATGAAATCCTAAGGATTGTGTAGATGTGATACAATTATTGCAATCTTTTATTTTTAACAATGTTCATAGAATATTAATGTCTGAATAATAAATGTGTTTATTATAAGTTTACATATATAGATGTAAGAATGTTTCTTAAAACATTCTTAAGTTATTGAAATATATGTCAGGCAAATAGAAAAATAGAAGAATAGCCTATTATATGAATAATTGCCTCTTGTCAATTTTTGTAATTGATAAGAGATGAAACAATTTTAAGCTTATCATCTAAGTAATAATCGAAAGTCAAGCTTAAAATTTGAATGTCACCTTGTTAATGAACAAGATAAGGTTATATGTAAGACTATAAGTGAATTAATAAGGAATTCACTTCATCTGTCTAAATTGCCAAATATGAGTTTTGATGGAAATGAGAAAGAGTAGATTGGTGAAATCAAGTTAGACATTAAGTATGTCTGAACCATTATATATGATATTAATACATTATAAAAAGATATATGCTCCATGGAAAAGGAGAGAATACCGTAACATATGCTTCATACCACGTGTGCAAATTATGGCCAATATAGGTGATCAAAGTCTAGATCTCAACTTTGATGTGTGAGACCTTTGAGGGAATAATGACCTCATATTTGTACCCTTATAACTTTATTCTATTTCTTGAGATTTAAATCTAATTATTGCTATTTTAGAATGTTATTAAAGGACTAGGAGAGATTTAGTCTAGCAGGGCATTATTAAAAAAGTAAATTAAATTAAAGTTGAGAGATTTGAATAAAAGGAAGATCATTAAACTTTTTACATTGAGTTTGTATTCACCAATATATCAATTATAGTGTGTCTATAATTATGAATACAATATCTAATGCATATGAATGAAATCATTTGAGAAATTCAGATGTGATAAAATGATCTAAGGTGTTGCATACTTAAAGTCTACTCAAGATTTATTATTTATCAAGAAGCTATATATTCCTAACAGATGTATAGCAAAGAACTCTTGAAGTATGTTGGTCACACAACCTATTTTCTTGTATGATTTGTGATAGAGTATAAGAGATGATATTCTCTTATGAAATGCTGAGAGAGTATGGATCCTATTATATATGAGTGAGAGATGTTGAATCATGGATTCAAGTTGTGCAAAATGGGTCCATAATCCAATCCATGTTTTGATCCAAGAAATGCTTATAAATAGGTAGAAGAAGGTTGGTTAACAAAACTCTTCATAATAATTCTTAAGAAACTCTCTCTCTTTTCTCTTTTCACACAAAAAGAGATTTTGGTCATGAACAAGATTACCTTTTCAAGTGATTGCTAATATAACTAGTGAAAATAAACATCAGACTTAAAATCTCCTGCTATGTACTTCTGATATTTTTGTATGTATAAATTCAATCCATTCTTTGTATTTACCAACAAATCTGATATAAGAAAAAAAAATGTCAAAGGATAAAATTACAAATTTGCACATAAGGATGGACCACAATAAACTAGACACCACTCTAGACTTTACATCTATTAATAATAGTGCAGTATTTTCACATCCAAATCAGACACAAAAGTAGATATGTTGTAATTATTTACTCCACTTCTTTTCAGATCTGCAAATAATTTCAGTCTCACTCCAAAATTATTATTTTGGTGAGGCTAGCATTTCTAATTGCAATTATATCAACAAACAAGGAAATTATGCCCATATAAGCGAACAGCTAATTAATGCAAAATGTGCAGCCATTATTCGGGGAATTCGTGTAGGAAAGACTTAGAAAAACAACCCCCAAATATATTCCAAGAATAAGAATAATTAAACGGACAGAATTAGACGAATTTTTGTCTAAGCTGGCTTGGGCAGGAAAGTTTAGTAATATTAGGCTTTGCTTATTTTAGTGAAAAATATTTTCTTTCAGAATGTAGTTAATAATTATTAAGATAATGGAACATATTTTATGTAGTTATTGTTAACTATAATGAGTTTAATAGAAAATAATTTCTGTGACATCCATCATACCCAAGTATGAGAAATTAAATTAAATATTATAATAGAATTGTAGAAATTAAAATTTAAATGAATATTGTAATATTTTAGAATATTATAGATTAAAATTTTAAAAATTATTAGAAATAGGAATATTAAATATAATAATATTTTAGTTTTAAATGTTCTAAAGATTTAAGGTATCCTATAATAAGAACTTTTAACGTTATTCATAAAATATTCTATGAGTCTAATTAAATTTATGAGAAAATATTTACGCTGTTATGATAAATATTTTACAAGGAATTGCACAAGGATATACAATGGCATTTATTTTACTTACAATGTTAAATACTTAATCATGTCATACATTTTGAATTAAATAAAGTATTTGTTGACGTGAAGCATATAACTCACGGTACCTTTTCAATAATTTGGACATTTTGTGATTCAGTAATATTATAAAGATTTAATTTTAGAAATTTAAAAAAATGAAAGTTTATAGTGCTATTTTAATTACACTCAATTATTAAATTAATCATAAAATTATTTTCGTTGCCATGAATGAAAATATATCCTCAAATTAAATTAAAAAAAAGTAGATATGGTCAACCCATACATTTGCATGAGATTCCCGGAAATCCTAACGTGGCGAGTCATGAAGCCATATATTAATATAATAATATAATATCTCCTTTTGTCCTATTCCTTTGATTTCAAGACAATGGCAACGTCTTTATCACCTTAGGGATTAAGTCTCAGATAAGAAGCTGCCTGAGGATGGAAGGAGTGGAAACGTATAAAAATGATAATTAATAATACAATTCTCTCCTTGACAAGGGAAAAAAAAAAGGAAAAATACTTCTCTCAATCATGTGAAGACGAAATAGGTATACTTGATAAACTCAACCTAATAAAACAAAATAGTAGCCAGTAGGACTTAGAATACCGTAATACATACTATTATAATAATATAAAATCTTAAGATATTATTTATAAACCAAAGAAAGGAGAAGATATTTCTCCATTCAGCTAAAAAAAACGTGATGAAAGGAATCTTGGACTTTTTGAAATTTCCTTTCAGACGAACACAGTACACGTAAGGCCTTTGGAATTAATACTCTCCATCATTACTTAGTTTTTTATTTTTGGGAGTAGTATAAATACCCCACCGTCTATTTTCCTTGGTACTCCCAACTCGGTTAGTCCAAGCTAATTCAAGTTTGCAGACGCTATTTCGTTCTTTTGGCTTAAGGAAATCAATAAAAGATTTAAGCAATTCTCTTTCTTCTATTTGATGAGTTACATAGTTAAAACTTTTCTTGAATTTATGTATTTATAATATTTAATTATCTAACGTTATTATTATTAAAAAATATTAAGTTGTATCATTTAATAATATTAAAATATTAAATATTTATATTCATTATATTGATAATTGTTTGCTTTAAATTTTCAGCAATGAAAACTAAACATAAATTATTATATAAATTGTAATAAGAATTGTAGTGATTTAGATCTTGTTAATATTTATACTCTGCAAATATATATATATATATATATATATATATATATATATATATATATATATATATATATATATATATATATCCAAAAATTATTTATGTAGTTTTGTTCATATAGGTAGTGCTTGTACATCAAAGCAATCAAATGGTGACATGATAAATGTAATTTATATCAGAAAAATTTTGACAAGTGTGGTTGTTAAATTGCAAAATTACTTTTGTCTAGTATTTTGCTTTGTTTAATTGGATATTTGTTATTTAGATACTTTTGACTATATATATATATATATATATATGAATTAAATTTAACTTTGGAAAAAGATATTTTGGCAATAAAGATATATTCTTGAATTTTGAGTTTTTGATTAAGGAATAAATAAATAAGATAAGGGGGAGAAATATTGGTTGAATGCCATTTGCAGGAAAGAGGGTTATGATTGAATAGAGAGATGAGGTTAGAGAAGAAAGGGTTATGGTTGAAAGGAGTAATAAGGCAGAAATTTATATACCTTATTATTATTCTTTTCACATACCTTGAAAATAATATATTTAAAATTTGAGTAATTTATTTAAAAATCTTATTAATATAGTATTTATCTTCATGAATATATTGATAAGTTAATGATTCATAAATATATTATTTATAAAGAATGTGTTTAACTATATAACTCACTAAAAAGTGGGTTAGATAGTTACTTACTAAGTATTTATACTCACTTTTATTATTAAATTTTTTTTAGATACTGTAGAAAAATCTGACTCTGCAGATGGTTCTTGAAAAATAATTAAGTTTGGGAGTTCCATTAAATTTACGACCATTACCATTGAAGTTTCAGTACTTTCTAATGATGGGTATAGCGATTGCCTTTAATCCTTGTAGCATCTATTGTCCATAAATTAGAATATTGTAATTTATTTACATACAAGAGCATAGAAAGGTGTGAAACAATGGATATCTTTTGCTATGTATGTAAGCCCTAGAAATATTATATAATACTTTTGTAAATAGCATATATATAAATATATGATCTCTCTTTTCAAGTTTTTGTTATATGAAGTAAATGTGGAAAAGGCTTGTGAAGAATGTCAAGAAGATGCTTTTCACACCAGTCACGATTAAGAAAAAAAATTTAGGGTTATGACAATTTCCTCCTTTTTGAATGATGAAATTATTTTTCTAATAACAAAATATAGAAGTAATATATTACTTCTTCAATTATATAGCATCAAATGATACTAATCTATGAAAAATGACTATGGCAAAACCAACACCCTTAATATCAATCCAAAATTTTACTCCACATATTATGAATGCACTGAATGCTGGCAGAAATTGATTAACGCCAGCCAAAAGTTGTTACATTCACATGGAAAAAATTATAATGTAACAGATCCAAAAAAATTGACAATAATTGGTTTCGTTTCCACAAATGCTTGAGTAATCTCTGCCTAGAACAACCACATTTAATTTTCAAAATAAGAATTGCTATCATTTGTATTAACAGCATATCACAAATGGATTGATTTTTGCACTTCAAATTAACTATATTCATGTATGTATGTATATATATATATAGGTGGGGATCAATTGACACCATTTTAAACTTATATTACTTACACTAAATCTTCACCGTTCATTTGATGGTTACAATATACTTAAATTAATGTTCATCAACTGACTTTAACGATGAGAGAGAATTACTATGGAACTTTCTTAATTACTTTCTTTCTTTTATAATATTTTCTCTTTCCCCTCTAATTTTATAAGAGTCAATTTTAAAATATCACATAAAACTATTTTAAATTAAAAAAGTTTATGATTATCTTTAATATAGTTCATTTTTTATAAATAAATATTTTTATTTTAATTTATGATAAATATACATGTAATATTCTAATTCAATTATTATACTAAAATGAGAAGAATCATATATATTTTGTTTTGATAATAAACTATAACAATAATTCCAATATGGTTATAACAACAAGATAACACATAAGAATTAATTTTATTTTTATTTTATATTAAAGAAATTAATTTGATTTTTTTGCAGACTAATTAAAATTGCAATGATTATTTGTTATATATTATGAATTTTATTGGAACCTTAAAATTGAGAAATTGTCTGCACAGTACAAGAATCAAAGCAAAACTACTAAAATAATTGTACTACTAAAAGAAAGGTAGTAATTTTTCCACAAAAAGCATGTAATAGGTTTTATACCATGCAAGAGATGTTCTGCGAACAAAATAATCTCAGATTATCAACCACTATCTTAATAAGATTTCAATGGATATTATATCAAAATTTATCATATATTAAAATATTTATTAATTACTAATATGTAATAAATTATATTAATTCTAAATGAAAATATTTTTAGTTTAAATAATTTTGTGTGACAATTTAAAATAGAGAGGAAAGAGAAAATATTATAAAAGAAAGAAAGCAATTAAGAAACTCTAACATTTATTCTCTTTTATTATGAAAATTAGTAGGTGAACACTAATTTAAGTGTATTGTAACCATTAGATGAATGTTAAATGAACAATAGAGATTTGATGCAAGTGGTGTAAGTTTAAATTGGTGTCAATTAATTCCCACACACACACACACACACACATAAAGAGTATGCATATTTTCTTCTAAAGAGAAGAAAAGATGAAAGGTATTGACCCACGCATAAAATGATATAGAATTGAGTTACGAAAAGTACATTCCACAAGCATGTAGAAAATTTTTACATCTGCATTCTCCAAGATATTATTTCAAACTTCATCTATTTCCCCAAAAATCTCCTACATTTCAACATTTTCAACAAGCACAGAGAAGGCAATCGAGATAAAAGAAGCATGTCATAAATCAGTCTCTATTCATCCCATTCACGAGAAAACTCCATTCTAATATGATTTAGCTTTCTCACAACATTTGCCATATTCACTCTTTCTCTTGGTGATTCCATAGAACAAGCAAGTCCCACCTTAAATGATGAAACTAAACACTTCTCTTCATTGAGATCAATAACAGTGGAGCTCTGTATTTCTTTGTCTCTAATAACTCTTCCTCAAATAAGAGTAAGATCCAAAATTTGAACAAGGTTGGTCAGAAATGTTGTTTTGACATCGTTACGTAAATTTTGGCTATCTTTAAATAGTTCATCAGTGGGTCTTATCCTAGTAAGCAATTGTAAAATGATAATTTCAAAACTATACATGTCATTTTCTGTAGATGTTTCATAACACATGCCATGCTCTAACATATTATGCAAAATGGTCAATACTTTTTTAATTTAAAATGAATAAACAAAATTATGCAAAAATGAATAGAATTTAAAAAAGGGTAAAATTTACTAGACTTCTGAATATCAAATTATATTGAATCATACCTAGAGCAACATAACTAATAGACACTACAAAAAAATTGCTTTTAGTGGCAATAAAAGTTGTCACAAAAAATTAATATTTTATCACAAGTTTTTAGTAATAACAAAATTGTTTTACCAAAAAACTTCGTTGTTAAAAGTTTTTGTGACAATAAATGATATTTGTCGTTAAAAGCTTTCATTTTGTGACAAGATTTATTATCACTATAAGCTATCACTTTTTGTGATGATAAAATTATTTTGTCACTAAAAATCATTAGTAACAAATTTTATTATCACTATAGATTAAAATTCAATGACAAAAAGATATCCTTATCATTAATTAATGACTTTAGTGACGATTATTATTATCACAAAAGCTCCTTTTAGTGACGAAATATTTATATTATCACTAAAAACATAATATTTGTGACAATTAGTATTGTCACTAAAGCATTTTTTTTATGTCAATATATTTGTGTTGTCACTAGAAACATAATATTTGTAACAATCATTACTACTACTAAAAATTATCACTGAAACTCATTTTTTGTTTATAAATATGCATTGTTACAACATTTGCATGTTATCATATATTGAATGCTAATAATAGAGACAAAGTAGAAATGACAACATTTTAATATAATATTTAAAATAAAATTTGTGCCAAAGTTATAGTACCAATTATGTATAATTCACAACAACAAAGTCATAAAGTTGTACATATTAACATTTTTCAACATCAAAATTTGAAGCAAACATTGCTAGTAGATCAAGAAAGCAACTCAAATAACATTTCCTTCAAGGATGACCATGTTATTGATTCTTTTTTATGTCCTTCGCATGTTAGCTCCATAACCTTGAAAATATCAAAATACCTTATCCTGAAATAAATCAAATATATGATAACCATAAGCCTTTTATTTAACCCAAACAATTTATAAGACAACTAATCATAACTACAGTAAAATTTTTCATAACTGGTTATAATACTAGGATCAAAATCACTTTCAAACCCAAGTAATATGCTTCATGTTACGTGTAAAATTGTTTATCAATTAGCGCAAGTGCACACTGTCGTAAATAAGTAATAAAGTGATAAGAAAGTATCGTTCCCACGAGGATTGTTTCACTAAGTATCAAAATTTATAATCCTAACACTATTTGGCAAATCAATTAGTTAGAATTGAAGCGAGTAAATAAAGATTGATGCAAAAAATACTTAAAATAAATATGAATGCAATTGGAGTAAAGATGAATATGAATAAAAGACCTAGGGATCAGACTTCACTTAATAATTTCGGATTGAATCATCTATCTACACTAATCCAATTTTAACTCCCTTAATTGATAGTCGAGTTTCCCTAAATTAATTACTAGCCTCTTCTAAGGTCAAGTAATTCTATAATTAATTGTTAATCCACTATATTCCTATGTGAATTAAAACAACTAATCATGCATTAGGATTTATGGAACTCATTAAGACTACATAAACCATATGAATATATTCCTATTTCATATGCAATTTACGATTTTAATTATAGGTTCCATACACATGTATCTCCTTTCGGTCTCAACACACATATTGAGTTCATTCAAAAGGTGGCCAATCAATTGAAAGCATTAAAAGCAATAATTAAAACTCAATCTAGGAAATAAAATTGAAATTAGTTTCAATAGATTAGAATTCAATCCGTTATTATCAAGTTACGTCATCACCCTAGGAAGATAAAAAATTAGAACATAATGAAATTAAACACAAACATAAAATAGAATAAAAACATCTTCACATTCATGATACAAACATAAGGATACAATTACAAGTGCATGAAAATGGAAATACTATCCATCCATGTAGGAGGAAAACTTAACCTTCCATGTAGGAGGCATACAAGAACTAAAATGCATGAACTAAACTACTATCTAAGATGCATGAATCAATGAATGTTGCAAATGCTCTCCACTTCTACCTATTTATAGGTGAATGAATCAGCTGCAAGTCATAAATCTTGACCATTAGCTACCAATCACATTCTTTAGCTACCACTCATGGTCTTTAACTACTCTTCCTGATTTTTGCAGCAACAATTCTTCTGACTTGTTGGTAATTTTTCACCATGAGAATGGAAGATTTACATCTTCCTGTCAACATAGGAGTTGTAGAGCCGGATCTTAACTTTTAAATGCCACAAAGAACTCCTAATTTTGACATTTCTATCCCGAGTTATGATCAGATTAGTAACCAAAGGTCAGATTCCGTCAGAACTACTATTTCATCTTCCAAGAAGAATTTGAGATCCTTAGATTCCGAACTGGGATTTTCTTTAAACATAAAAGTTGTAGGGTTTTTTCTTAGCTTTGTAACCATATAAAGAACAACCCAATCCAACATCTAGAACTCCAGATATAGCCTAAAACCTGAAATAGGATCAAATTACAACATTATCTAAAAGATTTGATTTCATTTCAAATTCAAGACCCATTCACAAAATGCAACTAAATTTATTAAATTAAACAAGATAACATCCAAAAATGCATCATATAAGAAAAAATAAATATGTAAATATTTTACGTATCAAATTCCCCCACACTTAGCTTTTGGACGTCCTCGGACAAATACAAAACAGAAGAAAACTAATACTAATACTAATACTAATCTACCTATGAAATAAAAAGTTAGAAAAACATAAGAAAGATAATTAAAGTACAAAGATATCATAGCATTCATGAATCAACAAATCTTGACATATAAAATTAAAAAGGGATTGCAACTTCATTTGAGAAGGATTGAACCAGAATGATATAATCACTGCAACTCTTCCTCTCTCAAGTGTTTATGGGCAAGTGTTTCACTCAAATTCATCCTATCAAAAATTGCACTACCATAGGCTTGCATAAATTCTTAATCTCCACTACCTGATTTACATGCACACTTCAAATCAAAAGGTCTTATTAAGGGTTATTATGAGGCCAAGGTAAAGGAAAGATAAAATAGGGATATGAAAGGCTGAAGTAAGGAGAGAAATTAATAGAGCAATTAAAACATGGGTAATCTCTAAATAATTTTATCTCAACATAGCAGCCCACAAATCAAATTCAAATACACATCAATTTCTCTCTTCTTCTTTTTTTCTTTTTTTTTATTATTATTTTTATTTTTTTTAACTATTTTTTTCTTTTTTTTTGAAAGAAAACCCTTGCAACTTTGAAGTTAATAATACATATTCCCCCACACTTTGTCAAAAACCCATTGTTCAAAGATTCAAATGTTCTACTAATCCTTAGGGTTAAGTAAAGACAATTGATATTTCATTAAATGACATATTAATGGGTTAAAGCAAAGAAACGGTTAATCAGGCTCAAAGGGGTTTATCAATGGTAAAACTGCAGGGTTAGCTATTTAGTTCTAACTGAGGAAAAAAATGCCTTTATCATATCTGAGTATGCATGTAAATTGTAATCTTAACCAGATTTTATGCAAGTTCTAGAGTGACAATTTAACAGGTGAATATCACACACAAGAAATATAATACTGATTCAACAAGTAGGCTCAAAATCTCACGGTTAAAGGTTTCCAACTCAAAATCCATTACCAAACCCATCAATTCTAAGAAGTAAGAAAGTTGTTCAATCATGCTATGAAATCTTTTAAAATTATTAAAAAGAACCTAAAAAGCAGGAAAATATTTTTTTTATTTTTTTATTTTTTTATTTTTTTTAGGATGCGTATCAAGAGCAAAAAATAACTGCTTACTCGGTCATCCCTTTTTTTATATATAAATCTCATGGTTTTACTACCAAAATATCCTAAAAAGTAAAAGAAAAAAATTTTAATTTTTTTATTCCCCCCCACACTTAATGTAGACATTATCCCCAATGTCTTCAGCAGATTAAAAAAAAGGGTTTATTTAAAGGAAATGCATAAGTAACACACATATAAAAGAAATTTTGGGAGTAAAACTAAGAGTAAAGAAAGTTACAACCGGAGAGTGGTGTCTGGCTCAAGCTTCTGACTGCTGGTTGGAGATTGTCAATCTATATTTTTCACTGATGGATTTGGTTTAGGTGTATAGTCTTGTAGTTGGTCAATCAGCTGATCAACAGTTGAGGCAAACATTATAGCACAGCGAGTCGCTTAGGGTATGAATCCCTGTTCCACAGCTTGATCTAAAAAAGACAGCAAACTATCATAAAAACCATTAACATTTAATAAACCTACTGGCTTCTGATGAAAGTTCAAGTTAATCCAATATGCAATGCTGGAAATTCCATCTAATGCTTCTAAGCCACCAGGTAAAGTAATAAAGGCTTCAGCACTGTAAAGCATGCATCCAATACGTTCAGGCAAGTTTGCAACCTTTAATATTTTACCGATGGCGTATTTCTTATCATCTAAACCATTCACAAGGATACTCAATATTTTGCTTCCTCTGATGTAGGAAGAAAATGCTGCACTTCCTTTTAAGCTATTAAGCCCTCTTCCATACACACAGGCAATCTTTCTAGCAACTAATGCATGACCAAGTTTAGTTGCTACTGCTAGAAATTCTTCATTCTTTCCAGCATAAGATTCACCAAAAACACAGATAGAATTAAATCTACATTTTGATGGTTTCTCAACCTCTTCCTCTTCTTTACTCTCGCCTTCAGACATTTTGCAAAGTGTGATTGCTGAAATGCATTCTTATAAAACAAAAGCAGAAACAAAGAAATCACGCAAATCAGATAATATCAGAAAAAGATAAAAAAAATGTTGTGCACAACTGACAAGTGTAATAATGGCGTGAACAAAGTAGGATACGGAATGTAAAGAAAGTCAAAAAGTTACTGAAAAGGTAAACTTAAAAAGAAGAGAAATGTAAAGAAAGTTAAAAAGCAGCTGTAAAGATAAAAAGATAAAGGAAAAGTAAAGCAGACAAACATATGTACAGTAGTTGTGATTGTGGCTCACATCTTCCTCTGATTTTTCGATTAGTAACGGCTTAAACGGCTTCTATGAGCCGAGGATTTGCTTCCCATCCAATTTTCTTATAAACTGGCAAACAAGGTCTCTTACAGTCAGATCCCCAAGACTGTAGCGCTCCTTTTCTGTATTGAATAAGTTCATTAAATTAAGAAGAATAGCATGAACATCTCCACTAGGATGCGTCTGAAGAGTCTGAATGATATCATCCAATGACTCTTTACTCCGTCCATCCTTTATGAATCGGATTTTGTCCTCTCGATTTACTGAAATCATTCCTTTATTCCTACAAAGCTTATTACAATTCCACCTTGCACACTTATGACAGACTCTCATTCTTTTAGCTCTTCTCTTTTTAGAGTAAGAACTTCTTCCCATACCTGGCATACGTCTAACAAATGATTCATTAAACTCACCTGCTAAACGTACCTTAGCTTCAATAATCCAACGTATATCCTCGGGAAGATCCAAACACTTAAATGCCTTCATTCTTTCAAATCAACAATTGTAGATTTTCCTGAGCACATCTTTGGGGAGAGTAGGGAATCTGCTTTTAAGCTTTACAAGGGATTCCTCCATGATGAGAATGATGAAAGCTAAAATTGTGAGTGAAAAATGCTGTGCAATTTGTGCTTAAATAAGTCAGAAGAAAAGAAATGAGAGGAGAAAGAAGTATTGGGTTGCCTCCCAAGTAGCCGCCCTTCTTTAATGTCTTTAGCTAGACAAAGTCATCTTTATTTTTTTTTCTCTTTTTTTTTAATACTTACCAGCTGGCTCCTCGAGCATGATGACAGTCTTGATGATGTTAAATGCACTATCATTGTATTCTTTCAATCTTTGCCCGTTCACTTTGAATTTCCTGTTATCATCTTGAATCTCCACAGTTCCATACGGCCAAACTTGAACCACAGTAAAAGGCCCAGACTACCTTGATCTTAATTTTCCTGGAAAGAGTTTTAGCCTTGAGTTGTAGAGAAGTACTTTCTGCCCTGGTGTGAACTCCTTCCTTATAATTCTCCTATCATGCCACATTTTTGTCTTCTCCTTGTAGAGCTTAGCATTTTCATAAGCATGTTGGCGAAATTCTTCAAGTTCATTAAGTTGCATTAGCCTTCTTTCACCTGCTATCTTCAAATCAAAATTTAATGCCTTAACTGCCCAGTATGCCTTGTGCTCCAATTCAACCGGAAGATGACATGCCTTGCCATATACCAATTGGTAAGGAGATGTACCAATTGGGCTCTTGAATGCTGTTCTGTAAGCCCATAATGCATCATCTAGCTTCTTTGCCCAATCTTTCCTATTGGAATTCACTGCCTTCTCTAGAATCCATTTCAACTCTCTATTTGATATCTCCACTTGCCCACTGGTCTGTGGATGATAAGGAGTTGCCACCTTGTGAGTTACTCCATATTTAGTGAGCACAAATTGAAGTTGTTGATTGCAGAAATACTTGCCTCCATCACTTATGATTGCTCTAGGTACTCCAAACCTTGCGAATATATTCTTTCTTAGGAATTTCACAACCACTCCAGAATCATTTGTAGGAGACGCTGCTACCTCTACCCATTTAGATACATAAGCCACAGCTACTAGAATGAATTGATTGCCAAATGAAGATGGAAAAGGACTCATAAAGTCAATGCCCCATACATCAAATAATTCTGCCTCTAGAATGTTGGTCAAAGGGGTTTCATGTCTCTGAGAAATGTTTCCTGTTCTCTGACATTTATCACATGCGGCTACATAGGCTTGAGAGTCTTTGAATAGGGTAGGCCAATAGAATCCAGACTGAAAAGCCTTAGTAGCAGTTCGATTTGCTCCAAAATGACCGCCATATGGGGATGAATGACAATGGGAAAGGATACTGGTCATCTCTTCTTCTGGAACACATCTCCTTATGATTTTATCTGGGCAATGTTTATACACGAATGGATCTTCCCAGAAGTAATACTTCACATTGGCTAAGAATTTCTTCTTTTGTTATCCAGAGAACTTATATGGCATCATCCCACTTGCCAGATAATTCACAAAGTCAGCATACCATGGAGTTGATAATGATCTTACATTAAATAGCTGCTCATCTGGAAAAAACTCTTGGATTGGCAGCTCTAGTTCAAGCTTGGGAAGTTCAAGTCGAGAAAGGTGATCTGCAATGAGGTTCTCGGTCCCTTTCTTGTCTCTAATCTCCAAATCAAATTCTTGTAACAGAAGCACCCATCTAATTAGTCTAGGCTTTGCATCATTCTTCTCTATCAAGTATTTTATTGCTGAATGATCCGTCTAGACTATGACTTTGGAGCCAATTAAGTAAGCTCTGAACTTGTCAAAGGCAAATACAACAGCAAGGAGCTCTTTTTCGGTTGTTGCATAATTTATTTGGGCTTCATTGAGTGTTCGGCTGGCATAATAGATTGCATGAAAAATCTTATTCTTTCTCTGACCCAAGACTGCTCCAACTGCATAGTCACTTGCATCACACATTATTTCGAAGGAAAAATTCCAATCTGGAGCGACAATGATTGGTGCTGAGATCAAGGCTTTCTTCAAGGTTTTAAATGCTGACATGCAATTCTCATCGAACACAAATGGAATGTCCTTCTCCAATAGTTTGCATAGCGGTTTTGTGATCCTTGAGAAATCCTTAATGAATCGCCTGTAAAAACCAGCATGGCCCAGAAAACTCCTAATGCCTTTGATTATCGTAGGTGGAGATAATTTTTCAATAGTTTCAATTTTTACTCGATCAACTTCGATCCCATGAATTGAAACTTTGTGTCCCAGTACGATACCTTCTTTCACCATGAAGTGGCATTTTTCCCAATTCAGTATAAGGTTGGTCTCCACACAGCGTTGTAGCACCTTTTGCAGATTAACTAGACAAAGATCAAAAGATTCCCCAAACACTGAGAAATCATCCATGAATACTTCAATGAAATTTTCCACCATATCTGAAAAGATTGCCATCATTGTCCGTTGGAAGGTTGCAGGAGCATTGCACAATCCAAATGACATTTTTCTGAAGGCGAATGTTCCATATGGGCAAGTAAAAGTTATTTTCTCTTGATCTTTAAGAGCAATCAAAATTTAGTTGTAACCAGTGTATCCATTAAGGAAGCAGTAATAAGCTTGTCCCGCCAATTTATCTAGCATTTGATCTAGGAATGGCAAGGGAAAATGATCTTTTCTGGTAGCTTTGTTGAGCTTCCAATAGTCAATGCAAACTCTCCATCTGGTCACTGTTCTCTGCGGGATCAGCTCATTATTTTTCATTTGGAACCACTGTCATGCCTCCCTTTTTTGGTACGACTTGTACAGGACTCACCCACGGACTATCAGAAATTGGGTAGATAATGCCAGCATCTAACCATTTGAGCACTTCTTTACGAACTACCTCCTTCATATTTGGATTGAGCCTTCTTTGATGTTCTACACAGGGCTTGGCATCTTCTTCTAGCAGTATTTTATGCATACAGATTGAAGGGCTTATTCCCTTAATATCTACAATTGACCATCCCAGTGCGGACTTGTGCTGTCTTAACACCCTCAGCAACTTTTCTTCTTCTTCAGCGGTTAAATCAGATGAAATGATAATTGGCAAGGTTGAATCTTCTTCTAGGAAAGCATATTTTAGATGAGTGGGTAGTGTTTTCAGCTTTAATTTGGGTGGCTTTTCAATTGAAGGAACTAGTTTTGGTGGTTTTTCTCCCAAATCTTCGAATGGCCTTTTTATGAAAATTAGTGAATTGGCTTCAAGATAGCTGACTTGTTCTAGAATTTTGGGATCAGTAGTATGAGATGTGTCTATCATGCTGACTGCTAAAGCTTGATTTGAGCAAATTTCATCTACTACTTCTCTGGTGCAGCTACTTATTGAATCAACCTTAAAACAGGTATCACCTTCATCAGGAAAAGATAGGGCTTTGAAAATGTTGAAGGACACTTGCTCATCTTGAATCTGCAAAGTCAGCTTTCCCTTCTGTACATCAATTAGAGCTCGTCCAGTTGCAAGAAATGGTCTCCCAAGAATAATAGGAATTTCTTGATCTTCTTCCATGTCAAGCACTATGAAATCTGCTGGGAAGATGAACTTATCAACTTTTACTAGCACATCTTCAAGGGCTCCACGTGGATGCTTTATTGAATGATTTGCTAGCTGCAGTGACACGGTAGTTAGTTTCACTTCTCCCAATCCCAGCTTCTTGTAGATGGATAATGGCATCAAATTCACACTTGCACCAAGGTCACATAAGGCTTTTTCAAATTCACACTCTCCAATGGTACAGGGAATGCAAAAACTTCCAGGGTCTTTAAGCTTTAGCGGTAGTTTCTTTTGGAGAATTGCACTGCACTCTTTAGTTAAGGCTACTGTTTCAAAATCCTCTAGTTTGCATTTCTTTGATAAAATCTCCTTCATAAATTTTGCATAACTGGGCATTTGAGCTAAAGTTTCAGCAAATGGGATGTTGATATGCAACTTTTTAAACACCTCTAGAAACTTGCTAAACTGCTCGTCTAGCTTAGCTTTCACCAATCTTTGAGGAAATGGAACTGGTGGAACATATGGTGGAGGATTATCTTGAAAAGTCATTCTTCCTGGAATCACCTCATCTTCTTTCTGAGCTTCTTCATTTTTCTTCCTTGATTCTAGCTCATTTAACTGCTTCCCACTCCTTAATGAAATAACCATTACGTGCTCTCTAGGATTTCTTTTAGTGTCATTGGGTAAAGTGCCTAGTTGTCTGGAATTCAGCATACTTGCAATTTGGCCCATTTGCACTTCCAGATTTTTTATTGAGGTTGCTTGAGTTTGTATGATTGCTTCATGATTCTTGAGTGTAGCTTCTGTTCTAGCCATGAATTGGGAAGTATTCATGGTTAATTGAGCCAATGCTTCTTCTAAATTCGCCTTTAGTTATGGTGGTGATTGTTGAATTTATTATTGATAATTCCCTTGAGGTTTGAACACATTCTGATTATTCCTCCACCCTAAATTAGGGTGGTTTCTCCATCCTGGATTGTATGTGTTTGAGAAAGGATCATTTTGACGATTTTGATTCCCCACATAGTTAGCTTATTTAGGTTGAGAAGGAATGAATGGATTTCCTTCTTGGCATTGTGTGCTCATATGAGGACCTCCACATAAATCACAAGCATCTACAGGAGTTCTGATTGCATTTGCTTGAGCTGTTAATGAACTCACTTGCTTGGATAAAGAGGAAACTTGAGAAGACAAAGTGGTTAGAATGTCTAGCTCATGGACTGCAAGTGCTTTCTTTGAAGTGTTGCGTTCAGAAGGCCATTGGTAAGCATTTGCTGCCATCTCTTCCAACAGCTCCATAGCAACTTCTATGCTTTTTCCCATTAATGATCCACCAGCTACAGCATCTACAAGTGTTCTGGTAGCATTAGACAATCCATTGTAGAAAGTTTGTAGTTGCAGCCAATTTGGTAGCCCATGATGAGGACATCTTCTTAACAGCTCCTTGTATCTTTCTCATGCTTCATAAAGGCTTTCCATGTCATGCTGGGTGAATGAAGCAATCTCATTCCTCATTTTTGCAGTTTTAGCTGGAGGAAAGAATTTTGCTAGAAATTTTTGTGCCAATATGTTCCATATAGTGATGCTCCCCACTGGTAAAGAATGTAACCAGCTTTTAGCCTTATCCCTAAGTGAGAAAGGGAAAAGTCGCAACTTTATGGCATCATCAGAAACGCCATTATGCTTGAATGTATCACAAATTTCCAGAAAGCTGGCTATATGAGCATTCGGATCTTTTACTAGAGAACCTCCAAACTGATTTGCTTGCATCATTTGAATTATGCCTGGCTTGATCTCAAAGTTGTTGGTTGGTATAGGTGGTCTCTTGATCCTAGAAATGGTATCCATGACTGTTAGTGTGGCATAGTCACGGAGTGCTTTGGTGTCTGGTTCTTCTCTCAAATCTGTCATTGCTTCACCTTGATCTACAGTTGACTGCTTCTGTATCTTTCGATTCCTTCGACAAGTTTTCTTGATCTCAAAATCAAATAGCAGTGGTTCAGCAACTCTTGATCTGGTCATACAATAGGACAAACTTAAAAAAAGAAAAGAAAAACTAAAGAAAAATGTAAAATAAAAACCAAATTAGGATTAAGATTACTTGGTATTGATATTAATGATAACAATCCCCGGCAACGGCGCCAAAAACTTGTTACGTGTAAAATTGTTTATCAATTAGCGCAAGTGCACATTGTCGTAAACAAGTAATAAAGTGATAAGAAAGTATCGTTCCCACGAGGATTGTTTCACTAAGTATCAAAATTTATAATCCTAACACTATTTGGCAAATCAATTAGTTAGAATTAAAGCGAGAAAATAAAGATTGATGCAAAAAATACTTAAAATAAATATGAATGCAATTGGAGTAAAGATGAATATGAATAAAAGACCTAGGGATCAGACTTCACTTAATAATTTTGGATTGAATCATCTATCTACACTAATCCAATTTTAACTCCCTTAATTGATAGTCGAGTTTCCCTAAATTAATTACTAGCCTCTTCTAAGGTCAAGTAATTCTATAATTAATTGCTAATCCACTATATTCCTATGTGAATTAAAACAACTAATCATGCATTAGGATTTATGGAACTCATTAAGACTACATAAACCATATGAATATATTCCTATTTCATATACAATTTACAATTTTAATTATAGGTTCTATGCACATGTATCTCCTTCCGGTCTCAACACACATATTGAGTTTATTCAAAAGGTGGCCAATCAATTGAAAGTATTAAGAGCAATAATTAAAACTCAATCTAGGAAATAAAATTAAAATTAGTTTCAATATATTAGAATTCAATCCGTTATTATCAAGTTACGTCATTACCCTAGGAAGATAAAAAATTAGAACATAATGAAATTAAACACAAACATAAAATAGAATAAAAACATCATCACATTCATGATACAAACATAAGGATACAATTACAAGTGCATGAAAATGGAAATACTATCCATCCATGTAGGAGGAAAACCTAGCCTTCTATGTAGGAGGCATACAAGAACTAAAATGCATGAACTAAACTACTATCTAAGATGCATGAATCAATGAATGCTGCAAATGCTCTCCACTTCTACCTATTTATAGGTGATTGAATCAGCTGCAAGTCATAAATCTTGACCATTAGCTACCAATCACATTCTTTAGCTACCACTCATGGTCTTTAACTACCCTTCCTGATTTTTGCAGCAACAATTCTTCCAACTTGTTGGTAATTTTTCACCATGAGAATGGAATATTTACATCTTCCTGTCAACATAGGAGTTGTAGAGCCGGATATTAACTTTTAAATGCCACAAAGAACTCCTAATTTTGACATTTCTATCCTGAGTTATGATCAGATTAGTAACCAAAGGTCAGATTCCGTCAGAACTACTATTTCATCTTCCAAGAAGAATTTGAGATCCTTAGATTCCGAACTGGGATTTTCTTTGAACATGAAAGTTGTAGGGTTTTTTCTTAGCTTTGTAACCATATAAAGAACAACCCAATCCAACATCTAGAACTCCAGATATAGCCTAAAACCTGAAACAGGATCAAATTACAACATTATCTAAAAGATTTGATTTCATTTCAAATTCAAGACCCATTCACAAAATGCAACTAAATTTATTAAATTAAACAAGATAACATCCAAAAATGCATCATATAAGGGAAATAAATATGTAAATATTTTACGTATCACTTCAGCTATAGAAAGAGATTAAGATATTAATCTTAGTTCTATTTACATAGCAAAATCAAATTAAATATACATTAACTAGCATACCTCACTCTAGAATTAGAAATCCTTGCTTGAAGACTTTATGACCACACTGAGAGGTTGGTTGGCAAGTGTATTCAATGAGCTTTCTTCATTGCTCTCAAGCACATCATGATAACCATCAATGGTCACAATCTCATATTCCTCCTGCAAGAATAATTGAATTAATAACAGGTTTCATAAAATTGAATTGACTTTCTAGGTTGTATCAATATACTAACTTTGCTCATTTCACAAATGCCTTCCTCCATAAGGTAAGGATAGTCTTCCTCCTTACAGAGCCTACTATAAGGATAATCTTCCTCCATAATGTAAAGATAATTTAATATTAGGGTGTTAAGAGCTACCTCAACTGCTAGATGCTCTGCTTGTCAAGAGTAAAGCAGAATGTTGGGCTCTCAAATTTATGCAGTTTACACACAAATGAATCCACATGCTTGTCTGAGAAAGTTAGTTTTAAATATTCTATCCAAGTACAGGTGTACATAAATGCTATTAAACTTATAATAGCCTGACACTTTGAGACCTAGTTACTTTCCCCAGGAAAAGTATGAAAAACAGAAGGCAAGTTGCTAAGTATACATTCATTCTCACTTTTTCAGACTCTGTTGCGATATATATCTAATACATGGTAGGCATTAAATATATAAACAAATGAATCTAACAATAGGCTTAGCTATAAACGAAGGTTTGAAAATCACAAGTCCTAGCCATAGATAATAAGAATAAAAAATTAACTTTAGCATTCATAATGATAAGATGACATAAATAAAATATTATTAATTAAATATATCAATTACTGCTATATCAAAGAAAGGCAATGACAATGAACATAGAGGCAATGAAGTTTGAAATAGAACTTACCAAAAATGATGATTTCCTTATGGCCACACAATGATTGTGAACTTTTCACAACCTTTCAAGGTCAATGGATCATCAATTGCTAAGGATTCATAAAAAGGAATCTTTAAGACTTAACCTAAGTAGCCATGAAAAGGCTTATTGCTGGTCTCTTGCCTTTTGGTTTCTAATGGAAGATCAAATGGTTCTTCCATTAGAGATGAAAATGAGTGGTGAAGTTAAGGACCAACCTTGTTATAAAGTTCCAGGAAACAACCATGATCTTCAAGTGCGCTCCTCATAACTTGGCATGCTGAAACCCAGGCATCTATACCAGCCTTCATTTTTTCATTTGTGAAGTACACCACGGGAAGCCTATAGTCTATTTGGCTTTCCATAATCCTATAATATTTTCAATTCTCTCTTGAAAAAAGTTTGTGGTGATAAACTGACAGTATTAGATGCTATAGAACAAGCAGAATGCCACACAGCTACATTATTTGCAACTTAGGAATAAGATTTTATTAATTTAGTATAAACTAATCTCTTAAGTTAATCCAACTAATAAAATTCATTATCTTTTATCATTCATATTGTTAATTTGATTCCTAATGTTAATAAACTTAAAAAATTTAAACAATTTATAAATACTATATTAAATTTTAAAAAAGATCAAGGACATGTTAAAATAAAATAACTTATCTTACAATCTTAGACTTCTCATGTCCGTTGAAATGACGATAGTTCTAGATTCCAATGATCTTTTATCATATGGCTTATTTTTTGGATATTAAAGAGTAAAAAGTAGATTACCTTGGAGAGAAATAACTACTACTCTATATCAAAGAAAGGCAATATTAAGAAAAATATCGACAAAATAAAATTAGATTGCCTTGGTCCTTTAAGTTTAGGTGATAAAAGTCTTTCCCACATTCTTGACATTGAACATAGATGGAGCTTTAATATCATATACTTTTTCAAGTGCTTCCATAGAAACTAGTTCCTTAACCAAATCTTGACAAAAGGCAATGGTTTTCAAGAAGTGAATATATGTCAAAACATAAAATTGATTAAAGTGATAAGAGATATCTTTCAAGAATTTGTTAAACAAAATTTATATAAATAGCCATTAAACCAGTCATAGAATCCTAAGTGGCATAAAATGGCTTTATATTATCTAAAAAACAAATGGTCTTATAAACCTTATTGGTAAAAGTTAAAAATAGAGTTTTTATAAATAACTTTTAAATCGATCACAAAATCCCAAGTAGCTGAAATGATTATCCTATTATGCAGCTGCAAAAATATCTTGCCCTTCTAATAAGGAAAGAAGGAATAGTAGTTAAGCTACAACAAGTCTCAAATTATACATACACCACTTCTAAAGTGATAAACCCCAAATAGGCATTGTTATCATGAGATAGGGAATAGTAGTCATAAGAAAAATCTAACCAGAACTTAACCATTATCCATGAGGCCATAGCCATAATATACTAACCTATCTAGATAGCAGTTCTTCTAAGTCTAAAGTAGACTTGAGTTACCCAAAAAACCCAAAATACCAATTTAGTTAAAGATTGGGATTTTAAATGGTTAGCACATGTATGACAAAGAGAAGTTGTAATTAGATTTTGCCTTGGTGTCTAAAGAGCAGTTGAACAATGTTAAGAAAAATAAAAGCAGCATACAATTTAGTAACCTCATCCAAGAATCCTCTTAAAAGAGCCTAACTTATGCTTTGAGCTGTAGTTTATCAGAACTGATTAGGGGACTAGGTCTGCCAAGTAGAGTTTATCAAAATTTAAGAAATGCAAGATTTTCATACTTTACATTTGAATATATAGTTTATTATTTGCAATTAATCCAATTGGAGCCCATAATTTGTACATCATTATGAGCTTGTAGTAAGATCAAGTCCTTTACAAGGTAGTTATTTTCTCCCACACCAACAACTACAAACACATAAAAGTCATCAACATCATCTTGAAATTACCAATGCTGTGTGGGGCCTTTTCAATATTAAATGATATAAAAATAACTATCAGTCAGCATAAGTATGACAAAGAATAAAAACTTCTAATTTTTCACAATATTTATGACTAAATTAGATTTTGAAGTAACTATACCATTCTTTACTTTCCTTTCATGTTGAAAACCTCCGATATTCTTTTTTTGCCAGCACTTAGTTGCCCTCTTATTATTCAAGGGCTATTCTTGTTTCCTATTGCACAACATCATTGCCATTGAATATAATTACCATATTTTGAATTGATTAAAAATAATATAAAAGAAGTTAAGGTAGTTAATCCTAATGGTTAACAAAAGTTAGCCAGTATAGGCATACATGAAAAACATTATGAGAGGAGATAAGAACTTGAGCAAATTGCAACTATAGAGAAATCAAAAGGAAAGGCTTCAAATTCCAAATTCAAGAAATACTTGAGATTAGCAAACTGCGAAACACTACATGCTGCAGGGCATAAAATATATCTAGCTAATTTTGTAAGATTTGGAAATCCAAATTCCAATTTTATTTGATCCTAGAGTAATTCAAATCACAGAAGAAAAATGATAAAAAAATCTAGAATTTCCTTGCACGAGTTATAGACAAACCCAAATGCTAAACCAACCTTCTTTAGTTTCAATCCCTAACATGATTCAAATCTCAAAAGGAATAGTTTAGAATTTTAATCGAATTCTTAATTTCTAAAAAATGAATTGAACTCAATTTCGCTTTACATTAGAGGTCAAATTCCAATCCTAGCACGATTCAAATTGCATAGTTTTGTTCGATGCTGAGATGGATGAAGCTCCAATTATTTTCTCCTTTTAATGAGGAAGTTTGTCTTTGTGAGGATAATTTTTTTTATTTTAACTTCTGGTCACAAAAGGAACTTTCAGTGACAAGTTTTACTTGTCTTTGAAATTTAAATATTTCAATAGATATAAAAATTAATTTTGTAATAATTATAATGACAAGAAATATAACTTGTCACAAAAAAATGTTATTTTTGTAACCATAAATTTCCTTCGTCACTAATATTATGATTTAATGACAACAATAATATATTGTAACTAAAAGGTTGTTTTTAGTGATAAAAATATAACTTGTCACTAAATTTTTGTCATTGAAAACTCAATTTCTTATAGTGAGATCCACTTATTCCGATTGTATTACCTTGCTTACGAGAGGTGCTTATGGTTGAGAGAATTCTTGCTAAGTCAAAGTCATTGACATGAGCAATCATGTCTTTGTCAAGAAGGATATTCTTGGCTTTAAATCACAATAAACAATGGGTTTCACACCTTCATAGTGAAGATAATGTAATGTAGAAACAATATCAATAAGGATGTTCAATCTTTGATCAAGGCTCAACATGCAATGTTGGTATGCAATTCTATCTTTGGGTGTAACCATTCCTCCAAGCTTCCATTTGGCATATATTCAAAAACTAAAGCTTTAAATTCATTGCCCCTATCATCTACACTTGAGCAACAAGTTAGAACCTTAACCAAATTCCGATATTGGGTGCTTTTAAGTGCATTGCATTTGGCGATGAAACTCCTATTAGCTCCTTTCCTTTGAAGGTTGAGGACCTTGATAGCAACTATGTTTTCTTCATAATCAAGTCTTCCTGTATACACCAAGCCATGACTTCCAAATCCGATCAGGTTACTAGTTGAGAACCTATTGGTTGCATGGTACAAGCTTTGGTAAGACACTCTAGAATCAATGGCATGTGAAGTGAAAGATAATTTCCTTTTTCTCCTTCTTATCCCGTAAATTACAAGAAAAGATAATAAAATATTCATCAGAATGAAGCCATTGTGCTTCCTATTTGTGCTAGGTTTGTAAAGGCAAGGTGGCAAATTTAATTCTAGCATACCAACGCAAAGCTTATCATTCTTAGTTACTATTAAGGCACTTCCATTTTGAAAAACACCATTGGTTGGCACATTGCCATTCAACATTTTAAAGGAAACATTCAAATATTCTAAGCTAAAAACATTTTGTAAGCCTTTAGGAATTGATTTAGAGAAGTTAGTTCTTCACAAATCTAAATATTGAAGACCTTTCTATGAAGTTAAAGATGGAGGTATATTTCCTTAAAGGGAATTTCCTTGCAGATTAAGATATTCCAAGCTTAGGCAGTCACTAATGGTATCAAGAATATCACCAGATAAATAATTTTTCGAAACATCCAATGTACCAATGTTTCGTAGCTAACCCACCTCTATTGGTAGACTTTGTGATAAATTTAGCAAGATTGATAAGGAAGAAAGACCAATAACCTCTAAAGATATAGGACACATAGGGTCATTTTGTGAAAGGTCTAACTTTTGTAAACTTTTACAATTTCCCATACTTGGTGGAATGTTTCCTTCCAACATATTATGTGATAAATCCAATTGAAGTAATTGAGTGAGATTACCAATGGAGACTGGTTTCTGTCCAAAAAATTTGTTTCCTATAAGGTTAGTTTTTCCAACTTCTGCAGCCTTCCAATATTATCTGGAATATTCCCAGTAAACTTATTTCTTTCCATGGTCAAAAGGTTTAAGTTGAGAAGATTTCCTAATGTTGTAGGAATATTTCTAGATATTTGATTGCCATCTAGATATAGTTAAGTAGGTTGTTTGGACAAATTCCCCATTGATTCAAGTAAAGACCCTCCAAAATTATTATCATCTATCTCCGACTCAGACAACTTTGTACAGTTCGTAAAAGATATCAAAAAGTCACGAGATGAATTTTGGCCTAGATTGTTTAGACCAACATCAGCCACCAAAGGTTTGGGAGCATTCCCAAGTTTGGAACTTGCCCTACAAAACTGTTCTTGGCCATTTCAATTGCTTGAAGATTTGATGCATTTACGATGGAAATTGGGATTAGGCCGGAAAACTGATTTGTATGAATTTCAAAGTCTTGCATATTGGGAAGGTTGAGGAACATGTTGGCAGGTAGAGGCACACTGAACTTATTGCCACTGATTGAGAGCATATTGAAAGATGACATGTTTTAAAGTGAAGAAGGAAGCATGCCGGACAGTTGGTTGATAGGAATGGTAAATTTTGGCAAGTTCAGACGGCCAATTTCTTCTGGGATGTTTCCTTCCAAGTTATTATAAGCTGCGGAAAGATTAACAAGGGAAGAAATATTCCACATAGAAGATGGAAACTGTCCCGTCAAATTGTTTACAGAAAGAAACAACTCTTGAAGCTTTTGGAGAGAGCGAATATCCACTGGTATTTTGCCAATAAGATTGTTTCTTTAGAAACTCAAAAGTCTGAGTTTTGTGTAGCTTGTTATGTTGGAAGGAATTTCACCTACCAATGCGCTCTTGGTCAGCATGACCTCCTGCAGTCGAAATAAACGACCTATCTGAGGTGATATGGATCCATGCAAGAAATAACCATCTAGGATCAAGTTTGAAATTCTCTGAGGATGGCGGCTGCTGCATGTGATTCCTGGCCATTTGCAGAAGTATATAGAAGTGTTCCAAGAGGCCAAGACATCAAATGGATCATTGGTTATGGATTCTTTAAATCTGAGCAATGCCAAATGATCAGTCTCATTTCCTAATAGATGGGCAGTTCCATTGAGTTGGAATGACGTTGAGTTTAAAATAAAGGGAATGATAAGTTGAAGAAATATGGAGCAAAGTAAGGGCAACACAGGAGGCAAAACCTTTATTGGGCTGAGGAATACAAAGCCCTGAATGACTAAGGATTCTTCGCAGCTTGAGCAATATAAGGATTCACTTGTTGGACGTTGTAGCAGTAAATATATACGAGATGACATATATTACCGGGGAGAGAGAGAGAGTCATACTTTACCCACTCGTAGTTTTTTTTTTACTTTGTCCACTTATATTTTTAAATCTTACAATTTATCTATATATATTTTCAATCATTAGCTCGTTACCTACCTATATTATTTTTCATTTAAAATTTAATAAAAATTTTATATGCATAGCATATAATCTTTAATTGTTCAAATTTTAATTCAATTCACTTGAAATCAAATTTCCCCAAACAAACCCTAATTATATTGTATTGTGTGTGGATAAAGCAATTAGGAAATATTAAGGATTTTGAAATTTACACTTGGAAAATAATAATTCTACTTAGTTTTCATGAATGAGAAATGCTAATAATATGGTGTTTTGAAAGCTAAGATGAAATTTGTAGAAGTTAAATTTAAAATGCGAAATTGGATAATTTAAATTCTTCACTTAAGATGCTTAAATAATTTGTAAGTTCTATCTAATTATTATCAAATAAAATATTTTAACTTGTAAAACTTAAATTCCTTGAAAAATTAAACTACCAACTTCAATTTTCTAAATCTAAACCCAATATTTGAGATTTGTCTTTTACATTAGTTTAAAATTGCTAAATAAAGTGTGTCAAATAAGATTTTTTAGGATAAATTAATTTTAAGTGAATATCAAATTGAATCAAAATTTGAGAAACTAAATATTACACGCAATGTAGGTAAGTGTTTAGTTAAATTTTAGGTAAAAAATAGTTTAAATGAATAAAGTGTTAATAATTGAAAGTACGTGTAGATAAATTATAACAAAAAAGTTACGTATGAACTAAAAAAAGGGGGGGGGGGAGGGAAGAAACCGAGTAATGTGTAACTTTTCCTTAAAAGCAAGAAACAAAGAATTAAAGTCACCTTGTATCATTTGCAATTTCAGGCCAGACTGGTACTCCATAACAAGTCGGCAATGTTGCATTGACTAAATCGTAAAATCCAATTTCACTCCAAGTCGAAGAAAATGAGATCATAAATAATAAAATAAGATTGTAAAATTAAGAAGGTAAAAGAATTCAATTAAAGTTGTCAAACACAACGGCTGGCTTAAAAAAGTAAAACGTTAGAAAGTAAACGAGGCTTGCGTCGTTTTGGACATTTTCTCATTAAATTTCTTGATAAATTCATTTAATCTATATTATGTATAAACATCATAAGCTAAATTTCACAATTTATATTGAATTTGTCAAAGGCAATGGCCGGCTTTAGAAAAACAAAAAACATTGGAAGTAAACAAACTTGAGTCAGAAGATAAAGTTCATTGTGAAATTTATTGGTGAAATTACCTTTTCACTTCTTATCGTTTGATTGTTCTTATATTTTTTTTTATGTAGTCACATGTCATAATATAGAAATGAAGAAACACCCATTTACAAAAATTATTAAGAGAATCAAGAATGAAAATTTCGATAATACATATTTTCTAGTTTAATGGATTCATTCAATTGTATTTACTTAAATATTTTCTTTAAATTGTAATAATTTATTATTTTAATGAATAAATCTTTATATATTGTTATATAACTGCATAAGGTCATAAATATTTTTCATTTCATCGATCTAATTGTAGATACAAATATCTAAATTAATGAGCTATTATGAAACTAATTATAAGCAAAAAAATTTAGTAACCCCATTACAAAGACAAAAAGGTATAAGAACAAAATTATCAGTTAAAGAAGATTGTAAGATCCAAAAGTTTAATTTAATCAAATTAATTTATTAGAAAAACATTGTTTTTAAGTATTTTTTTTTCATTTGCACTAGCGTGCTGTGACCTCTCAATATTTCACAATCAGCCCACGTATCATTTACATCATCTCCGATAATTATTTTAGCCATATTATTTTTATATGCCGTGTTCCATTCTTATTGACATGTCTTCTCAAAAAAGAACCAGACTCTACCACTTGCTAGGAAGTGTGCATTTTGGCATCCAAAACAGATATAAAAATAAACTTATCTTCCGTTTGATACGATAAAATAAAATAGAAAATAACAGAAGAGAAATAATTGGAATAGAATGATTATTTTATAATTATATTTGGCATATTTTGGAATAAAATAAGCAATCCATTTCATAATTATGTTTGATACAATAAATATTATTGAAATGAAATAAAAAAATGCATCAATAACAATAATACCTTTAGAAATAAAAAGAATGTATAAAATTGAAACCATATTTATATGAAAGATGATTATTATCATATTTTTGTTTATTTAAAATTTTTTATAATTGGAAAAAATTATAATTATCAATATTATAATTAAAAAATAATTTTCTATAGTAAAAGTATACAACTTTAATTTATCAAAATTTTCATATTAAATAATTTTGTATAAAGAATAAAAAATATTTTATTTTATATTTTATTATTAAAAATAATTAATAAAATATTTAAATAATATAATATTAAAAATATTTTTTATTTTACTTTATTATTTATTAATAAATGATAATGTTGGAATATATGAAATATATAAAGGATAAAACACCATTACATAATAGTTGATAAACATTGGTTGTTTAGCAGATTATATATCAGAATATAGCTGATGTCTTATCAAATGTCATTGTAAATAAGTTATGATGACAATTACACACCTAATGTGACAAAAATAAAATAAAATAACATTGGTTCCTATTCCAACTAAACCATCAACATTTCTTCATGTATTGTACAACTTAGTCATTGATAATGAATTAAAGATGTTAGTTTTTACAAAGTAACTAATATAAAATTTTTGCAAAATATTTTTAATGACATTTTTTGGCTTCCATGCCAAAAAATTTATAATAAAAATGAAATAAACTTAACATCTTGCCAAAAATGCATATTTTGAATTAAAAATTTTGAAAGGCCATAATATTATATTCGATTGTCCATTAAGGGTGAATTTTTTATTGATTTCATATAACTTTTCAAAATTTATACATCTACAAAAGCCCAACAAGGTTTTGTCCTTTCTGAAATTATGAAAAATAGTCATTTTTGTGTTATATTGTAAACTAGTAGCCTAGAATAGAGTATTTGCTTCATGCTCGATGCTAATTAAAAGAGTATCGGCAACTCACCAACATATGGTCAAGGATGGAATAACATTTTGGGTTTTATAGAAAGAACTAGATAGAGATGAAGATGGAAACAGAGCTTAGAAACAAATAAGAAGTACAATAAGAGTGATAATAAGAAAAAAATAGGATGTGTTTTATTTATAATGTAAAAATATCACCAACTTTAGACATTGATTATTAACATGAAATTGACATCTTATATATTATTAATTTTCAAATAACTAATGGTTGTCATATCATTAAACATCAATTAAGTACAAAACTAATATGTTTACTTTTTATATTTTCTAACTAGTAGTTTGAAATGCCTTTAGATCACAATTATAAATAAAATTGATATCTTAAGTTTTTATAAATTCTCAATAAACCTATAAATGTTATCACTTTAGATGTTAATTTAGTTCAAAATTGACATGTTAAAATTTGACACTTTTCTTACCAAACTTTTATAATAACTTTGGACATCAATTAATTTCAAAACCAATGTTTTAAGTTTTTTTCATTTTCCTAGCAACCTTTCAATGTCATATATTTTGATATTCAATAAGTTAAAATTAATGTTTAAGTTTTCTAATAATTTTAAAAATGTTATCATATCTAAATAGACAATGTTTAATTCTAAAATCAACATTTTAAGTTTTCTCATGTTAACTTTTAAATGTTATATAGTTTAATGTTGGTTAAGTGAAAATTAACATATAAAACTTTCTAATAATTTTAAAAATATCACCGTATTCAAATAGATATTAGTTAATTATAAAATCAATCTCTTAAGTTTTCTTATTTTTTCAATGCTATATATTTTAATGTCCATTAAGTAAAAAAATTAATGTCTTAAATTTTTTAACAACTTTAAAAATGTCACAATATCTATATAGATGTCAATTATATTTATAATCCATTGTCTTAATTTTTCAAATAATTTCAAAAATATTATCATGTCAATATACTCATCAATGTTAACTTGGGTTGACATCTATATAATGACGTAATATCTTATTTCTATAGTAGTGAAAGTGTAAAAAATTCATTCAACAAATGATCCAATAGACATTCCATCATTTTTGCAATGACATAGAGATTCCATCATTGGATAAAATGATTATTTCTTAGAGAATAAATATTGTCATTCCATAATATTTACTAAATAAACTTATTTCATTCCATTCCATTTTATCACACTAAACATACTATTATTGTAACTATTTACTCCAATAACACTTTTTCATATTTTCAAGTAATTTTTTTGGGCAAGTACAAATGGTGGCTAATTATAATGGCAAATTTTAAGTAAAAATTTGAAAGGGAAAAAATTTTTTGGGGCCAAATGATTTATACAATTTTTTTATATTATGCATGATATTAATAAATAATTTTAAAATTTTTAAGGGTCATAGCACCATTTCATCATACTAAACATTCTATTATTATAAGTATTTACTCCAATAACACTTTTTCATATTTTTCAATTAATTTTTTTGGGCAAGTACAAGTGGTGGCTAATTATAATGGTGAATTTTCACTAAAAATTTGGAAGGGCAAAAAAATTTTTGGGGCCAAATAATTTATATAAATTTTTTTATACTATGCGTGATATTAATACATGATTTTAAAACTTTTAAGAGTCATAGCCCCTTTATGTCCCAATAGAGCTTCACTCAATTGTTGTGAGAATTAGAATATTAATTAAATGATTTCTCTTCTCATAATAAGTGTCATTTATGAGATTTTAATTTCCATTCATTGACAAATAAAGGCAGATCATTGTTCATCTGTAAGTAGTTTTAGTCACGCTTAAGAATTCTTATTAGTAAGAGTAGCATTTCTAATTGCAATTACGCCAACAAACAAGGACATGATGCCCAAGTAAGGAAGGCAACAGTTAATGCAAAATGTCCGGCCATTATTTGGGGAATTCTTGTTGCAAAGGGGCAAAAAAATAAAAAAATAAAAAACAAGCGCCAAGTATATTTTGAGAATAAGTAATCAAAAAGACAGAATTAAATAAATTTATGTCGAGTTGCCTTCAGAAGGAAAGTTCAGTAATATCAATATCAATCCAAAATTTTACTCGACATATTATGAATGACAGAACGCTGACAGTATCTGCCAAAAGTTGTTACATTCACACGAATAAAATTATGAATTTAAATTTAATTTATTATTATTATAAAATAATTTATATTATTAGTGAATGGAAAGAAGATATATTATTAAGTTTGATTCAAAATCAAATTATTTTCAATTAATGATTGTTTTCTATTGTGAGTTTTTTCTTATTCAAGTTAAGTTTTTATGCTAGAATTGCATTGGCAAACAAGTAATTTTGACTATATATTTATATTAACAAAAAATTTCAGAAATAAGAAAGATGTGAGATAAGTGCCTATGGAAGTAATGCAAAAAACCTCATAGATGTTTGAAAAAGATGTAGGAATGATAATAAGGAACTTGTATGGTTATGATTGAGATTTGTTATGTACATTCTTTTAATGATACAGTGAATACTTACTTATTCGTGATTTCTTTTCTAGAATTCATTTTTTTTACATTAAATTATTTGTGTACTTTTTTATGCTACTCTTTGAATTTAATTCCTACTGTTTGTGTGTTTGCAGAGGGGACATTTTTCCTAGCACATTTTATTTAAAAAATAATTGTAATTAATTTTTTTCATAGAAGTAAAGGAATTTTAATAGATTTTTACTGACATGATTACACATGATTAATTGATAATCTAAAATTAATTTATACTTAGAATAAATTAAATTTAAATTCTAAAATTATAATGTAACGTAACCAAAGCTTGACAATATTGGCTTTGTTTCCTCAAATGCAACTCTTGTCAGAGACAAACATTATCTGCATGGCCTATCTATCGAGCGCCAATACTAGTTTTATTACAAAACTGCAACGCGTGAATGGTCAGAAAGGAAATTATGTCCATAATACAAGCACACCTTATCTTATGCTAAAATTTTAATAAGGAGAATGGAGACAGTAAGAATTACACTCCTGACCGTTTGGTCAAGGAAATTCTAATACACTGTTCTTTAAAAAAAAAAATCTGTTAAGAGGAAGTCCGATAATGGTTTTATCATAACTCAAAATAACATGTTGAATTTTCAAAAGAAAAAATATCATCCTTTGTATATAGAGACTAGATTCAATTCATATAATAGATCATTTGTGATTTTTCTTCCGCTCATAATTGAAATATTCTTTCAATTCTGTAATGCTGTGGTTGAATTATCTTATTTCACATTGTGTTTTGCAATGAGACTGCTGCTGCAATGAATATGATCACATTATTAAATAATATTTTTTTCCCCTAAAGAAGAAAGGACGAAATGTTTTGACTCGTGCACAAGACGCAAAACAAGCAGCGTTGTCGTAAATTGAAATAGGATATTTACAAAAACTACATAGCACTTGCACATAGAAAACGTTTATATGATTCCACGTTCTGTACAGATACTATTTCAGACTTGCAGATATTCTCCTAGGGATATCTCATACTCTTCAACATTTTAACACACGTACACACAGACAAAGAAGGCAAATTTCAACTCAAAATTCTTCAGGAAGAATTGAAGACAGAGGAAGCATGGCACAAATCAGTCTCTAATCTCTACTCATCCCATCCTCGAGAAAAGGCCATTCTGACATGATTTAACTTTCTCAAGACATCTGCCATATTCATTCTTTCTTGTGGTGATTCCATTGAACAAGCAAGTCCCACTTCAAACAATGAAGCTAAACACTTCTCCTCATTGGGAAAAATAAAAGTAAAGCTCTTTGTGTTTTCTTCGTCTCTGATAATTCTTCTTCGGACAAGAGTAGGGTCCAAAATTTGAAAAAGGTTGGCTGGAAATTTTGTTCTGACATAGTTACGTAAATTCTGGCAGTCTTCAAACAATTCATCTGTGGGTCTCCTTCCGGTAAACAACTCTAAAATGATAATCCCAAAACTATACATGTCTCCTTGCACGGACACTTCAAAACCCATGCCGTACTCTGTGCAAAATGGCAAATGCTTTGTGAATTTAAAAATTAATGATAAAAAATTACACAAAATGAACATAAATTTAATAAAAGAAACTAAAATGTAATGGACTTCAAATCTCAAATTATATTCGACCGTACCTGGAGGAACATAGCCAATAGTTCCATTTATTCCAATGGTACTAGTTTGCATATTAGAAGTCTTGCTAACTGAGGGCATTCTTGCTATACCAAAATCACTCACATGAGCAACCATGTCATCATCAAGAAGGATATTGCTTGGTTTTAAATCACAATGAATGATGGGTTTCCCACATTCATAGTGAAGATAATATAATGCAGAAGCAATATCAATAAGGATATTTAATCTCTGATCAAGGTTTAATATACAATGTTGGTTTGCACTTTTAGGATGTAACCAATCCTCTAAGCTTCCATTTTCCATGTATTCAAACACTAGAGCTTTAAATTCATTCCTCATGTGATCTATGCCTGAGCAGCAAGTAAGAATCTTAACCAAATTTCTATGTCGGATGCTTTTGAGTGCATTGCATTCGGTAATGAAACTCTTGTCAGCACCTTTCCTTTGAAGGTTGAGGACCTTGATAACAACTAAGTCCTCTTCAAAATCAAGTCTTCCTTTATACACAAAGCTATAACTCCCAGATCCGATCAAGTTGCTAGTTGAAAACCCATTGGTTGCACGGTAGAGGCTTTGGTAAGAGACAGAGAAATCAATAGTCTGTGAAGTGAAGGATGATTTCCTTCTTCTTCTCATCCAATATATTATGAGAAATGATAATAATAAAACAGAACCAACCACATTTATTATTACTATCATGAGAATAAAGCTGTGATGCTCACCGTTTTTGTCAAGTTTATTGCAAGGGGGCAAATGTAATTCAAAGATACCACCACAAAGCTTATCATTCCCACTCACTGAGAATGCACTTGCATTCTGAAAGACACCAGCTGTTGGCACATTGCCTTCCAACCTGTTAAAGGAAATATTCAAATATCCTAAAACAGAAATATTTTGCAAGCTTTCGGGAATTAATCCAGACAAATTATTTCTTGACAAATCTAAATATTGAAGACCCTTCAGTGAAGTTAGAGATGAAGGTATATTTCCATGAAAGGAGTTTCCTTTTAAATTAAGATATTCCAAGCTCATGCAATCACCAATGGTATCTGGAATATCACTAGACAAATGATTTTCAGAAACATCCAATGTACCAATGTTTTCTAGCTGCCTCACCTCTGCTGGTAGACTCCCGCTCAATGAGTTGTGTGACAAATTTAACAGTATTGACAAAGAAGAAAGACCGATAACCTGTGAAGGTATAACTCCTGTAAGGTTATTTTGTGAAAGATCCAAATACTGTAAACCTTTACAGTTTCCCAAACTTGGAGGAATGTTTCCTTCTAACATATTATATGATAAATCCAGGTGAAATAATTGACTGAGGTTTCCTATTGTGTTCGGTATCTTTCCTGACAATTTATTTACCGACAGTGTTAACTTTTGCATCATTTGAAACCTTCCAAAAGTATTTGGAAAGATTCCTGTAAGACTATTTCCATCCATGGCCAAATATGTCAAGTTAATGAGATTTCCTAATGATGGAGGAATTTTTCCGGATATCTGATTCCAACTAAAATCTGACGTATAGAGTTGGCCGGAAAGATTGCCTATTGAGTCAGGCAAGGAACCTCCAAAGTTATTTTCGTCTAACCACAAGAGATACAGCATAGTACAATTCATCAGAGATTTTAAAAACTCCCAATCATGGGATGAATTACTTCCAAAATTGTTATTTCCCAGATTCAGCCAGTAAAGATCTTTTAGCATTCCCAAGTTTGGAACTTCTCCAACCAAATTGTTACTGAACACATCAAATTCTGTAAGCTTCGATGCATTTATTATAGAAGTAGGAATCTGGCCTGAGAACTTGTTAATACCGGCCCAAAATATTTGCAGATTCGGAAGGTTGAGGAACATGTTGTCTGGAAAATAGCCACGAAATCGATTTTTTGTGACTTCCAAGAAATTGAGAGTTGACATGTTGTAAAGTGAAGAAGGAAGCATACCAGATAGCTGGTTGATATATACTTCGAAAGCTGTCAAGCTCAGATGACCTATTTCTTCTGGTATATTTCCCTGTAAGTTATTATAACCTACAGAAAGAATACCAAGGGAAGAAAGATTCCACATAGAAGCTGGGAATTCTCCTGTCAAGTTGTTTCTAGAAAGTTCCAACTCTTGAAGCTTATGAAGAGAACCAATCTGGGTCGGTATTTTGCCAACGAGAAGGTTTCCTTCTAAACTCAAAATCCTGAGTTCAGAACAACTTGTCAAGTTGGAAGGAATTTCTCCAACCAACGTGTTATTAGTGAGCAAGAGTTGTTGCAGTCGAAATAGACGACCCAGTTCATGTGGGATTAAACCAGAAAAGCTGTTATTTTCAAGATTGAGGATTCTGAGAAAAGTGAGGTTGCCAACGTGAGGTGGTATGGTTCCATGCAAGCGATAACCTTGAAGGTTCAAGGTTGTAACTCTTTGAGAATGGCGGTGGCTGCATGAGATTCCAGGCCAGTTGCAAAAATGTGTGGAAGAATTCCAAGAGGCCAAGACATCATATGGATCATTGGAAATGGATTCGTTAAATTTGAGCAATGCCAAATGATCACTTTCATTTCCGAATGCAGAGGCTGGTTGAAGCAACAACAAGGTCGAAGAAGAAAGAAGGATGACTTGAATGTATAGAGACCAAAAGGCAGATAACAAGGAAGCAAAAGACTTCATTTGGTTTTGGAACAGAAAGCGGTTTAAGTTGGGTGTATTGTAAGGGAAGGTGAGTGATTAGACGGCACAATATCTGTTTATATGGATTTGGTGTCTGATTGATTGTTCAAGTGAAATAATGACTTCAGGGTAAGCTATTTTGACTTTTGGATTTCTCGTTTTGGCAGCATCTGGAAATTAGTCGTAGCTCTATTTTGCTAAGGGTAATTTTGGGCGACTTTCACTTTTTGAGAAATTTAATTTTTTATCGTTAGATTATTTTTTAATTTTTTTTAATTTTAAAATAAATGAATCATAATAAAATATATAAATAATGATGCATTAAAAATAATTTAATAATAAAAACATTTAATTTCGGAGGCGGAATTTCCTAGAATTTGCCTTACGATAAAGTCTACAACTGTGGCTTTCAAAATGAACCAGTAAAAATTAAATTCATTTAGACTTTCAGATGAATTATGTTGCGTAATATCGTTCGACAGTGGAATTTACATGACTCTTGAAGGTTATAATTGATAGAGTAGACATAATATTTTTCCTCTTATAAACATAACTAATATTATTAATTCATTATTTTTACTTTGTATTATAACTATTCATTTATGCATATTTTTTCTTCTTATTATTTATTTTGATGTTACAAATAGAGGGTTGGACAAATTTCAATGTTACAAGTGAGGGGTGAATGAATAATTATACTTCCTCCACTTCTATTTATTTATTACAATTAATTAATTTTACATATATTAAAAAAAGTAGTTTAATATTTATTTTTACTGAACTTTTCACTATGACCCTTTATAAATAAATTTTAAAATAGTTGACAATAAAAATAGGAATGTGATGAAATAAATGCACGTTAGTAGATAGTGTAAAATAATAAAGTAAATTAATAAAAAGAAGGATAAATTTAAAAAAAATATTTAATACTTTATTAGAATTTTAAAGTGATGAGTAAAAAGAAATGAAATTTTTTTTTCAAAATGCAACAAATAAAAAAATTGTAGGAGTATTAAATATAAAAATAAGGAACTCTTCCTCCTAAGAAGTTATATATTTCATCATTGGATTGCCTTTTTCAAATCTTAAAACAAGTAAATTAAAATTAAAAACACAAATTTCTATATATTAAATATTATCCAATGGTAAAAACACTCAACATATTAAAAGGTAAAACTCCCCATGACATTATCCTTTCAATTTGAAACCAAGTTAGTGCTTCTTAAATAAATTAATCATAAAAATCACTTCAATTAAAGTGCATAATATAAGTTGAAGTGCAAACAAATCAAATTATTTGCAAGTAGATCGTAATTCACAAAAAGTTTGATTCAAGTTCGACTTTAAATGAACTTAATTAATATATAAGTTGATTTGAATTTCATATTACTCAATTCAAACTATTTGCAAAAAAAAATCTTAATAATAAAAAATATTATTCTTTTAGATTATATATAAATAATATAATAAAGAAAAATATAATTAAGTTATTAATTATGTTGATTGCATGAATAAGTATGATATTTTGATTGAAATAATTAATTTTCTAGTATGTTACTTTTAGTATTATGTGACAAATATGTTGATATTATTGATAAATTTGATGGTTACAAAAAAATGATATTAATAAATAAAATAAGATAAAAAATTGAGTATTTATTTTGTATATGAATGATAAGATTTCATATGATTAAATTTAGGTAAAATGATAAAGTATTGAATAAGATTATATAAACTCACTTAGGTTTATATTTATTAAAAGTTTGAACTCAAATTTAAATATTACAAATTTGATAAGAAATTTGAGCGTAATGGTATATTACTTGAATAAATTCATGTAAACTCTTTAGACTTATATTCATTCAAATTAAGCTTGAGCTTGTGTTCAAAATATTCAAATTCAATGATGTTTGACTCAAGTTTGAACTTATTTACTTTTACCGAATATTCAATTTGATTTAACTTGTTTACACCCTAGATATAAAAATTTTAAAATAATAAAATAAATTTAAAGTTTGAAAAGACAAAGGTTGTAAGTTTGTTTCACACGATAAAAAATTGAAAGAATGGCGTAGGAAAGTAAAGAAGATTGGGCCGTTCAGAAATTTGCCACATTTACCGCATGACAAGCTAAAATTCACATTTTGGCCAATTAAATTAACTTTTCTTGCACTTACATTGCTGTACATGGAAAAAAAAATTCCACATTTTAGTCAATTTAAATTGACGTGTTTATACTTTTAGTAAACGGAAGATAAGATTTTATATAATTTGGATGACTGGGTGAGGAAATAAGTTATGGAATTGATCTAACTCTTCACATTTATTGATGAACGTGGTATTTCCCTTTGAGGTAAATTATAAATATATATATATATATAGGATTGTTAATTTTCACATATATACATGTGGAGGTTTTTAAATAAAAAGATTATGCTATAAATTTTATTGTAATAAAATAATATTTAAGTAATTTTAATAGATAAATATTGATTTAAATTATTTAAATCAACTCCATTTATTCTCTTCTATTTAAAAAATAAAGCACTCATTAATTGAAGTAGTTGATGGTAATAATAAATTGACTTTAATGTCCTTTATTATTTTATTATCATCATATTAATAGCATAATTTATTCATCCAAGTAAAAGAGTGAAGGTTAGAAATCTCATATATATATAGCTCATCTCCTATACAATGTATGGGATTCTTTTTTCATATTTCATAAATATATATTATGAAAAAATTAATATAATGTTAATATAATTTGTACCATTAAAAAATTACAATTACAAATATAAAGATATACACATATTTAAATACACACATTACTCTCCTTCTCTAAATTTTCTATAAAAAATTTCTATTTTTATAAAAAATTTAATATATGATATTGAATCCAGCAATCAAATTAAAAAAAAAAAACTAAAATTTGAGACATCAAATGTTTAGTCCTATCAAATCCACATGTTTCAAAATTAATTTAAAAATACAATAGTCACTCTTTTTACCATAAACACATTGTAACTTATTATGCATGAGCACTATAACAATTTACTATATGGGCATATATAAATAATTCATTAAGAGTAGAAAATATTTTCAAATGAAAAATAATTATTTTACATTACATAAATATTCTACCTAGAAATGTTTTTCAATTTGGTATGTTTGAAATATTAATTATTAAGAATATTATTGAAACCCTAAAATTAATAATTTTAAGTTCAATATAATTTAAAATATAATGAGAAATCTATTGTAATAATTATTAAATTTAACTAATAGTATGAAAGGATAGTATTGTAAATAAAATATTTTAAAAAAATATTTATTATATAAAAGTTAAATATATATCTGCCATAAATTAAATTAAGTTAAGTAAAATAAAGTGGTAACAAATATAAAATATATGCTCATGTGAGCATTATAATTATAATAACATTAAGTAAATATGTAAGAGTATTATAACAAATTACAATATGGATATATACAAATAATTCATTAAGAATATAAAATATATTTGAATAAAAACTAAATAATTATAAAATTTTTAAGATAAATATTAAATTATTATAAATAATTATTAAATATGGATGTCCATATGTTAAATGTTATATGGATGTCCATATGTTAAATGTTATATCCCCAATTATAATCAATTATTAGGATTCAATTATGTTCAATTATATCCCCAATTATGATCATATTATCATGTTCCAATCATGATTAATTATACCCTTAATTGATATCAATTTTATTTATAAATTATCATTATGAAATTACAATGTTTGATCAATTTGCCTTATAAATATAAGTTATACAGATCATTTTGTATACAATTAAATGAAATATTCTCCTCCCCATTGTATTTCTTTCTTTCCATATATTTCTTATTCATCTCTTTCATCTCTTTCTTTTATCATTCTCTAAATGTTTAATATTTTCATAACACGTTATCAGCACGAGGCTCTGATCCACTGAGATAATTTCTTCCAAGCATAAATTATTTTACTTAATCTTGTTACTTTATGCTAATATAATAATCCTTCCATCTCATCACATTCTTCTTCCTTATTTCCTTTATATTTTAATTTTAATTTCTATAATGATTTTAATGCTTTTCTTGAAGAAATAATAGTTGCAAAATATTGAATATGATGTGTAGAAATACAAATAAATAATGAATTAAATTGAGAAAAAGAACAATTTATATGACATATTATACATTTGAAAATTTATTCCTGAATGCTAAATAAATAGATTTTTTTATCTATTTTGAAATGCATGTTAGTTTTTATAAAATGTGTGAGTATTATATATATATATATATGGTATGTAATTACGGATATATGGTAAATTCTTAATTATGTTATTATCTCGTGATTGAAAAACTGCTATATGAAAAAAAATATAATATATATTATGTTGATATAGAAAGAAAATTTACTTGCATCATAAGGTTTGGCTTTATACAAAGATGAACACAAATATTGAAGAAACTAAGTTTGGAAAAAGGAAAATAATTATCTAGAAGCAATTGGTATATAAATATACATATAACCTAAAGCATACTTTTCATAAATTTGATAATTTTTACAATGTTTGGTCACCATATAGATTAATAATAAAATAGAAGATTGGATTAATAATTGTATAATTAATATGTTAATTAATAATTTCTTCAATATTCAATCTCTATTATATTGAAAAAATTTTCATTCATTTTTACATGTTTGTAATAGTATTATGGTAGATCTTACAGATCTTGATTTGTGAATTTTGATATTATGAAAAAAAAAATTATCTTACGATAAAAGATTTACTTATTCTTTCTAATAGTTTAAAAGAAATATATGATCCAAAAAAAAAATTTCCACTTTCATACATCCAATTTGCTCTTGTAGTAGCAATATTAAGAAACAGGGTTTCAAGAAATATTTTAAGTTAATTTCTTATCTTCTTGTGACTAAGCAAATTAATGAACTTTTGATAAGTCTCATCTGACTAACTTTGCTCCATTTCCTGAAGCAAATGTAGAAACACACAATCATTTTACTTATTAACAAACTTATAGCCTTAGATGTAGTTGTGATCATGTTTCTTATATCGAGAACTCAACTTTCCACCAGAAGTGGAAAAATGAAGAAAAGAATGATAAAAAGGTGGGCAAAATAACAAGAACATATGTGATGGTAAATGTCATTAGTCTCGTACTTGTCATACTCTAAAGCATTTTGTTGACCTTTACCAAGAATTGCTTAAATATATACATATAAGAAAGATAAATTTTGCATGTGAAAAGGGATTTGAATTTATTTTCTTGAAGAATGCTTGTAGTTGTCTATTGTCTACTTAATTTTTTTATAAGTATACTTATCTTAAAGCTATTAAGAAGTTTTTATAAAAAAAAATTACTAAAATATAAATGTTTGGCCTCCACCCTATTTCTTTTGAAAATTTAATTGGCAAAGCATCCTTTTTACATCAAGACATTTAATTTATGCCCATTATGCATATACTTATAAATTAGTTTTATTTTAATGATTTTTTTCATTAGCCAATTTCAAAAGAATTTCTATAATATCTATCATTTTATATCAGGTTACTCGAAATTCATTTATATAAGTAATCATAATATTTAGATATGTAAATATACACCTTATTATGGTTTGTTCTTATATGGTTACCATGATATCACTCTAATATTAGTCAATTTTACTTAAATGTGTCACAACCTATTTCTTAGGAGATATTATATGGTTATTAAAAGGTTTTAGATGATAGTATAGCATAAAATTGTGCACTGTTGAACCAAGCAGAATTATAGGTAGAGATATTAAAGGTAAGTCACACTATATGTGTAGTCTAAATTTCTATGAATCATTAGGTTATGGATATTTACTATCTATTGTATGTAAAATTCTACTTTTCTTATTTAGTAATGTAAAAGTATATCTAGTACCATAAATTTAATTGAAGGCTCCGGAAGAGCTAATATTTTGTTATATGGAGAAACAAAATTAACATTGATAATGCATTATATTCTACTAAGTCTCATAGAAACTTATTGAGTTTTAAAGATATCCATCAAAATGAATTTCAAATCAAGACAACTAATGAAGGAAATATTGAATATCTTTTTATCACTGGTATGATCTCAGGTAACAAATGCATACTTAAAAAATTACCTGTTCTTTCATCTTATTTGTACTACACATATATTAGTACAATTGAAACACATGTTATAATAAACCAGAAGTATTGTTATATGGAGAAACAAAATTAACATTGATAATGCATTATATTCTACTAAGTCTTATAAAAACTTATTGAGTTTTAAATATATCCATCAAAATGAATTTCATATCAAGACAACTAATGAAGGAAATATTGAATATCTTTTTATTACTAGTATGATCTTAAGTAACAAATGCATACTTGAAAAATTACCTATTTTTTCATTTGGTTTATACTACACATATATTAGTACAATTGAAACACATGTTATAATAAATTGAAAGTTTATTAATTTAAAAATATTTACTATTTAGCATGAACAATTGGGATATCTCAAATCACTAATGATGAAGAAAATTATTGAGAATTTACATGGGCACCTATTGAAAAACCTGAAGATTTTTCAATCTAAAGAATTCTCATATGTTGCATGTTCTCTGGGTAAATTGATTATTAAGCCATCACTAGCTAAAGTTGAAACTGAATCTCTAACATTTTTGGAATGTATATAGGGTGACATATGTGGGCCTATATACCCACCATATGAACCATTTAGATATTTTATAGTATTAATAGACACATTCAGCAGATGGTCTCATGTATGTTTACTATCAACTCGTAATCTGGCTTTTGTGATATTGCTTGCTCAAATTATTCAATTAAGAGCACAATTTTTAAATTACCTTATTAAGTCTATTCATCTTGATAATGCTGGTGAATTCTCTTCTAATACTTTTAATAACTATTGCATGTCAATAGGAACGAATATTGAACATCCTGTAACTCATGTTCATACACAAAATGACTTAGTTGAATTATTTATTAAATGACTTCAATTAATAGCAAGATCCATGCTTGTGAAAACAAAACTCTCTATTTCTGCTTGGGGATTTGAAATTCTACATGTAGTAGAACTTGTGTGCATTAGACTAACTAGTTACTATAAATACTCCCCTTTACAATTAGCTTATAGTCAGAAGCTAAATATTTCTCATCTTAAAATTTTTAGATGTGCAGTATATATTTCAATAGCTCCACTACAACGTACTATGATAGGACCTCAAAAGAGATTAAGAATATATGTTAGGTATGATTCCCCTGCTACTATAAAATAACTTGAACTAGTGATAAAGAACTTATTTACAGCACGTTTTGTTGATTATCATTTAGATGAATCAGTTTTCCTAACATTAGGGGGGAAAAAGGATAAGTAGCTAGTCAAAGAAATTATATGGAATACTTTACAAAATATTGATCCTCCTATAAAGTAATGTGAACTTGAAGTTCAAAAGATAATTAACTGCCAAATGCATTTACTGACCTAAAAAGAGTGATTAAGTCATAAATACCAGCTATTAATGCTCCAATAAGGATTGATAATCGTAAAGGACAATCCATCAATGAGAAAGCTAATGAGTTTAAGGCACGTCAGAAGCATGGTAAACCAATAGGTTTAAAAGATAAAAATTTCCACAAAAGAAAATGACTAATTATTGAAGACGAAACCATTAAAGAAATAAATACTCTTGAAGAGTCTAAAGACATAAGAAATAATATAACTCCAAAAGAATTTTAGATACCTAAAAATGATAAAGAAGATGAAAATAAGGAGATCTCAATAAACTATGTCTCTATGAGAAAAAAGATTTAATCACAAGAAATATTTATCGAGCGCTTAATATTATGAATGACAATGAGGATCATAAACCTAGATCTATCGGAGAATGTCAACATATATATAATTGGCCAAAATGGAAAGATGTAATTCAAGCAAAATTGAATTCACTTGAAAAATATAAAGTTTTTGGACTTGTAGTCCAAACACCTGAAGGTGTAATACTCATTAGGTACAAAAGGGTATTTATGCATAAATGAAATGAGAAAAATAAACTTATAACATATGAAACACGACTTATTGCCTAAGATTTTACACAAAGACTTGGAATTGATTATGAGTTCACTTATTCTCCTGTGGTGAATGCAATCACATTTCATTATCTCATTAATCTGGCAGTACATTGAAAACCTGATGTGCATCTTATGGATATTGTTATGGCCTATTTATATGGCTTACTAGATTATAATGTTTATATGAAAATCCTAGAAGGATTTACAATGCCTGAAGCATATAATTCAAAGTCTTGGGAATTTTATTCAATTAAATTACAAAAATATTTGTATGGATTAAAGTAGTCTGGACAAATGTGGTATAATCATTTTAGTAATTACCTTTTAAAGAAAGGGTATAATAATGACCATTTAAAAAATAAATTTTTTAATACATCAATCAACTTATACCTAAAATATCCTTAAAAGATTTTACATGGATAAAGCACATCCATTGAGTACCCTAATGGTTGTTCAGTTACTTAATGTAAAAAAAGATATTTTTTTTTACCTCGAGAGGATAATGAAAAGGTTCTTGGTCCTGAAGTATCATATCTTAGTGCTATTGGTGCATTGATGTATCTTGCTAACAATACAAGACCTAATATAGCTTTTATTGTGAGCTTATTAGCAAGATTTAGTTCCTTTCTAACTTAAAGACACTGGAATGGGATTAAACATGTCTTTTGATACTTCCAAAGTACTATTGATATGGGCTTATTATGTACAAATGGATCTAAACCACAGCTTATAGGTTATTAGATACTGGATATTTATTTGATCCACACAAAGCTCAATCTCAAATAGGCTATTTATTTATAAGTGATAATCTAGTGAATTTATTTATTGAAGCACATTCTACTGTAGTGTTTGAGAAGCTAATTCATACTATTAGTATTTTTTGACTGAAAGATCTTAATTGATATCGTCATGAAGGAGAGTTAATACGCACTATACTCTTTTTTCCTTCGCTATAGTTTTTGTCCCACTAGATTTTTCCTAGTAAGGTTTTTAATGAGACAGTATTCTATTGCATATTATATGGACATCCAAGTGGAAGTGTTATGAATAATTATTAAATGTGAATGTCTACAGGTCAAATGTTATATCCCCAATTATGATCAATTATTATGATTCAATTATGATCAATTATATCCTCAATAATGATCATATTATTAGGTTCCAATTATGATCAATTATACCTCCAATTGATATCAATTCTATTTATGAATTATTATTATGATATTATAGTGTTTGATCAATTTGCCCTATAAATATGGGCTGTACAAATCATTTTGTATACAATTGAATGAAATATTCTCATCCCCCTTATATTTCTTTCTCTCCATATATTTCTTATTCATCTCTTTCATCTCATTCTTTTATCATTTCCTAAGTGTTTAATATTTTCATAACATAAATATAATTTGTTAGTAGATTTTGAAATCTTTTATTTATTTAAAAGGGAATAGAAAATTAAGTAATTATAATATATTAAATTTAAAAATAAAGTAATTTAGTCTAATAAAATATGAAAATGGTAGATATTACATTAAATGCTCTTTGATAAGAACTTTTTTAGATTGTTTTGGAGGGAAATTTTTTTCTTTTGAAAGGAAATTTTAGAGATGGAAGAATTTTAGAGAAAAATAATATAATATATTAACCTTTTAAAAAGTAAAAATAAGTTATATAAATATAAAGTAATATATCAAGTTATTATTTAGGGAAAAAATATAAAGTGATATATCATTGATCCCCTTCTTATTTCATTTTTATGCATATCCTTTTTTAAAGATTTTAAGATAAATATTAAAATTAATATGAAAATAATTGTAAAATTTTTAATATGAATATTAAATATAATTTAATGGTAAATTGTGAAAATTTTCATTTGTTTAAGAGAGGATAGAAAATTAAATAATTGTAATATATTAAATTAAAAATAAAATAAAATAGTATAATAAAATATGACCTTCTTATTTTATTTTCTATCCAAATCTTTTTTTAATATTTTTAAGATAAATATTAAAATTAATATAAAAATAATTATAAAATTTTTAAGATGAATAGTAAATATAGCTCATTAGTCGATTACAAAAATTTTCCATTTATTTGAAGGATGATAGAAAAATTAAATAATTTTAATACATTAAATTTAGAAAGAAAATTAATTAGCGTAATAAAATATTAAAATGACAGACGTAGCATTAAATGCTCTAGCTCTTTTAACTTTTTTTAGGGTTATTTTATATTTTGGGAGGGAAAATTTTTTGTTTTGAGAGAAAAATTCGTAAGCAGAAGAGTTTAAAAAAAAAAGAAAGATATAGAACAGTTGTTTCTTATCTTGATTATGGGGGGTGAAGGGATATATGTCTTTTGCGATTACACCGGTAATGATATTTTCAATAATATCGCTTATTATATTTTTACAAATCAAATTATCATATCCTTCTCGACCATAATGTTAAAATATATGCAGTGGTAGAAATAAGATGTACAGGTAGGACTTCTGGCCGTCCGAACATCTTGACATCTTCATTTGTATGCACAATAATCTTAAATTAATTTTTTAAAGTTTAAAAATTATATATATTATAAAAATTTCATATTTAATCCCTTTGAACGAAAGTTTTTAGGTCTGCTCTAGATATATAACTTATTGTAACTAAATATTAAGATCTAAGTATTGAGGTAAAATTTGAAATTAATACTTTTCTAATGCCGATGGCAAAACAGTTAGTTATCTTGTGTAAATAAGCATACGTTCATTTTATTAGGAAAAAAATATAATGCTCTTATTTGGTAAATGGCTTTTGGAATGATTTTTGATTGATTGAAATAAAATTGACTGATTGACTTATTAAATAAGTCAATTTTGACATTTGATAATTAGTTGATTTAAATAGTTGATTACCTTTAAATAAATCATTTTGAAAACACTAGTGATACTAGCATTTTCAATTAATTGTTCTATAAATAGCTTATTAAAAAACTAAATTACCCCTAATTAATTTTAGTATTTTGAGCTTTGTCTTTCTTTAAAAAAATCTAAAACACTCATATTAATTTCTTAAAAGGAAATTTAATAACTATAATAATTATTTTAATTTAATTTTAAATAAATATTTAATATATAATAAATTATAATAATATATTTTTTAAAAGAAAATTTATAAACTTTAAAAAATTAAAATATTATTAAAATAAAAAATATTTAAATAATTCATAAAATATATTCATGTTCTTATTTACTATTTTACATACGAATAGTTAATCATAAATAGTTAATTTTACTAAACACTTATATTCAAATAGTTAATGCAATCAATTGATCAAATTAGTTAATACAATCAATTATCAGTTAACAACTAATTAGATAAGTTAATCACTAATATAATTAGTTAATTGCTAAATAAGGCTAATGTATTGAGCTAATTATTAGATAAGGCTTATATCCTTTATATGAGGAGATTATGTCAAACTCATGTAATAGATTATATGATTCATAAAAAAAATTCTCCTAAATTAATTTTTCCTTCATTCTTGTTGTTAAGTTATTCTACTCCACTGATTATGTTATGCATGAGATTGTTGTTGCAATTGTTGAAAAATAATAATTTTACAATTTTTAAATGTTTAAATTTGTGTGTCTATTAAGTTTCTATCTATTTGGTTTATCATGTGTAAGTATATATTTTGAATGTTAAGACACATATTCTAAAAGTGTGCGACTCATGCATGATTAAGACTACATAACTAAAGTTACATGTGAGTATCAAAGAGTTACTTAATGACTATGTATATGTGACTCATTGTATTTAAAGTTCACATATGCCAATGCATATCAGGCTTTTGGTGAGAAAATACAATTCTTCTTCCTTCAACAGAGTAATATTAGAGCTTGGTTCAAATGTGTGTAAAAAGATGAATAAAATTATTCTTCTAATAAAAAAAATTATGATAATTGTTGCATTTACATGGAATTGTTGCTTTAATGAGTAAGACGTTTGGAAGGGCACAGAGAGAGGCTACTCCCCACCATTTGATAAGGTGAATTTGTCTCAAGAGGAAAAAAATGCTTTGTCAAAAGTAACACTTCTTCCTTCAACAAAGTAATATCAGAGCTTGATTCAAAAGTGTGTAAAAAGATAAATAAAATTCTTCTTCTAACAAAAAAAAATTATGATAATTGTTACATTTTACATGTAAGTGTTACTTTAATCAGTAAGGCATTTGGAAGAGCATAGGGAGAGGCTACTCCTCACCATTTAATAAGGTGAATTTGTCTCAAGAGGAAAAAGATGCTATGTCAAAAACCAAGACAAAAAGACTAATTAGCCTTCACCTTTGTCCATTAGGATTTGGATGATTTCATGCTTATAATTGTAGCAAATGCACTTATAACATCAATTCTGATGTACTTGTGCCCTTCATTTTCCAAAAGAGGTTTCACAAAGATTTCTGTCAACAGTCATGTCATTAAAAGAAAAGGTAACTCCTTTTTTTGGAATTTAGAGGTATTATTGTTTGTTTTTGCAACATGTACATATTATATACACTACTATAGAATAACTAATTGATGCTAGGTATTTGAGCAATTACACATAAAAAATAATTAATGTTTAATTGAGTGTCATAGTATATATAGTCTTAACATCAGTTTATAAACTGTTGTAAAATACTGCAATAACATTGGTTTTTATTCCCAAAAAATTGATATCATTTATGTTTCTATAATCATAGGAAACAATACTAAACATCATTTTCTTTCAAATATCTAATTCTTATAATATCACATTGATTGATTTAAATAATTGACATTATATGTCCCACCCACCACATCCACCCAAATCTTGTCCTCTAGTTCATCACTCCCTGTCCTCACTCCTTCATCTTTCCTATTTCCCTTATATTCTTAACTAGATATAGAAAGCCAAGATCTCTTATGACTCTATATAATCCTACTTTTAATGATTTCAAAGAATAAATTAAATAATAAAAATATTGAAAATGGTGAAATATTATATATAATATCTTAATCAGAGATGGATACTTTACTAAATATATCTTAATACCCATATTTCAATGTATAAGATTTGTACTTCCTAGAAAAACCTCTAGAATATAATACATACAGATATAATAAGTATTCTTAAAAAATTAATGTATAATATTATACATTTTCACATGAATAAATAGTAAATAATATAATAGAATACCAAAACAGATGAATGAGATCAAATTTCTTACCTATGCAAACTTGTAAAAGTTACATTAAAATGGTAGGCAACAAAATAGGATCAAATAGAAAATCAGAAACTAAATTGTAAAAACAAATACCAAAGAATAAAATCCTTACATTTATATTCTGCACTTTTCCAATGAAAGCTAACTCATATATATTTAGCCATAAGTTAATTGAACATCAATCTTGCAAAATAATTATTGAGTAAAAACACAAAATCAAAGAAAATCATTTTAAGGTTGGAAGAAAGGCATACCTTATTAGACAAAGAATCATTTTAGGGTTAGAAGAACTTCAGGATGAAATATGCAGATAACATTGTGCTTTGCTCTTTTATTTTCAACTCAAACTATGTTTTAACCTTTTCATTTTCAATTCACACTCGTAGCCTAAGTTTTTATATCGATTACTACAAAAAATTGATGTCTTAAGCTAAATTACATGTCAATTTGGAAAAAATACCATCATCTTTAATATAACAATAACATCCTATTAAATAAGGTTTAATGTCGGTTACCATAAAAAAAACTAAGGTCATAATAAATTAATATCTTTTATTAAAATTTGATTTCTTTTCTTTTTGCTTGAACAATTTTTTTCTATAACCTATCTGAAACAATCCCATAACCTTTCTAGAATTATTTCAAATGACCAAATACAACAAAAATGTATATCAAAATAAAACTAATTCGATTATACGTATGATATACATTAAAATTTACAATTTACATATACATTACATGTGCATGGAAGTATATCAAAGTAGAATGCAAAACATAACTTACTGTAAGTGAAATTGGTAGCATTAAAATTTTTTTTTGCGTTATGGCATTTTTACCATACAATTAAATAGAAAAATAACAAATTTAATATAAATGAAATAAATAAGAAAAGGAAACAATCTATTATAAAATTATTCTCTCATCTTATTTATTTATATATCAATATAGAAACATATGCAATGAAAAAAATTGTTATTTACAATAAACATATACAAATTAAAAAAAATAATGGTTATCCTATTTTTGTGGTAACTGATGTAGAAACTTAAGCCATGAATGTGAATTGAAAATAAAAAGGTTAAAGCATGGTATGAATTGAAAATAAAAATTGTAGAGTATGACATTATTTACAAATTTCATCCTGAAATTCTTCTAACCTTAAAATGATTCTCTGTCTAATGAGGTATAATCTCCTTCTAACTTTAAGATGATTTTCTTTAATTTTGTGTTTTTGTGCACTAATGATTATGTAAGATTAAGGCTTAGTTAGCTTATGAAAAAATATATGAGGTTTAGCATTCACTAAAAAAGTATAAAACAAAAATGTGAGGACTTCTTTCTTTTGTGTCTATTTTTGTAATTTAGTTTCTAGTTTCCTATTCTACCCTATTTTGTTGCCTATTATTTTAATATAACTTTTATAGGTTTACATAGGTAAGAAATTTGATTTCATTCATCCTTTTTACCAATCTTTTGTATTTTCTACTATTTTTTCATTTGAAAATGTGCAATATTATACAACAAAATTTTCATAAATGCTCATTATATCTACAAGTATTATATTCAAAAAAATTTTATAAGGAGTACAAGCCTCATATATTGAGCTATGAGTATTAAGACAATTTAGTGAAGCACCAATCTCTAATTGGGGATTTGTATAGAACCCTTCATCATTATCAATCTTTTGTCATTCAATTTATTTTTTATAATTATCCAAATTAGGATTCTCTAGAGTCAGAAGAAAAGTTAGCTTTTTACATCTGGTTAGGAATATAGGAAAAATAAAAAGGATGAGGGAGTACAGATCATAAGGATAGGGTTAAGGTTTAGGATGATAGAGTGAAGAATTGAGGGATAAGGTGACGACTAGTAAGGTTTAGGATAAGGAGTGAAGAACTGAGGGATAAAGGTGGTGGCTGGAGCTTAGGTAGGTAAAGTGGGAGGATATACAATATTGATTATTTAAATAAACTAATATGATATTATAAGAAAATGTTAATTGTTAGAAAGAAAACAATATTAAATGTCATTTCCTAAGACTATATAAACATAAATGACATCAATATATTTGAATTAAAAATCTATGTTATTGTTGCATTTTATGATAGTTTTCAAATCGACTTGAAAACCACATATACTACAATGCTCAATTAAACGTCAATCATTTTTCAATGTGTAATTCCCTTAAACACCTAATATCAATTAACTATTCTATAGTAGTGTTTATATGAAATGTGTAATACTATACATTAAATTTTAATGAATGTTAATTGTATTTGTAAATATTAGACTTAAGTGTACTTTTCTAAGAAGTGTTAATCTCATATATTGACTAACGGATATTGAATATAAACTTTCACTATTTTTATTCTTTTGTTGAAATTGAGACTTTGTAGTGTTATTGAAGATGTTAAGATTTAGAAAGGATCAAGTAAAAAGGAACTACTAGAAAGGGTTAGTCTTAGGAAGGAACTACAAGTGGGTTAGTTTTAAAGGATGAATATGACATACCATATTAGTTATTTAAGAAGAACCATAGTTGAATATATATATATATATATATATATATATATATATTTAGTGTTGATTATTTAATTTAATATTGTAATATACTTTCAAAAAAGGTCTTCAAATGAAAAAATAATGATGATTCTTATACATATAGAAACCAACATTGTCATATGTTTTTCATGTGAGATGTGAAATCAACATGGAATCATTTGATATACAACAACTCTTGTATATATATGTCAATTTTTAACTCAAGTAGGTTTGCAACTTTGTAGTAGTGTTAGCTACTAGATGAACTCTAACTTGAGAATGGCTCGATTCAATTTGACTTGTAACTTGTTTATATCAAGTTCAAGCAAAAGATTTAACTCTTTTAAGCAAAGTATAATTTATTCATACTTGACTTGTTTAGTTCATAAGCAGTTTGTTTATATATATATATATATATTAAATTTATATTAAGAAAATATTAATAGTTTACTCTTTTATATTATGTATAAATATTAATAGGATTATGACTTTGTTGTAAGTGTTGATAAGATTTTAATTTACTTTTTTAATAATTTATATTTTAAGTTCATGTATTTATCGAAAAATTAGATTTTATACTAAAATAACTAATTTACTACCCAATTGAGTCCAAATCAATCATGAAACTCATTTACAATTTGATAAAATTCATCACTATGGAGCTTATCATTGAGCTCTACAATTTCAAATCGAATTGAGTATAAGTCAATTTTTCTATTATAATTCGATCTTGAGCCAAACTCAAACCTCTATGATTTTTTATCAAATTATATTTGATTAAGTCAAAACTTAAGTTGGCTTTATTTGATTCTATCCCCTACCTGCATACAAATTTTGTAGCTCATGGTATAAAGGAGGGGAATGCACGTTCAAGATAAGGATAAATTCTGGGTTCCGAATTATATAATTTATATGCTCATTATCAACAAAGAATGAGAAAAATTCAAGTAGGGACAGCCAGAAAACTAATTAATTATTAATTATTTTAATACTAATGAAATGACAAGAATTTTTCAAGTTTTGCTAACTAGGAAGCCAATTTAACATTTAGGAGAAGATTATGGCGATGTAACAATGTACGAATATACTATTAAATTTAATCATTAATATGTTATTGTATAATATATTAAATTTGACATTTAAAAAAAGTAAATTTAATATTTAATTAAATTTAGTAATATATTAATACACCAATGGTATATTGTATTTCACACCATTTATAGCACCTCAAAAGCAGTTGTGGTCTCATCCTCGTAGACTCAGAAGTTAAGACACTCGCAACTTCTATAATTTGACTAGTTCTTAATTGATAATGTATTTTTAGTGGTTTGCTGATATCGTTCCTCATGAACACACATTGCCAAGAAATTTTATAGAAGGGTAGGACAATCTGATGACAGATTATGGTTGTACAAAAAAGAATTTGGACTAATTCAGTAATATATATATATTAAAATTATGAAGAAATAAATTAAATAATTTTTAATATAAAATTAATAAATTTGTATATTTAATATGTTTGACAAATATTACATAAATACATAAAATAAATGATTATATTTAATAAAAAATTTAAATTAAAAATTCAACAAATAAATTGTGTTAGGAAATTATTATTATAAAATATAAAAATTAGTACAATAATAACTACATAAATCAATTGCTGTAATTAAATATAAATAATTATTACAATTAGTTAAAGAGAAAATTGCACTTCACCCACCTATAATTTCTTCAATTTTCACTTAACTCACCTCTAGTTTTAATTGTTAGAATCCACCCATTATTTTGTTAATACTTTACTTATCTGAACTATTTTCTACTCAAAATTTAATAGAAAATTCATATGTATTTTTTGAAATTTTTACTTCACTAAATTTTGGCTCAATTTGAGAATCATTCAAAATTAATTTACCTCTCAACAAAATTCTGTTTTTCATCTTCTATTTAGCAACCATAAATTAAATTTTAGAGGGTAATCTTAAATAAAATTAATTTTTTATGGGATAATTTTTTTCAATTGAATATCAAATTAAATCAAAATTTTAAAAAATAAAAATTGCATGTAATACATCTAAGTTTTTTTTTTGTTAAATTTTGGATGAAAACCAATTTAGGTGGATAAAGTATTAAAAATTTGAAAGGGTCAAACCATGAGTAAGTAAAGTGTAATTTCCTTTAAATAATTAATATATTAATTGAAGTAATTAATGACTAATATTACAACACTATAAATTGGGAAAATTGTTGACAAGAATGATAGCAAAATAATAACAATACAAATTTTGAAGGTGATAATAATAATAAAATATAATTGTATTTTTTTATTATAATAACAATAATAATTACAAATGATATAAAGTTTTGAATAATAATAAATAATGTAACATGTTATAAAAATTTGCTTGAGATCACATGATGAATATTTGCCTAAAAATGAGATTGAGATTGGTATTGCAATAATTTAACTTAATAAAAAAAATGGTAATCCAACTTAGTATTAATCTTATGTATAAATTTTATCTATGGGATTAATTGAATTAATCATAAAATGAGGTTATAATATATTATTAATATAATGATATATCAATACATTATTAGATTTGATCGTATATTAAACTTTTTAAGTCAAATTTAATATATTATACAATCACATATACTTATCTCCTTAGGCATAAGATAAACTTCTTTCCACTTGGCTTAATTACTTGTGTGGGCTTACCAATTAAAATTTGAAATAATATTACTTGCGTACAAATTTTGTAACTCACGATATGAACGGGTGGAATGCCCACGTTCAGGTATAAGGAGATGTTCTGGGTTGGCCAGTCATATAATTTGTGTGCCATAAATTTAAAAATAATTAGTTAGAAAATTAATTATTATTTTCTCCATCTTTTGTGTCGCATTTAAAAAAAAATTGTCTCTTTTTATTTATTACTTAAAAAATTCAATGAAATATTGAATATTTTTTTAATTTTACATTTTTTTAACTAATAAATACTTCATTATTTTGCACATTTATCTTAGAATTCTTCAACAAACTTATTTCATTATATTTCTCTTTCCATTTTCAACTTTCTTGAACTTTATGTGTAAAACAAAAGATGAAATAAATTTTAATTTTGAACTAAAGGTAACTTTAAAAATTAGTTAAATACAACATATAATAATAAAAAAAAGCAGATATTGTATCAATTTTTTTACCCCATACTTGGGTGGTGAGAAAAATGAAAGAAAGGAAAAAAAATTTTACTTTTTAAATTAAGAAAGAAAATAAATAGAAGAAATTTTTAAAAAAAAATTATATTAAAATAAATATTAACCGCAAATTTTATCTTCCCATTTTCTCTTCTATTCTTCTTCCTTTAATCCAAGCAATAAAAATTTTTAAATTGTTTTCAAAATTTTCCACCATCTTTTCTTTCTTTCCCCCCATCCATGGGCTTTATAGTAATGAAATGACAGCAACAAATTTTTCAAGTTTTGCCATCTTGGAAGTCAATTTAATATTTATGAAAGCAGCTGTGTGATCTTATCCTCGTAGTCTCAAAAGTCAAGACACCCGCAACTTCTATAATTGAACTAGGTCTTAATTGTTCGCCGTAATCTCACAATTTTAAGTAACAAGGATATATTATCATCAAAGAAAATAATTAAATAAAAAATTAATTAAATCATTATATATATATATTAAAAATTAAATTTTAAATACAACGAAAAATATACAACTTTCAAAGAATATCGACATCATCTAAATTAAAAATTTTAGTTTCATATCCATTCACGCTCTTGGAATTTCCGTCATTTTTAATTTATTATCGTCTCAGATTTTGTTTTAGGTTACCTTTCTTCTTTTATCAATTAATAATCATTTAAGTATCATGTAATGATATTATAAATTCTGCAGTTCTTACACATAATTTTAAATTCCTCACCAAACTAAATATGGAAAAAAAAGGAAATTAATTCTTCGAAATAGGAAGGGAAAGGCAATTTAATTTTTCTTTACATTAATCAAGAAAGAAAAGAATCTTCACCTTATAAAGTGGAATTATTACTTAAAATTCCCAATCCTCCTGCCCTTCTCTATAACTTTCATGCATCTTACAAGTGTCATATAACAGTTTGTTCAAAACATGCAACATGCAGTTGTTCAGACGTAGGCCTCCTTTAAATTTCTTAAAATTTTATGTAATATTATATGTATTATTTAAAATATTTTTATTAATCTTTAAATTTTAACTGAAATATTAAAAATACATGTGACTGATCCTTAACTCCTGATTTTCCATATGGGTTATCGTTAAACTAAGATTTGAGGAAGTAATCAGTACAAAATGGCGCCACTGATGAAGCCACGTATGCGACTAGTTCTAGTACAATACAAACCTCTAGTAGTTGAACGGAACAAAGAAATCACGGAACGAAATTTCGATTTGATTATGGCCAGCGAAGTATAAATTGCTTAAAGGATATACCACCTACTAATTTGACCGACGTGATCTAATTATGAGAATTTAGATCCCTGTATTATTTTTAAAAAAAGTTAAAGGATGTAAATTTAAGAAAAAGACAGATACGGAGAAGAAACCGTACGCCTCAATAAAATAATTTAAGTTTTAGAATAAAAAATTATGTTTCTATTTCTATTAAATAGAAGGAAATTGATAAAAAAATGGAGACATTTTTGTCAAAAAAAAAAAATAATTTGATCATGAATAGAGAGCTGAGCATAAATTGCTAAAGGGACATACCAACTACTAACTACTCTCTCTGTTCTTTTTGTCTATTGCATTTTATAAAAAAAAAATATTTCTTTTTATCTATCACTTTAGAATTTTAATAAAATATTAAATGTTCTTTTTTTAAAATTTACCTTTCTTTTTCATTAATAAGTGTTTGTTATTCTACACTTTCAACCAATTTAGATTTATTACTTTCACATTTCTCTCTCTATTTTTAATTATCTTAAATTTTGTATAAAAGGGTAATCTTGAAAAGTTAAATAAAAATAAATAAATTAAACTATTTTTTTAATATGTATGAAATTAATTAACTGTAATAAATAAATAAGAACGGAGGGAATAGTTACGATCAGGTATTTAAATTACGATTACGGTCGTAGTCGCGGTTGTGTCACAATGTGGATGAATGTAGAAAAATATGACTATAACGATCTAAAATTACAAAAAATTGCAAATGCGGTCTGCCTTAAAAATGCAATATTACAAGCAATATTACGATCGTAGATCATTTTTTAAATCTTAGGTTATGATGATAATGCTTTTAATAATAAAAAAGGATGGATTGATTAGAAGTAAATTTTATTTAATTATATCAATGATTAAATTACTTGGTGAATCAGAAATTAAACTTTAAATATAATAAAAATATGAAAATTTTATTAAAAAATATTAAATATCTTTTAATTAAAACCTGGATAGATATCAAGCGTAAATTGCCAAAAGGTTTCACCAACTACACTGACTAGACAAGCAAAAGGATTTCTCAACTACATTGACTACACAAAGGAAATTTTGATTTGCCAAAAGGTCTCACCAACTACACTGACTAGACAAGCAAAAGGATTTCTCAACTACATTGACTACATAAAGGAAATTTTGATTTGATTATAGGTGGATCATTTAAGCATAAATTGTTGAAAAGATATATCAAATCCATATATTCTAATTATTATGGTTGTGCTTTCAACAAGGAGAAATGTTAGAGTGTAGAAAAAGGTCACCATTCAACATATTCCTACCCAAAAGATGATAGTAAATCCTTTTACTAAGCTAATACCTAGAGATATGTATATTGAACATGTAAAATCTCTTGGTATGCATAGAATGTAATCGAATAATTTTCAAATTTAAAAGAATAAAGTATGTTATAATATGTTTATGATATACAAATGTCTAGTGTCGTACAGGTTAATAAAGTTGGTTCTCTCACACAAACAATCACCTTTAATGTTCATGAGGAGTGGGCAGAAATGAGACATATGTTCACCAACATAACAATGAGAAATATTGTTTTTGGTAGAGAAGTAACATAAAATAAAATATGTCACCTCAAAAAGGTAAATTCGAGATGAGATTTGAGATACAAATATGGATCGACTTGTGAATTTTCCCACCTTTCATAATACTTATAGCCAAACAATGAATTCTTCAAATATTGAAGTCAAAAGGAGTCGAGTGATCTGGAAGAATTCAAGTTAGGTATTATGTGTACCTGAAATAAAGCCTGTATGATATTACTAATAAAATCGATATACGCCCTTGTGCTATAAGGGAAACACTGTAGCATATAATTCATACCACATGTGCAAAAGAACCGCAAATGGGAAGCAAGTGAAAGATTCCTGGTTCATTGCTATGTGAATCCTAGAAAAAAAATTCTTTTCATGGATATCCTTTAACTTTGATAATATCATAAAGAAATGATACAATGTTTACTACCTTAGTATGCATCCTATGATCATGATATATACAATCCAAGAGATAAAATGCTAGGAAAGCAACTATTTCAATCAAAGTGATTTGCAGGTGAAAGGAAGATTTTCCAACATATACACAATTATGTTAGTATCTGAAATATGTCTATTATGATATTAATTTTGGTAACATCATAAGCATGGATGCTACGTATATGTGAATGGCAATCTAAACTTGCAATAAAGTTCGCAAGGGATCAAATTTGCAAATGAAAAGTGTATATCAGAAAATCTAAGGCATAATATAAATAAATAGAAGATGGGGTTATTTTATGCTGATTCTATGTAAGAATTTTTAATACAAGAACATTCAAGATGATGTCATGCTCATACGATTATAACAATGCAACAAGTATGAAAACTCAAAGAGAAATGAAGGTTATATGATGTGACCCATATCATTATTATTTAAATTCTAATTCTAATTCTAAATAATGATGATAAAGGAAACAAATTAGTTTTTTTATTTTTGAATAACTGATAGCAAAGTGGGTAAAAGAGAGATAACTACTCATAAACAAAAATAGAGAGAACATGATCAAAAAAATATACAGAAAGTGAACCTTCCCTCTTGAAATGTGATTTTTGGTGAAAATTGCTGTGGACGGAAAGTAAGAATTCTTGGTGATTCTTGGCTATTATGTGAAATACAACATCAAATTAAGAGACAAAAACAAATATGTATATTTTCCACAATTAATTTAATTTATAAATTTTCCATAAAAAATATATAATTTTCAAGAAACATTGACACCACCCAAATTAAAAATTCACAACAAAAAAAATTTAATTTTGTATTCATTTTCTCTCTTGGAATTTCTGTCATTTTTAATTTATTATCACCCCAGATTTTGTTTTAGATTTTTTCCTTTTATAAATTAATAATCATTTTAGTATGATGCAATGATATTAAAAATTTTGCAGTACTTAAACATAATTTTAAATTTCTCATCAAACTAAATATGGAAAAGAAAAAGGAAATTAATTCTTTGTATGAGGAAGAGAAAGGCAATTTAATTTTTCTTTACACTAATAAAAAAAGAAGAATCTTCACATTATAAAGTGGAATTATTACTAAAAAATGCCAATCCTCCAATCAAATTCTCTATAGTTTCCACGCACCTTCCAAGTATCATATAAGAGTTTATTCAAAACATGCAACATGCAGTTGTTTAGCTTTGACTTATGCCTCAATTAAATTTCTGAAAATTTTATGTGATATTATACGTATTACTTAAAGTATTTTTATTAATCTTTAAATTTTACCTTATTGAAATATTAAAAATACATGTGCTTCGCTGATCCTTAACTCCTGATCTTCCATATGGGTTATAGTTAAACTAAGATTTGAGGAAGTAATCAGTACAAAATGGCGCCATCCATGAAGCCATGCATGCGACTAGTTCTAGTACAATACAAACCTCCTGAGGTTTTTTTACCCAAATGCGTGTCTTGGGAAAATAAATTCCCTAAAACCTGCGCTGCAAAATTTATTTACCAAAACCTTTAAATTTTTTTTTTATTTGAAAAATTCATATCATGGGCAAGGGGATGTTGTGATCAGTCTGACTGATCACGGCCAGTCCCCTTACGTGATTAGTTTTAATTTTTTTATTTTTTATTTTTTTTTTATCATTTTAATTATTTTTTATATGCTTTTTTTTTACTTTTTGGTGATAGTTTTAATTTTTTATATTTTTTTTCTTTTTGTTTTCTTGGCAGTTTTAATTTTTTATATTTTTTTTACTTTTTATTTTCTTTTTTTTTTTACGATCAACCAATAGCTTTTATTTTTTTTAATTTTTTCACTTTTTGTTCTTTTTTTTTACGATCGGCTTTTATATTTTTTTACTTTTTGATCTTTTATTTTACTTTGATCAGCCCTGATAATTTTTTTAATATTTTTATACTTTTTAATCTTTTTTTTATTTTATTTAAATATTTTTATTATTTTCCTTATTTTATCTCATGTGAGTAGTCTTTATTACTTTATCCTTTTTTATTTTTATTTAACTTTATTTATATGTTTTTATCAATTTTTATTTATTTTATTTCTTTTTTCATCAATTCTTGTAATTATCTCTATTTTTGTATTAGTTTTTTTACTTTATTTTTTTTGGGTGACAATTTTTTTTGAATAATTTTTTACTATTTTTGACCTTATTTGCATGAAATTTTTTTTATTTAAACATAATGTGATGTGTATATCTAAAAATATATTTAACTAAACATGAAGTTAGAATATAACTTGCATCATGAAAATAAATGTTTTATTAGTAAATCATGTTAGTCCATAAGTCCATAATGTGATACAATTAAATGTTTTCGCATAATTGATTTTTTCTAAATTTAATTGTATCACATTATGGACTTATGGACTAACATGATTTACTAATAAAATATTTATTTTTATGATGCAAGTTATATTCTAACTTCATGTTTAGTTAAATATATTTTTAGATATACACATCACATTGTGTTTAAATAAAAAAAATTTCATGCAAATAAGGTCAAAAATAGTAAAAAATTATTCAAAAAAATTGTCACCCAAAAAAAAATAAAGTAAAAAAACTAATACAAAAATAGAGATAATTACAAGAATTGATGAAAAAAGAAATAAAGTAAATAAAAATTGATAAAAACATATAAATAAAGTTAAAGAAAAATAAAAAAAGGATAAAGTAATTAAGACTACTCACATGAAATAAAGTAAGGAAAATAATAAAAAATATTGAAATAAAATAAAAAAAAGATCAAAAGTATAAAAATATTAAAACAATTAACAAGGCTGATCAAAGTAAAATAAAAGATTAAAAAGTAAAAAAATATAAAAAAATATAAAAGCTGATCGTAAAAAAAAAGAACAAAAAGTAAAAAAATTAAAAAAATAAAAGTTATTGGTTGATCATAAAAAAAAGAAAACAAAAAGTAAAAAAAATATAAAAAATTAAAACTGCCAAGAAAATAAAAGGTAAAAAAAATATAAAAAATTAAAACTATCACCAAAAAGTAAAAAAAAAGCACATAAAAATAATTAAAATAATAAAAAAATAAAAAATAAAAAAATTAAAACTAATAATGTAGGGGACTGACCGTGATCAGTCAGACTGATCATGGCATCTCCCTGCCCGTGATATGAATTTTTCAAATAAAAAAAAGTTTAAGGGTTTTGATAAATAAATTTTACGGTTTTAGGAAGTTTATTTTTCCAAGACGCGCATTTGGGTAAAAAACCCAACCTCCTGAAGTAGAACGGAACAAAGAAAACATGAAAGGAAGCTTCGATTCGATTATGGATGGACCAGCTAAGTATAAATTGCCAAAAGGATATACTACCTACTAATTTGACCAACGTGATCTAGTTATGAGAATTTAGATCCCTGTATTTTTTTTTTTTTTAAATTAAAGTTAGTAAATCTAAGAGAAAGATAAATAAAGAGAAGCAACAGTAAGCCTCAAAAAAATAATCGTAAGTTCTGGAATAAAAGATTATGCTTCTATTTCTATTAAATAGAAGGAAATTGATAAAGGAAAAAAAGAAATGGAGATATTTTTGTAAAAAAAAGAAAAAGAATTAATTTGATTACGGATAGACAGTTGAGCTTAAATTGCCAAAGGGACGTATCAACTACTAACTAGACTCGATGTTAGTGCTTTTAATAATCCAAAAAGGATGGACCAATTAGGCGTAATTTTTTTTTAAATTATATAAATGATTAAACTACTTGACGAATATATATAAAAATTAAAAATTAAATTTTAAATATAACAAAATTTATAATACTTTTATAAGAAAAATTAGATATTCCCTAGCACCAGTTAGATGTAGATAGCTAAAATGATTTGTCAACTATAATGACTAGACGGGGAAAAGGATTTGCCAACTACACTGATTACACAGAAGGAGATTTTGATTTGATTATGGGTGGATCATTTCAGCATAAATTGTTGAAAAGATATATCACCTTGTAATTTGACCCACATATTCCAATTATTATGGTTGTGGCTTCAACAGGCTTAATTTTTATTTTGATTCTTAACGTGATCACATTTAGTTTTCTTAAATGAAATATTTATTTTAATTTTTAATATGAAAATTGGACTAAATTAAAAATAAATTAATAATTTCTGTCAAATTTAAAATGAAAATAATTAGTTGACACACAAATCTTCACCAAGACTCTAATTGGTAATTATTGGGAGTAAAATTGTAGTGAAATTAATAATAGGAAAATATTATAGATATTAAAAATAAGATTCAAAATTTAATTCTAAATTTTTTATATCTATTAGGTTGAATTTTATAAATTTGTCTAACTATTACATATATAATGATAACATTTGATTTCTATTCGAAACCCAATTTTAAATCTCCTTTTTTACACATATAGCACTACCATTAATATTATTTCATCAAAAATTTGAAATCAAATGATTCATCTAATGTAAAAAAATACTTTAATTAGAGTATTAATATCATATGATCAACTAATTTTTTTGAAAGATAGACTTGAAGGTATAAGGACCAAAAGACAGATAAAAAAGGAAGCAAAAGACATCATTTGGTTTAGAAACAGAAAGCTAAGGTGGGTGTATTGCAAGAGAAGGTGAGTGATTAGACTACACAATAACTGTTTATATGGACTTGGTATCTGAGTGATTGTTCAGGTGTAATAATGACTTTAGGGCATGTTTTTTTTTTAACTTTTGGACTTCTCATTTTGGGGGCATTTAGAAATTAGAAGTAGCACTGAATATTTTACGTAGGATTTGGTTTGTGGAATTATATATTCCTAAAAATTTTAGTATTTTTACGAATATAATTTTTGAGAATTGAATTTTTAAGAATATGATATTAACATATTTGATTTATTTAAAAATATTTTTCATAATATTATAATATTATATTTTAATTAATTTATATATTTTTAAAAATATTATTGAATTATTAAAAATATTTTCAATAAAAATTGAATAGTCAATAATAACAAATGATACTGAGAGATCATTAATGATAGTAAATAGTGAGTGGTGCTCAATGATAAATATCGATAATGAGAGGTTGCCAACAGATGTTACTGGTGATGAATAGTAATAATAAAGGTCACTCATAATAGGTTGTGGCCAATATAACTATCGATAATGTGTAATGATTAGTAGAGATCATCGGTGATGAGTAGTGACAACAGCGGTGATCACTCATAATAAGTGATGGATGGTAACTAATAGTAGTCAATGATATGAGTGATATCTAGTTGTGATCAACTATAATATATGGTAGTAAATTAAGTTTTTAATAATGGTAAGATCTTAATGAAATGGTATGCTAAGTAGTTTATTTATATTATTAAAATGCTATAAAATATTTTTATACCATGAGAATATATGATACTCATCCTTTATGGGTAGTGAATATTTTTTTAAAATTTGAACAAAACATGGAAATCATTTCCTTTAAAATATTCCAAAAAATATGGAAAAGATTCTATGAACCAAATACCTCCTAAAAATAATTCTACTATAATTCCAATTCTTAAGAGATTGAATGTTTTTATTGTTAAATTATTTTTTCTCAAACCTCAAAATAAAATGAGTTAAAATAAAAATTACAAATCTCAATGTATTAAAAATAATTCATTGATAAAAATATTTAATCTCTTAGCTTCCCATTATACTACCTTTTGCTAAAGTTTACAACTATGATTTTCGAAATAGCCCAAAAAAACCTAACTACATTTAATCTTTAAAATAAATTATGCTGTGCAACTATTGGGGATATTTAGAAAATAGGAAAAAAATAGATGAGAAAATTTGGAGAAAGAAAATTGCTAGCATTTTCCAAGAAATTATTTTTAAGATAGTAATTTTTCCATTTAATTGTAGATGGCTTCAAGGAAATTCTACGCATGATATGATGCCTAAGCAAGAACAAAAAATTACAATTTTTCTATTTTTATAGTTAGAATCAATCAAGTAGGAATTTAAGAGGAAAGCACATTTTAATTATAGGAATTTGGAATAAGACTCTATCTGCTAGAGAAAATAATCATTCCTATTTATAGAGGGTAGATATCTTTTGATGAAAAATCATTTAATCAGATACATTCATTGGCTTTCAAAAAAGACATAAATTTTTATATTCAAAATTCACAACTTTTCATCTCAAATTTTGCAATTTTTCATGTCAAAGAACGCACTTTTTAACACCTTTTTTTCAAATAATTTACTACTACTACTATTATTATTAGATAATATAAAAAATTACAACAGTAATGACTTTTGACAGTGGGATTTACACGATTCTTGAATGGTTACTATTGATATCATGCGTGTGTGTAATGCAGACAAAAGCATGATGGAACGCACCAAAGCGCTATGATATATATATATATATATATATATATAAACACCAACATTTTATTTTATTAAATATTCTTTTATAAAAGATATGTAAAATAAAAAATAATATTAGCGGCATAAGCAGAAAATAAGTAAACAGCCACATTAGACTACCCTTCAAAAGAGAGGACTATTTAGATTTCATTTCATCCAATAAATAAACTAATTTATAATTAATTAATATAAATAATAAGTTACAAATTAATATTTAAAGATATTGTGCACATTAACTTATTAAAAAAATAAATTTTAGTTTAATAAATTACTTAGAGTAATTTATAATTTATAAATTACTATATTTTTAAATTTTTTTAAAATTTATTTTTATTTTTTATTAATTTACAATACATGTCTTTTATTAATATAAATTATTTTAATTTATATATCTATTTTTATTAATATATCTTTTATGTCATTTTATAACTTTAATTAATCCAATGATTTTTTTTGTGAAATACTTCTTACACAATTAATTAACTTATCAATTTTCAACTATTAATTATAAGTTATAAACTATTGGCTAATTTATCAATTACTAACTAACTTATCAATTATTAATTAACTTATTAGTTACTTGCGTACAATAGAGTTTTTGTGTTTTTGTAAAAAAATATTATATAAATGATCAATGATATTTATACAACAAAAAAAATAATTAAAACCAACTAAAAAATCGTGGCTGATTTGGACTCAGAGTGTCGTTTTCAATTTAAAGCCAAGTTAGCGCTCCTTAAATAAATAAGTCATAAAAATCACTTTAATTAAAGTGCAAGACATGAGAATCTTAAATAATAAAAAAATTTAAAGTGTGAAAAAAAAATAATGGAGTTCAATTGAATTGTCAAAGTCAAAGGTTGTAAGTTTGTTTTACAAGATACCAAATTGAAAAAAGTGGCGTGGGAAAGTAAAGAAGCTTGGGCGCTTGAGAAAATTTCCCCATGTCTACGTTTATAATTATGACAAGCTAAAATTCACACATAGTCTAAAGTTTAGAGAATAAAATATATCATTATAGTTATTAATTAAAAAATTAAGAAAGTGAATAATTATAAATTTAAAAAATTTATTTATTATTTATAAAATTATGAACTCTTAATTTTTTATTAATAATTATAATGATATATTTTACCCTTTAAAATATATTTTATAATTTAAGTGAATTCGATCCAAATTAAATCATTAAAGTCTAAACCGACTTTTACAGGAGTCGATTTGATTTAGCCAAAAATTACATTTTGGCCAACTAAATTGACTTTTCTTACAAGGGATACAAAATTCCACATTTTAGCCAATTAAATTGACGTATTTACATGTTTGGTGAACGGAGGATAACATTTTATATAATTTTTTTTGGTAGTAAGATTTTATAAAATTTTGATGACGAAATAAGTTATGAAATTGATCTAACTCTTCACATTTATCTATGAACATGGTATTTCTCTTTGGGTTCAACTATGTAGATATTCCTTGTATTTTTTTTCCAAAATTTGTTTCTTATCTTGATTATCACAGGCTTTTTTTTTTAAAGAAAAATCATATTACATGCACAAGAAAAGAGTCCATTCAAAGAAAAATAAGACTTTAGTATTTTATTTTATCTGATCCATATTGTTGGATACAAAATTTGGTAATTACAACTGTACACTACGACCAATATGGATTTAATATTATTTTTTTCTAAATTCGTGTAGAACATTATGGTGTAAATTTGTGATCTAATATGTTTGTCAAGCCTCCATTTATTTTAGTAAAAAAAATATTTTATTAAAATATAGTTATAAAATATTAAAATAATAAAATAATTTGTATGTTCAATGTTAAACATATTGAATTTGGTGGAAGTTCCTCTTTTTTGAAGTTACATAAATAAATAGTATTATTTATAAATGAAAATTTTTGAAAAAAAGGAGAAAGGTACAAACTATCCATTAACTTCAGGATAGTAGCATTTTACCTCATAAACTTTAAAACTTGCAAAGAACTATAACTTCATGTTGCACTAGAAGTTAATAAAATTGTTGATAAACTAACTAATTGTATAAGTATTTCAAAAAATTAGATATTAAATTAATTGAAATTATAAAATAACATGAAAAGATATATAAATTAAATTAATTTTTTATATAAAATTATTTATTTAAAGATTAAATTATAGTTAATTAGATGATGAGCTACAAAAAAGTAACGTCCTTTTTAAAGTTACATAAAAAAGAGAAAAATGCAAAACTATCCATCAATTTTGGGGAAGCTGTATTTTACCCCATAAGAAACTTGTAAATTAAACCCTTAAACTATAACTCAATTTTAATAAGATAATTGATAAGTTAACTAATTATATAAGAAGTATTTTAGAAAATTAAATATTAAACTAACTAAAAATATAAAAAGATAAAATAATATGTTAATATAAATAGATATATAAATTAAATTAATTCTTATTTATTTAAAAATTAAATTATATTAACATAATTAAAATATCCAACAAAATATATAATTACCTAAAATTTAATTAATTACGTTTTATGACCTTACATAATTTTTATTTAATTATTATTTAAAATAGAAATATACTTATTTATTTTTATAATATTATATACTTATTTACATACATATTTTTATATATTTATAGTTTATAATGAGGATATGATTAATTAAAATTAAATTAATTATATTTCTTATATCATATATTTTTATTAATTATTTGTACTAAAATTTTGATATTATATATTTATTTAATTTTTATTTATTTTCATTTAAAATAGAAACATAATTATTTATTAAAGATATGGGTTGGAAAATAATAATAAATTTGAAAAAAATTTAAAAAGCTACTAATTTACAAACTATAATTATTGAAAAAATAATTAAATTAGAACTTATTTTTTCTAATAGAAAATGTATAAAATACTTTCAGAAACTAGCTTATAACTTATTAATTAAGTCAATAAGTTATGGATTAACTTATTTGTTACATAAAATAGAGCTTATATAAAACTTGTAATTAACACCTATTATTTACTTAATTAATTATTTTATTAAATTACATTTTTAAGAAATTTTTGAATAAGAATCACAATAAATTTGTATATTGGTTTGTTATATCATTTTTCCATATAATTTTTATGTCATATAATTAATAGAAATTAAATTAGGTATATAAAATTTTAATCAAATACTAAAAAATGTGTTAGAAAATTATGTGCAAAAAAATTGATATGATAAGTTCATCAAAATATTATATAATTTAATAAAATATTTAATTAAGTGAATAGTATATGATAGTTATAATTTTTTTATAATTTAAAGATTTGACTTACAGATTTCTGTAGGATAAATATAATCACTTCAAAATTAGAGGGTATTTTTACATTTTTCGGAGAAAAAAATTATCTCAAATGTTCAGCAACGTACTCGAGACACATGATTTTGTACAAGGTCCTAGTAGGGTTTCAGAAAGTACACGCAGCAATTGATGCAGCCTTAATTATTTGTACAGAAGCACAATTCCGGTGAGAGTTTAAAACACAGCCGCAATGTTTTTATCCCAAAACCGATTCAATCCACGCGGACTTAAAAATTAGATCGGATAAATTCGTAAATTTATTTTAGACAAAAATTCCGATCGGTTCGGACAAATTTGATAAAAACTTGGTTGAATTAGTAACCCAGTAGATCCATTGATCCACTTCTTTTACTTTGTTGGGTCTAAAAATTTAATGTAAAAAACTCTTATCTAAATTTAAGAATTTATTTATTATATGTTTAAATAACAAAATTGATAAAATTCTTTAAGTTATATTAACTATTATATTATTTGAAGTACTTTATTAATATTAATATTATTTCAAATAATGTTTCAATGAGTAATCATGAAATATTTTATTATACAACTACTACTTAAATTATTTTGTTTAGTTCATATTTTTATATTTTAGGAGTTATGACTTTATCATCTATTTATTATAATATAAATATGTATTATTATTCATGTGGTCTATATAGGATTGAGTTATATAAATGACATTGTCGGCTATATAGGTCCTCTCTTTCCATTTTGGTGGACCTATATAAATAATTGTATCATCTGTATAGCCCCTAACTATATAGACCACACATGTCTATACAAATAACAAATGTTATTTGTATAAATTTTTTAATTTTTTTTAAAAAATTAAAATTTTGGATGCTTATATAGATGATTGAAACTATCGTCTATATAAGTGTTGTTTGTATATCCTCAAATTATTGTATTGATTGTAGAGTTGTTGATCATGCGCTTATACTTTACTAGACTTTAACCCGTGCAATGCATGGTGTTAAAAAATTACATATACATATAATTTTATAGAAAATATTTGTAGTAATTTTAAATGAAAAAATTTATTAAATAAGAAAATATTTATCTACAAATTCAAATGATAATATTGTCATAAGCATATAAATTAAAATTGTAATCCATTATTATTAAGACTATATAAATTGACCATCATTAAATATTTTAGTTTCTCTTAATAAATTTCAAAGACTAAAATATATATATAAATTATAGACATAATTAAACTCTAAAACTGATTTATATCATAACATTAAAATTATGTAAAGTCAAAAATATGATCGGTATGACCTATAAGTCATACCTGTGTGTGATGCATGACATAAGTATGAATGTACAAAAGCGTGAATTTATAAATATCATGCAATACATTATCTTTTTGGCAATTAAATTTAAGGAAAAATTATAAATAATTCTCCTAAAAAAAATGCTTTAGTGCCATATAACCCTTTTGAAATTTCAAAACCTATCAAAAACATTCTTGAAATTTTTTAAAAAGTAAAAATATTAGGAATTTAATTTAAAGAAATAAAAAACAGCATAGAAACCATTCATAATTATTTCTAACTTTTTAAACGTGATTTAGAATTGATTCCACAATGTATGTATGATATAAATGAAAATAAGCATTTGAATTAGTTACTACTGAAACTTGATTAATTAGATTGTATTTGAGGGGGTAATATGTGTTGTTTATTTTAAATACTTTTTTTATTTTATTGTACTAAAAAATAAAAAAATTATAAATAGCTTATTTCAATCAATCTTTTTTTAATTAAAATTTTGATAAATTACATCATGGTGCTACTTCCTGAACTTTCTTTTAAAGAGGTGTTAGCACTGATCTTTATTTCAAAGAGATATCAGTTTTATGAATTATTACCACTATATTCCTAAAATACCCTTTTTTAATTATGCGGATGCAGTCGTGAATTAAAAATTGGGAAAGGGCATAACTCCTTGATTAGTTAACCATTTTTTGTATATAATTACTCATTTTAATTCTTCCTCCCATGATCTTTCCATAAAAAATAATAAAATTTAGATTTGGTGGACTCCATCTTACTAGAAAGTGTAAATTGAACTCAAAACTTTAAATGACCATAATTTTGCATTCAATTATCTGTTTTAGATGAATTTTTCTTATTTCATGTAATGTTTCGAGATCTACATGCATGCAAAATGCCTTTTTTACTACTTTGATTGGTAAAAAAAGGCTTTTTTCAATGACTTTGCTTAATTTTTCTAAATTTTCTTGTTATTTTTTTAGCTTTGATCTCATTTTTGTTAATTCAAATTTATTCGAATTTCACATTAAATTTTTGCTCCCTAACTATTTTGGTATCTAGTAGTGCCATAATAACTTTCTTAACAAACAAAACTAGGAATAATATATTAGTGTTTGCAAACTAAATTGTAACATATTACTGTTTTATTTTCAAACATAACATCAATTAAAAATAAAAAATAAATAGATAAATCAAGTCTAATTAAGTAAGATTCACAATGAAACTGTCATAAAATAATGTATTACTATTTGAACAAAAAAAATAGTAACATCTTTCTTTTTGTTTGACTTGTTGTTGTTTGATCTACAATCAATAATATGAATCAGAAAACAAAGAAACACAAAAAAATAAAGTAAGATTTACAATGAAACTGCCATAAAACAATATCAATCAAGAAATAAAAAAATACAAGCAAATTAAGTGTGGTTTGCAATTAAACTACCAAAAAATAATGTGTTATTATTTGAACAGAAAATAATAATATCTTATTTTTTTAGTCTGACTTGTTGCTGTTTGGTTTGGAATCAATAGAATCAATTAACAAATAAAAAAACACAGGTAAATCAAGTGTGATTTGCAATGAAACTATCAACAAATAATATATTACTATTTAAATAGGAAATACTAACATGTTATTTTTCTAATCTAGAATCAATAACATTAATCAAAAAATAAAGAAATACAGGTAAATCAAGTAAAATTCATAATAAAATTACTATAAAATAACGTGTTACTGTTTGAATAAGAAATAATAATACTTTTTTTTTGTTTGACTTGTTGCTGTTGGGTTTGGAATTAGTAACATGAATCAAAAAACAAAGAAACATAAGCAAATTAAGTAAAATTTACAATGAAACTATCATAAAATAATATGTTACTATTTACAAAAAAAAGTAACTTTTTTTTTGCCTAATTTGTTGCTATTTAGTTTGAAATTAGTAACATGAATAAGAAAAATAAAGAAACATAGGAAAATTAAGTAAAATTCATAATGAAACTATCATAAAATAATGTATTATTGTTTAAATAGGAAATAGTAACATTTTTTTGTCTGAAATTAATAACATCAATTAAAAAATAAAGAAATACAAGCAAATCAAATAAGATTTATAATGAAACTGCCATAAAATAATATGTTATTATTTGAATAAGAAACAGTAATACCATAATTTTTTAGTCTGACTTATTATTGTTTAATCTGGAATTAATAACATGAATAAAAAAATAAAGAAATATAGGCAAATTAAGTAAGATTCATAATAAAACTACTATAAAACATCGTATTACTATTTGAATAGAAAATAGTAACATCTTATTCTTTTAATATGATTTGTTACCTCTAAGTTTTTATTTATTTTTTTTATTTTACTAAAAATTTATTTTAATCCTTAAAAAATTTTATTTATAATTAAAATTTTAAATTAATTTAATTTTTATAAAATTAAAAATTCTTCAATTTTAATTTTTATAAATTTTTAGTCTTTTATTTTTAATTTTTATAAGATTAAAATTTCTATAATTTTAATATGCAAGAATAAAGATTTCCATTGTAGTGCTTTTCTTCTTCCCAAAATGCATTATAAGTGTGTTATTTTATCTTTTGAGCTTTGTAGTAAATTATTATTTGCAGCTGAACATAAATAAAAGAAAGTGGGTATGTGATACCTCGTTGCAATAAATTTTAACAAATAGTATCTGCCTAAACTTTTCCTTTAAATTTTTGATATTTTCAATTTTAAAAAATTTATTGAATTATTTGTAAGTTTTAAAATTTTAATAAATTATCTAATAATAGGTCTTATTTTAAGGGTTATTTGAATTTCATCCTAAATTTAATCACATATTTTTTATTTTTTATAATTTAAGTTAACTTTATCTCCTAAAAACTATAAATTTTCATTTTTAAATATAACTATACGTTGTCCTTCATAAAAGAGTAAAATACAAAAATAATATTACTCATATAATGAAAAAAAAATAAAACAACCATGCTGAAGTTGAAGTCTATTTCTATATAAAAAGGAAAAAATTTATATTTATACATTAATAATATTATCATACTTTTTTTTTATAATGATAGTTACACCATTAGAGACACACATAAAATTTTGGGATATATTAGTTAAATTAAAAATCCTCAACACATCATTGCATTTTTATTAACAATATAAAAATATTGCTATGTCTCTAATTTTTTTAATGTTAATATTGAAAAATAATATGAAAGATAAGGTAATATTTGGCTGGTGTTTAATATTTTTTTCTATACAAGTGTAATAAGATAAATGTAAAATTAATTTTACATATGCATAGTAATTTTTTTATATCAAAAGTATAAATGTAATTATGTTGTAAATGCATTATATATAATTCTTAGTTCGGGAAACTATTTAAAATTTTTGTGCAAAATGATTGATATATATATTGTTAGAATTATAAATGGATATGAAACAGATTCATACATACTAGAATGTCAGAAGTTCATAGTGGAAGATTCAGGATCCAATGTTTGTTTTTATTTGTCAAATGGGCAATTACACTGAAAAATAATTTATTCATAACTTAAATCTTCTTTTTGTTTAAAGTAAAGAGAGATAATTTCTTGAATAGGTTTTGATGAATATTTTTATGGTTAACAAACCTCTGACTTTTTTTCTTCTGCCTATTTATAGACATTTCATGAATAGGGTCATGAGTTAGGTTATAGACCTATTTTAGGCGACCTAGATTCATGATCCATTATCCCCCACTCGCACATAATGGGATTCATATTATCTCAGCATTACATAAGAGAATATTATCTCTTATATTTTGTAACAAATTATACAAGAAAATAAGTCATGTAACCAGTATATTTCAAAAGCTCTTTACTATACATTTATTAGGAATATATATACCTTTTCGATAAACAATGGGTCTTGAGTAGACTATGAATATGCAACACCCTAGATCATTTTATTATATTTGAATTTCTTAAATGATCTTATTCAAATGCAATATATGCATTAGATAATGTATTCATAATTATAAACATACTATAATCAATATATTAGTGAATACAAACATAATGTGATATATTTGATGATCTTCCCCTTTTCTTAGATCTCTTGACTTTAAATTAATTTACTTTTCTAGTAATGCCTGCTAGACTAAATCTCTCATAGTCCTTTAATAACATTCTAAAATAGTAATCATTAAATTTAAATCTTAAAAATTAGAATAAAGTTGTAAGGGTACAAATATAAGGTTTTTATCCTTTTAAAGACCTTATACATCAAAGCTGAGATTTAGACTTTGATCACCTATATTGGTCACAATTTGTACATGTGGTATGAAATATATGTTATGGTATTCACTCCTTTTTCTCATGAAGCATATGTTCTTATACAATGTATTAATATTATACAGATAATGGTTTAAACATACTTAATGTCTAACATGAGTTCACCAATCTACTTTTTCTCATTTCCATTAGAACTCATATCTAATAATTTAGATAGATGAAGTGAATTCCTCATTAATTCACTTTCAGTTTTGCATATGACTTCATCTTATTTGTTAACAAGGTGATATTTATATTTTAAGCTTGACTCCCAATTATCATTTAGAAAAGAGGTCTAAAATTATCTTATCTCTTATTAATTAAAAAAATGACAAGAAACGATTACCTATGAGAAAGGACTAATCTTTTATCTGTCCAAAATACTTTTAAATGACTTAAGAATGTTCTAAGAAACATTCATACATCTATATATGTAAGCTTATAATAAACACATTTATTATTCAAATATTAATATTTTATGAACATTATTGAAAAAAATTACAATAATTGTATCAACATCTGTGTAATCCTTGGCATTTCACATGTTTTACAAATATATCTTGAGGAGTAGGCTTAGTCATGGGATTTGCTATCATCTCGCACATATAAATGTATTTTATGTTTACTTCTTTATGTGTAACCATATTTCTCACAAAGTTATATTATATATATATGTGCTTAGTTTTGCAATGATATTTAGGGTCCTTTGTATATGCTATTGCTGCTTGGTTTTCACAGTTTACTAAAACTGGATCAATAATGTCAGCATTTATGCCCAAATGATCCAGAAACCTTTTGAGCCACACTGCTTCTTGCATTGCTACTAAAAATGCTACAAATTTAACTTCCATTATGTATAAGGATATGTATGATTACTTCTTACTACTCTAAGATACAACACTGCTATTTAGTAAGAAAATATACCTAAAGGTAGACTTCCTTTTATCTAAGTCTCCTCTCCAATCAGCATCATTGTAGTTTTTCAATTGTAGATCATTTCTTTCATAACACAATGAATAGTCGGTAGTACTTTTTAGATATCTTACTATCTTTTTAATTGCTTTCTAATATACTGGACCTAGGTTTAACTGATATCGGCTTACCATGCTAACAGTAAAATAGATATCTAATTTTATACATATCATTACATGTATCAAACTTCTAACTGTACTTACATAGGAAACTTTTCTTATATATGTTTCTTCTTGTGGAATCTTATGATACATCTTTTGGCTTAAACCTTTACCTTTAGTAATAGAAGTGTCTATAGGTTTACAATGCTACATTTAAAATTGTTTAAGAATTTTGTTGATATAATGCTCTTAGAGATAATATTTTCTTTAAACAATTTCTTGAAATCTTAACTCCAAAAATATATGTAACTTTACCTATATCTTTCATTTCAAAATTAGATGATAATCATCCTTTAATTTCATTAATATATTCCTTGCCATTTCCAACTATAAATTTATCATCAACATATGATTATAAAATTATAAACTTATCTTTAGACTTTTTTATATATATGCAATGATCTTTGTCAATTATGATAAAATTATTTGACATAATCACATTGTGAAAGTGAATAACCATTGTCTTGAAGACTACCTCAAGTTATATATAGACTTAAAAAGTCTACAAACTTTATTTTTTTAGCCTTCTTTGATTAAACCTATAGGTTGTTGCATATAGATTTCTTCTTTCAAATATAGTCTTTACATCCATCTAACGTAATTTAAGGTCTACACTAGCAATTATAACTAATATCAAATGGATTAAGGTGAATTTAATAGGTGAAAAGGTTTCCTCATAATCCATTCCTTACAATTGTGTATAGCTTTTTGCTACTAGTCTAGCCTTATATTTTTTAACAGTGCCATCAGCCTTGCACTTGATTTTGAGAATTTATTTGTTCTCAATGACCTTATATGTGTTTGAAAGATCAACAAGTTCCCAAACTTGATTTGATCTCATAAACTCCATCTCTTCCTTCATAGCTTTTATTCAATTTTCCTTATTAGGGCCAGAGAAAGCCTTTGCTCATCTTTATCTTGTGTAATGGCCATAAACGCTTTACCACATTTAATGTTGAAATGACGATAAAGAATGCCTTTTTTGCCACTATGTCATAATTGAGGCTTTAGAGAAACATATTTTTCAAAGATCATCTAATTACTCCCACACGAACTAAGGTTATTAATCATTTGAGTATTCTTATTTGGATTACTTCTATACTGATCAAGATCACTATCATTCATACTCAAAATCGCAAACATACTCCCTAAAATTTTTTCACTCGAAGGAAATGAGTCCTGAGCACTTGTATCCATGGTCTCGTATAAAGATAAGTCCTTATTTATATTATCCTATTTAAGAAAATCATTCCTTGAAAATGTGACATCTCATAATTTAAATTCTATGTGACTCCTATTATTATGTTCACTAATGCATATATAGTCATTCGAATGTCATGAGTATTTGATAAAGATACATTTCTTTCTTTGAGCACCTAATTTGGTATATAGGTGTGAGGTATCTAGAACAACATATCTCTAAAGTCATAAAATACTCAAGTCAAGTTTTCGCTTCATCCATAACTCATATGGCGTAGTGGGAACTAATTTCCTAGGGACATGGTTAAGGATAAATGTGGTAGTTAAAAGTACATCACCCTAATAAATGATAGGAAAATTTACTTGTACTATCATAGACCTAACCATTTCTGAAAGTATTCAATTTCATCTTTTTGCAACACTATTTTATTGAGAAGTGCATAGATTTATTAACTAATGTTGAATCCCTTTTTCATCACATATTTATTTGAACTAATCAGACAAATACTCATAACCATAATCAGTTCATAATGTTTTTATTTTTCTATATAATTAATTTTTTTCTAAGCTCATATAGCTTTAGAAGTAACTCAATGTTTCAGATTTATGTATTATAAAATAAACAATACAAAATCAAGTGAAGACATCTATGAATGTGATGAAATAAATAGAAAGCTCCATGCCTTGCTCTCACATTCATTGGACCATATATGTCAAAATGGACTAATCACAAAAAGAAGTCAGCTCTGGCTAGCCTATCCATTCAATGTTGACTAATATAGCTTTAGAAGTAACTTAATGTTTCAGATTTTTTAGTACTTTTGCTAGTTAAGTAATGCTCATAAGTAGATAAATCTACTTTGTCATAATTAGGCAATAACCCTTCTTTGACTAGCCTATCCATTCAATGTTGACTAATATAGCCAAGCCAAGCATGTCACATATTCACATCAATTTCAAAATTATAAAATGATGTAAATATGAAATAACTAAGATTACATTCATAATGATCAATATCCATGATAATTAAACCATTTATTATATATACAGATCTATAATAGGTTGTTCCTAAATATAATTTAATATTGTCATCAATAAGATACAAATCAAAACTAAGTTTTAACAAAACTAACATAAGGATTAAATTTTTGTAAATTTGAAATGCATATAAAACATTATGCAAGAGTAGAATTCAGCTGCTTTTTAAGACTAACTTGCATATGCCTATTTCTTGAAGTTCAACTTGTGCATTATTTCTCACATAGATTTATTTTACTTCATGTGATATTCGCTAAAATTCCACAAAGGTGTCTTGATCCTTCACTACATGGTTAGTTGCCCCTAAGTTTACAATTCATAAAAGATGAGAATTTGTTAGAAAAATAAAACTACTACACAAAGTTCACTAACTTGAACATAGCTTAATACCTTTTTAGGTTCAAGGTAGCCATAGGAAAAATGTCCTTTCTTATTGCAATTAAAGCATTTAACCTTAGCCATATTCTTTTTCTTGAAACGATATTTTCCTTTCCTGTGTTGGTTATTTGTTAATTTCTTACTGAAATGACCCACCTTCTTTCTTGTATCCTGAGACCCACCTTGATGCTTCCACTTGCACTAAGAAACTTTTCTTAAGTTGAAAGAAGCCATACACACATCTATATTAGCCTTGGAAGCCTTAAGCCTCTCTTTTTCTAGCTTATATAATATCATCCATCATTCTGATGTTTTTATTATAGGCTAAATGTATCTTTGTATGCTCCTAGGAATGAGGTAATGAGTGAATTATAGCTTGGACTTATTGCTTATTGATCAACACATGATAAGTATCCTTTAATTCATTGATCATATTTGACATTTCTCGTAAATATTTTTTCATTGAATGTTCATGTTTCTCTCTGTAAGTGTCAAATTTGATCATAAGAAATTTTAGTTTAGTCACAAATGTTCTACCAAACTTATTTTTTAGAGTGGACCACATATCCTTAGCTAAGTTACAAAAGAATTCTTCCTTTTCTAAGTTTCATAAGTCTCTCAATGCTATTTATATTAGGCTGTGTTTCTTGCCTCAAGCTTTTCCAAGACAATATTGAGTGCTTCTAAAACCTTTTGCTCTTTCGGTATATATTAGATTTCTATGCTCCAAATTTCATAATTGTCACCATTTAATTTCTCACCCTTATTGAGTTTGGCAATAATGTTCCTGGAAGCAATAGCCATTGTGTATATAAAGACATGAAGTTCTACATATAGATTGAATTGCACATAATTAATGTCTCACCATACATATATGTCTACTTTGGCTTTAATTTATTATGTTAGGACTAACTCACATGTAAGATTTAGAATCAAAAAGTTACTACGCTTCTAATCATCATCTAAATTCCTAATATAAGGCTAATACTAAAATAATTAATTAGGTAAAATGCAAATTTAAAAAAATTACACAAATTGAAACATGTTTCAATAACATAATACATAAAAAAATTACATAAAATATCAAATATCAAATTTCTACTTAAAGTTTACAATTATTATAATGTTTTCAAATATTTAATTATATACAAAAAATAGTTGACAAACCTATTATATAGCTCTTAGAGAAACTAGATTTTGGTACTAGATTTCTTATTTAGTTGATTGTAATTAAAAATAGTCAAATTCCATCTATGATTTACACTATTTAAATAGTTTAATACAAATCTATGGCCAAGATTATTATATTGTTTGTGTCCTTTTTTTCTTTCTAGTAAAAAATCTAATATATTCTTTTGGTAATTTGTAGGTAAGGCTTTTCGTAAGACCTTTAATTTCTTCCAATTTAAATTCATCTTTAAAACATCAACTTATATCAAGTTTTGAACTTTTTCATGAAACTTGATGCTATGATTTACAAGATGTGCAAAGTTTTTTTATAAACTTCTAGGTTAACTTAGAGATTTTTAAGTTCAGCAGTTAACCTATTAACTTCTTATTTTTATGCTAGAGTTCTTATAACTCTTAGTGTATGTATAAATCTCACCATTAATTTTCTGTAACATATACAAAAAAAAAAGAAAAAAGGAACTCAATTAGATCTCCAAAATAATAAATTTTTTAATTGTGATTCTAATTCATGTTATGTGAATGCATTCATAAAAGTTGTTCAATGGAATTAGTATATGTTTGGTTGTCCTGGGTATGAGACTCTAGTCTTTTTGTCTTAGCATGTCATTTCAAAGAATTATTTCTTAATGTAGGCAACTTGCAACCTGCCTCCCTAGGCCTAGAATTTCTTTTTTAAGAAAAATATGGGTATAGTTACTACCTTCCTCTAGAAACTAATTTTCAATTTTAATCCAAAATTTTACAAGCCACATCCATGCATGATTAATATTAACAATAGTTATTAAATGCCTTAAAGCAATATAATCAGATCCCTAGTGGTGAAACTTTTGCCTCAATAATAGAATCCGATATATAGCAATTAAAGTTAATTCCACCTAAACTCAATTAACAAAAAATGTTGTAATAGTTACAATTATTGCTGCTAGTCAACTTGGAGTCCATTATAATCACCTCAATTTAGAACACAGAATCGCCCCATTTTCACTAAATTTTATAGTGCAAAGATAAGAGATATATATATATATATATATTTAGAAATTAATCTTTTTCAGAGAATTCATCCTTATAGTGGCAAGTTTGGACAATAGTAAACATTAATCACAAACTTTTTCATGATAATTTGAGCTTTTTCGTTGAATTTGATATATTGAATAAGTAATATAAATTATCATTGAAAATTTGTGGTACTTGCTTTTAACTTCTCATATATATTTTGTTATTTTTACTGAATAAAATATATGTTTATGAATCTTGAAGTTGTATAGATTCCACATGTATATGTCTTTGTTGGATTATAGATTTGTTTAGTATGGTGTTTGTGCCTATCTATGCCAACATTTTCAGAACTAAGTTACAGACTAGTTTGACCCTTTTTTTTTACCATTTTTCAATTGGATTTTTGCACAAAAACATTTAAAAACTTTGAATTTATTCATAATCCAATTCAAAAAATTAAAATTTATTATTATTTGAAAGTTTAAAAAATGGTTCCATTTATTCTATTATGTTCTTTTATTTGCAAGCCACTTCCTTCTCTCTCCTTTTTTTTCTTTTATGAATGTTACCATTTTTCTCTTGCCTACTAACATTCTATCACAACCATGTGAGAACCAAAGATGATGATGGGAAGGAAATTAGATAATAGGGAGAAGATATGCAACTGCGATCTATTGTAGATTGGTGAAGACTACAATTCCACAATTCTAAACTATTTAGCATGAATTGTTCCAAAGGTTAATAATGACATTTTATGGCACCCAGCATTAAGATTTTATACTTTGGTAAATTTTGAATTCAACTATCATATTTCTCTTTCTTCTTCAATTAATATAAAATTGCTAGGAATCATGTAAGCCAACATATATAGAAACATAAATTTAGACAAAAAAAAAACAAACTACCAAAAGCTATGCTACCAATGTTAGAATTATAAATGGATATGAATCGGATTTCATACATACTGGAATATTAAAAGTTTGAAATGGAAGATTCGAGATTCGATATTTATTTTTATTGATTAAATTGACAATTATACAGAAATAAAATTTATTTATAGTCTAAATTTTCTTTTTATTTAGAGTAAAGAGAGAGAGAGATAGAGCTTCTTAAATGAGCTCTAATGAATGTTTCTATTGTTAACTAACTTTTAACTTCCTTTCTTCTGCCTATTTATATATATTTTATGAATTAAGTCATGGGTTAGGTTATGAACCTATTTTAGACAACCTAGATCCATGATCCAATATATATATATATATTAGTTAGTTAGTTAGCTAGTTAGTTAGATAGTTATAGGATAAAAGAAATATTGAAAAGGAATTAAAAACTTAATTCACCATCATGGTTGGCTTATTTGGACATGGAAAGTTATAGTTACCAAATCACATTTTCAATTTGAAATCAAGATAATCCTATTAAAATGGTTGGGTGAGTGGTACTGGCTCATCAATTTATCATAAAGGTTATAGATTTAATGTAAGAAGGCTTCAATTTGTGGTTAATGAAGGGGTCATTACAACAAATTAGCACTTGTGTCATAAATTATGCCACGAAAATTTAAAAATCATGGCAATTTTATCATTTGCCATGGGAACAAAAAAATTTAAATAAATGTTTAAAAAATTAAAAATTTTATGCCACGAGAAAATTTTACCTATAGTAAAATATCACTTGTGCCACGAACAAAGATATGGGAACACAATCTCCATAACAAAGTATCACTTGTGCTATGGAAAAATTTTATCCATAGCAAGATATTACTTGTGCCATAAAAATAAGCTACAAGAACACATTCTTCATGTCAAGGTATCACTTGTACTACGAAAAAATATTACTTGTAGCAAAGTATCACTTGTGTCACAAATTAAGTTATAAGAACACATTTCCTATGACAAAGTATCACTTGTGTCATAAATTAAATTACAAGTACGCATTTTTTGTGATAAAACATTACTTATTCTGTCATATAAATAAAAAAAAATTATCTATAGCAAATATTACTTATTCCATGAATTAATTCTATGAATAAAATCATAGTCAAATATATCATTTTTTATAACTATACATATAAAAATATTATTTATAATAAGTACAACATATTGCAATATGGTAGACAATAAAAAATATAAATATTTATATACTATGAATGTTTAGCAAATTAATAATTTATCAATTGATTAACTGATTAACCTCATCAATCAAAATAAAATAGTTATAGAACTTAACATTTTTAATTAGCTGATTCATAAAACTACCCATAAATTGTATAATTATATACTTTTATTATTTTTCTTAAAATAATTAAAATAAAAGTTAAACCCAAACCTTAAAATAAGTAATAAAGAATCCAATTGTTAAGTTCCTAAGAATTTTCATTTACATGTGTACCAAATTTAATATTTATTAGAATGTAACTATTTTTTATAAATAATAAATAATTATTTAAATTTTCATCAACTAAATTTATATAATAAAATTAAAATACATCAAAAAAATAAATATTATAATATATTAAAGATTGTATTATATAATTATTTAATGAATTTAAATTCTATACATACTAAAATTAAAAATTAATAGGATTTACATATATATATATATATAATACATAAATATATAAAAATATTAATTTGTAATTTAATCCAATTTTTAAAATATCAATTAAATAAAAAATTCATTCCAGGTATAAAATATTTAAAAATTTATTTTTTATTGCATCACATTATTCTTAAAAAATGTGTTAACAAAGAAGATATATATATATATATATTATGAAAATACTAAAATTATTATATTATTTATAAATATTATAATTTATGAGATAAGTTATAATAAATTTTATTATAGAAATATGTAATAATAAATTTTACATTCATCACTACAATATTAACAAAACTTTCATTAAAAAATTGAAAATAATAGTTATCTAAAATTATGTATAATTTAATAATAATAAAATTATTATATTAAAAAATTTTAAGCAAATTATATTTAAGGGAGTGATATATATAAAATAGTCTAAATTTTTATTTTCATTCTTTGTTAATTCCAATTGTATTAATTTCATTTATTACATATATTTTGTAATAATTTCTTTCCTTCTAAATAATAATTTAATTAATTTATTCTATTCATTTATAATTTTATTGATAGGTTAATGACTTGATAAATAGAAGAATAAAAATTAAATATAAATAAAATATGTGAGAAGAAATTAATATAAAAAATCTATGAAAGTTCAAATTATTTAACTTATATTTATGAATGACAAAAATATGTATTATTAATAAAAATTAAAAGTAAATAATTTATAATAATTTAAATTTTAATTTATAATTAAAATTTAAATATACATAATAGTTCAAAGTTATGATTTGTATGAATATTTATTTCATATAATTTGACCTTTATTGAAGAAATTTTATAAAATAAAAAAAATTACTTGAAAGATGTAAAAATTTTACTTTTATTTTGTAATAAATCAATTAATAATAATTAATGAAAAGTATTAGTAAAAAATATATAAATCAATTAATAATAATTAATGAAAAGTATTAGTAAAAAAAATTAACTAAGTAATAATTTATGAGAGATAAATTTAATATAAGATATTTGTAAAAGATAAATTTAATATAAATAAAATTAGAAACGAAACAAATGAGAATTTAGTTTATAAAAAATTAATTTTAAAATAAAATCATAAATTTTTTTAATATTAATGTATTTTTATTATATGTATTTATATAATTTTTTATTATGTAATTAGTGTGACATAAGTGTAGTTTTATTTTTGAAGTCAATTGGTTAATTAAAATTTTATATAAAATATATTGTATTATAATACTAAAGAAATAAACCAACACAATAGTAAGGCATAACATTCCTTAACTTGGAGATTCAGGTTCGATTTCTGATAAATGCAATTTGTAATTTCTAGATAGATAGAGTTTCTATTATTTATCCTAATTAAATATGAATAAAAAGCATTAACAAATTTCAGTAGATATACAAATGAAATGATAGAATAACACTAGATTGAATTAGTTAAATAATTAATTTAATTTAGATATATAAAAATTATTTTAACTAATTACATTAATTTTTATAATTATTTTATTTTATTTTTTTGCCACAATTTTATTCGTTGCAATATGAGTTAGTAATCACGGATGTGCCTTTCTTGTCACATTTATACTTGTAGCTAAAATAATTTATTAGCCACAAGTAAACCCATGGCAAAAAAAAAAATTATCTATGCCATAAGATTTTTTTTCCCATGACAATTTCCTTATCACACTTACTTGTGTCATAAGACCATTCAACCAGTATTTTCATAACTAAATAATAAGTCATGAAAATTTTAATTTTATGCCACAATTTTAACCGTAACACAAGTGTTAATTTATTGTAATGGATAGAGGATTCGTGGGATTACTAGTGCTTTGATGAGACTGTGGTGACGAACTTGCTTTTTGAATAATAATTATGATTTAAATCGAACATTTTGTAGAAAAAGAATATTCCTATAATAACTCCTAAGAAAGATAGTCGATGTTGATTGCTTCTACTCTCTTTCATGAATTTACCTAATCAAAAAAATGAGTTTCACTTTTTTCCATAATGTTCTGTTAAAAGGGAAAAAAAAAACCCACTTAGTGCAAGCATTAATTAATCCTCGTCAGTCATCAAACATTTTTAATATTCACGACTAACCCTTCTTCTAAAATATATAAGATACATCGTGTTATAATATATATATATATATATATATATATATATATAACAGTTAAATCACTATGTATATACACATAGAATTTCAATATTAAATTTAAAATTTGAAGAAAGATAAAATTTTAAAAAAATATATATTATTTAAATTAAAATCACTCAATAAAAAATACATCTTAATTAAAATGTAGAGTATTATATAATGAGTTTAAATTCAATTTATTATCAATATAAAATATTATACATTATTAATAATGAATAAAGAGAAGATACACTATTTTAAAAGTAATAATAATTAATAATTTTTAATATATTCCAATTGTAGTGAGAGGCTCACGTTTTAAATAATAGTTATAGTTTAAATCGAAGAAAGTAATACTACAATAACACTAAAAGAGAATAATTGACACTAATTGCCCCCATTCTCTCTTTCTTCCAAAAATAAAAAATAAAATCAAGTTAGTGCTCATGATAACGTTGAATTTACTTAGGCAAAAAAATGAGTTGCACTTTTTTCCGTAATGTCCCTTTTAAAGAGAAAAAAACCCCCTCAGTGCGGGCATTAATCAATCCTCATCAGTCATCAAACATTTTCAATGCACAAGACTTACCCTTCTTTTAAAATACATAGGATACATCGTTTTTTGATGATGATAATAATAATAATAATAATAATAATAATAATAATAATAATAATAGTTAAATCATTATATTCATATAATAATACATCTTATGATTACGTCTAAGAAAAATAATCAATGTTAATTATTCCTATTTCCTCTTTCTTAAAAAAAAAACAAGGGCTTGTTTGGATACAATTTTTAAAAACTGTTTTTTAGTTTTTTTTTGTTTTCAAAAACAAAAAACTGTGTTTGGGTAAGTGTTTTTTGTCCTTGTTTTAAAAAACTGTGCTAAGAATATGTGTTTTAAAAACAATGAAACAAGAACAACTTGAACTTGTTTTTTTCCAAATACAGTGAAAACTATGGATATTATACATTCATTAATAGCAATTCTATAATTAAAATTGTTTTCAAAACAGTTTTGCCAAATGCACTTTTATTTCATTTGTTTTTTTTAAAAACTGCTTTTAAAACTTATTTTATAAAACTACTTTAAAAAACACAAAACAAAAATATATCTAAACACACCCCAAGTTACCACTCATGTCAATGTTGAATTTACTTAGTCAAAAAAAGAAAAGAAAAGAGTTTCACCTTTTTCCGTAATGTGCCTTTAAACAGAAAAAAACCCACCTAGTGCAGGCATTAATCAATGTTGAATTTACGTAGCCAAAGAAATGAGTTGCACTTTTTTCCGTAATGTCCCTTTTAAAGAGAAAACAAACCCACCTAGTGCCGGCATTAATCAATCCTCATTAGTCATCAAACATTTTCAATACACACGACTAACCCTTCTTTTAAAATATATAAGATACATCATTTTTTTATATAATAATAATAATTAAATGCCGAGAGCTTTTGACTTAAGTGGCATTCAATATTTTTCGATTTGTGATCTTTGCATGTGTGTGTCTAATAGTTTAACTACCCCTACTATTACAAAAAAAATAATTAAATCACTATAATAATAATAATAATAATAATAATAATAATAATATATCTTATGACAACATTAAGAAAAATAATCAATGTTAATTATCCTTACTTCCTCTTTCTTCCGAAAAAGACAAATGAAATCAAGCTAGCACTCATGACAATGTTGTATTTACTTAGTCACAAAAATGAGTGTCACTTTTTTTCCGTAATTCCCTTTTAAAGAGAAAAAGCCCTCCTCAGTGCAAGCATTAATCAATCTTCATCAATCTACAAACATATTCAAAAGACACGACGGACCCTTCTTTTATAATATGTAAGATACATCGTTTTATAATAATAATAATAATAATAATAATAATAATAATAATAATAATAATAATAATTAAATCACTATGTGTATATAATAATAATACATTTTATGAAAACATTTAAGGAGGATAATCAACACTAACTATTTCTACTCTCTCTCTCTTTCAAAAAAAATTGAAATCAAGTTAGTGCTCATGACAATGTTGAATTTACTTAATAAAAAAAAAATGAGTTTCACTTTTTTCCGTTATGTCCCTTTTAAAGAGAAAAAACCCACCTAGTGCAGGCATAAATCAATCATCATCTGTCATCAAACGTTTTCAATATTCACGACTAACCCTTCTTTTAAAATATATAAGATACATCGTGTTATATATATTTGGAAAAAAATCGTGTTATATATATATAATTATATATAATAGTTAAATCACTAGATATATATATATACTCGTAGAATTTCAATATTAAATTTAAAATTTGAAGAAAGACAAAATTTTCAAAAAAAATGATATATTATTTAAATTAAAAACTCTAAAACAATATTTCTTAATTAAACTATAGAATATTATATATTGGTTTTAAATTCGATTTATTATTAATATAAAATATTATACATATAATTAATAATTAATGAAGAGAAGATACACTATTTTAAATGTAATAATAATTAATAATTTTTAATATATTTGATACTTTTGTAGAATTATGGTAACGGGTTTACTTTTTAGATAATAATTATATTTTAAACCGAATATTCTGCAATGAGAAAATGCTTAACATTCAACTAAATAATCAATATTAATTGCCCTTGTTCTCTCTTTCTTAAAAAAAAAAAAATTGAAATCAAGTTAGTGTTCATGACAATGTTCAATTTACTTAGCCAAAAAAATGAGTTGCACTTTTTTCCGTAATGTCCCTTTTAAAGGGAAAAAGCCCCCTCAGTACCGGCGTTAGTCAAACGTCATCAGTCCTCAAACATTTTCAATACACACGACTAAGCCTCTTTTAAAGCATACAACATATATCTTTTTTTATATTATAACGACGACGGCGACGACGGCAATAATAATAATAATAATAATAATAATAATAATAATAATAATAATACATCTTATGATAACATCCAAGAAAAATAATTGACATTAATTATTTCTATTCTTTTTTTTTCAAAATAAATAAATAAATAAATAAATAAATAAATAAAATCAAGTTAGCACTCGTGACAATGTTGTATTTACTCAGTCACAAAAATGAGTTTCACTTTTTGCTGTAATGTTCCTTTTAAAGAGAAAAAGCCCCCCTCAGTGCAGACGTTAATCAATCCTCATCAATTATCAAACATTTTCAATACACACGACTAACCCTTCTTTTAAAATATATAAGATATGCATTTTTCATATAATAATAATAATAATAATAATAATAATAATAATAATAATAATAATAATAATAATAATAATAATAGTTATATCACTTTGTGTATACATAATAATACATCTTATAGTAATGTTTAAGAAGGATAATTAACACTAATTGTTTCTACTCTCTCTTTCTTTTAAAAAATAAAATTGAAATCAAGTTAGTGAGTTTCACTTTTTACCGTAATGTCCCTTTTAAAGATGAAAAAAACCCACCTAGTGCAGGCATTTTTCAATCCTCATCAGTCATCAAATATTTTCAGTACATACGACTAACCCTTCTTTTAAATTCTATAACATACATCGTTTTATATTATAATAATAATAATAATAATAATAATAATAATAATAATAATAATAATAATAATAATAGCAATAGTTAAATCACTATGGGTACATACCTAAAATTTCAATATTAAATTTAGAATTTAAAGAAAGATAAAATTCTCAAAATATATATATAAATATATATCATCTAAATTAAAAACTCTTAGTAGAAGATACATCTTAATTAAAACGTAAAGTATTATTTTATGAATTTAAATTCAATTTGTTGTCAATATAAAATATTATGCATTATTAATAATGAATGAAGAGAAGATACATTATTTTAAAATTAATAATAATTAATATTAATAATTTTTAATATATCCCGTAATATTAACATTAATTGGACTATTGAGAAAATCTACAAATCTCTTAGGTTTCCTTTCAAGATATGGATACAAATCTTTGTAGGATACTTTGATTGTTCCTTGATTTTTTAAATAGCCACGATAATATCAAGTATCAAGATTTACACAGCATAATTCAAAAGACTTCTTTTTTATGCAAGAAGATTTATCTTAAAAGATGATAGATTTGTTGTCATGGAGCTCTATTCATAAGTTTAGCTTTGCAATGACTTAAGACATTGGCTAAGTAATAAAATGATGTGTAAACTGTTGATGAACAGTCATAATAATTAAAATGAACTTACACAATGTTTACCACAAAAAAAATTGTTATTACAATTTCTTGTTATTGAACGGTCACAACGATTAAAATGGGCTTAAATAGCAATCACCACAAAAAATTGATGTTATTCATTAAATGCAATTGTTGAATTTATCTTTACTTTTATTTATTTAAACTTCTTCAATTTCATTTATTTAAACTCATTCATAAATTTATTATTTAGACTTCTTCAATTTCTCTTATTTAAACTTCATGAATTCATCCACTTAGAAATATTCTATTTTATTTATTAAAACTTAAATGACATTCATTTATACATCCTTATATATTTTGAGAAAATGTTATCATATTTAATGTCAATTAGACTAAAAAGTGATGTTTTTATATTTGTCATTTCCTAAACACTATTACAATTTCTATTATGTAAATAACTAAATATGAAAAGAAAATTATTTTTCATCCAATTTTAGATAGAACGGTATATTTGTTTTGATATATCTTCTCTTTTTTAATTTGTATAATCTAAATGTTTATTATAAAATTTTGAGTAAAAATAATATATAAATGAGTAAAGGGACACAATTCTGTGAATTTTAAAAAAATTATTTATCATTACTCTATTTATAATAAAAGTAGAAATGGATGAGTAAAGAGAAATAATATTTTTATAAATTTATACAAAATAACTACACTAAATCATTAATAGACAAAGACTACATATCTACATATGAATACATAAGAATATAAAAAAAATCATTGTGTCAAAATCTTCATCCTCAATATAAACTCTAATATTGCTACTCAATTTTCTCTTATTCGCATACTTTATTGAGAAATGAGAAGTATATAACAAAAGAGAATCAAACATTAAGGTTCTCACCTTGTAAACTTCTTTGATGAAAGAGGAGTGAGAGCTCAATAACTCTTACATTCACTAGTTCCTTTATTTCACTTTTATTACATGGGAAATAAGAAAGTATCTAATGGAAGAGAAACAAAGATTAAGAGTTTAAATTTAAAAAAATTTAATAAGTTTGAGCTCTAACTCATCTATTTTTATCGAGTTTGAACTTGAACAAGTAGATATTTAATTTGACTTAACTTGTTTATAGTTCTACTTTCACATTGAAAAAAATAATAATAATGGGACCCTTAAAACATCCCTTGCTCTCCGCCCTGCATTGCCCTCTCGCGAAGTATACCAAAATTACAAACGCATGTATTCTTTCAAAAGGCAATTATTTCCCTTCTAATTATAAAATAAAATAAAGTGAGGTTTATGTTATATTTTTAAATTAAATAACGAACATTTGTGTGCGTTTCAAAAAACCGATAACATGATAGGGTGGCTTTCTTTTAACTCATTGTCTGGTTGGGTTTTTAAAATATTAGCCTACAATTAAGTTGGACTCATTCGGGATTAAGCCCAATACTTATGCCCGCCGATGTAGCCTGCTGTTGGGTCATATGGGCTGCATGAGCCGTTTTATCCCGCTCACCTTTCAAAACCGCCGTTTCCATCAACTCGCCAGGCGGGAGGCCTGGCGAGTTCCTGATTGACATTGTCGGCGTGCAGCTCAGCTGACTGAACCAACCAGCTCTCACTTTGAGTAAGTGTATCTGTCATAACCACCATTACCATAACATTATTATTTCCAAACTCAATACTTTGTTTGTTTTTACGTTTGATGAACACCAGTAACTTAAATTTAGTGAATCGGTCTGATTACCCAATTAATAAGGGGGAAATTAAAAATTGGTTTGGATATCGAAGAATTTTAGGTTATGACTGATTATCGGAGATTCAAATAGCTGTTGCTTGCTTTAGAGCTCGTCATTTGGGGTAAGACAGTATCATCCGTGAAACCTTTCAGCTTGCATTTTTGTATCCTCTGTCTCTGTTCTTCAAAAAAAACTTAAGCTTATTTCAATATTTTCTTTGCTCCCTCAGACGAAGGAATAGATAAAAAATTCAATGAAAGAAAATGAACTCTTTGAGACCCTATTGTGGAAATAAACAAAAATGCCTTTTTGTTAAACCCTACAATGTAGCGATTTTTTCTCTTCTTTCCGGAACGTTGGTAACAGATCATCGTGCGGATGAAAATGCTCCGTAAAAATAGGAGAGCAGTTTTTCTGCTCAACGTCCACCAGATTGCACGGCTTCTTGATGGGAGAAGTTGGCAACGTAAATATATATAAACGGAACAAGGGTCCCCGGGTTCGGTTAATGCTCAATTATATTTCTGAACAATTTAGACCATCAAAGAAGCACAAACCAGAACCTGGAAGTACCCAAGTGCGATAATTCGTGTGACTGTTCGGAAAATTCAAGAGGAGATTACAGAACATCAGTGCGCAATTTCAGACGTGGCAATGGCTGGAAGTAGGTTTCCGCATTTCTAACTTAATTTTATGCTTTAACTAGGATATATTAAGTATCTGAGTATCCTAGATACAGTTTAGATTTGGTATCAGAGCATAAAATTGCCTCTGCCTTGCTATGTTTTACATGAAAAATAGAGGATAGATTTGAATTAGAATCCAATTTAGATGCTGTTTTTCCATGTTTTTATGATTAAGAATTGATAGCCCATGAGATTCTGATAGTTTTAGGCTCGAAAAATGATGAAAAACATGTTGAAAACTGCATAAAAATGTCGGGTCTGCTTGCTCTGTTTTTCGGGTCATGGCCGGGTCGGGTCAACCCGGTTAAAAGTTGAAGACGACTTAAATTGCAGGTCGTTTTGATGCATGTGTTCTGCGTTATTTTCTGCATTTGTCGTTCACTGTAACGACATTCAGTATGCTTTATTGAAACGGTGCGTTTCATGGAGCTTATAAAAAATGAAAATAAAACCACGGTCTACTTCACAGAGGACTTGAACCACCGTCCTTGACCAACGCAGAGCGCCTCTGACCACTGAAGCTAGTTGAATTCACTTGTCATATATTTACACAGATTCCTATATAAGGTTCAGAAACATTTATTTGTTAATTTTCTATTTTTATTTTTATTTATTTATTTATTTTTGTTTCTGAATATTGTTAAATCATAACAAACATACTAATGTCATATAATTTATGCCTAATATTTAGATATTATTTTAGGCATTGTTTTGACACATTTAGATTAAAATTAATTAGGAGAATTTAAATCAATTAATTAATCACATTCAGCTTAGTTGATTAATTAATTATTTACTTCTCATTATGATAAAATTGCATGATTATTTTATTAATCATAGGCAATATATGTTTTTATGGAGAACATTAATTTGTCACATTTATTCAAGTGATTAATTAATATTTTTAAATTTTCATTAAAAAAAAATGCCTATTTGTGCATTTTGTTTAAGTATGTTTTAAAATGTCAAGTGATCCGTATAATTTTAGTTTAATTAAAACTTAGCCACAGCACTTTTGATTATTCTAAAATTATACATAAAGCATTAGATTTAGATCTAGGATCACATAAAGAAAAATTGACATTAATTGTAATTAATCATATTCAATATAATAATTATTATCCCACAGGAATTTTATTATATTTAATATGATTAATTAGGGTGGAATAGTAAATTTTCCTTTATCTTAATCTACCCACAGGAATTAAGATAGGGGATATAATTTGCTAGTTTCACTAACTTTATACATAAGCCTAATTAAATAAAACTAAGTCCACAAGCAGTTTTGTTTGTTACTAGGATTATGTTTGATAGATATGTTTTGCATTGGTAAGACATGTCATATGAAATATATTTTTATTGCCTCAAATTATTAACATAGCGTATAATTTTATACAGCTTTTCAACCTCTAAATATCTCTGATTTTCAAGTTCCTGAATTGAATGGTGATAATTATAAGATATGGAAGGAGAAAATTCTTCTTCAATTGGGGTGGATGGACGTGGATGATGCAATAAGAAAGGATGACCACTGATAGTAGTAGTGTAGCTGAAATAGCACTTTATGAGCGTTGGGAGCGATCAAATCGCCTTCGTATGATGTATATCAAAACTAAGATATCTGCTAGCGTTCGTGGGTCTATTGGAGAGCATCAGAACGTTCGAAGTTTGCTCAAGGCCATTGATGAACAATTTGAAACTTCAGACAAGGCTTTGGCAAGCACCCTAATGACAAGGTTATCATCAATGAAGCTTACTGGCATAACGGGTGTGCGAGAGCATATCATGCAGATGAGGGACATTGCAGCTCAATTAAAAATGCTTGAGGTTGAGATGTCTGAGTCTTTCCTTGTGCACTATATCCTAAACTCTCTGCCGCCTCAGTATGGACCTTTCAAGATTTCTTACAACACACATAAGGAGAAATGGACAATCAATGAACTTCTGTCCATGTGTGTACAGGAAGAAGGGAGGCTTATTGCAGAAATGGGAGAAAGCGCACATATGGCAACACAAGGGAAGAACAACAAGCAAGCTAACTCAAAAGGAAAGGGAAATGCACCCATTCAAGGCAGTATAAAGAAAGAGTCTAAGTGTTTCTTCTGCAAGAAGAAAGGACACATAAAGAAGAACTGCAACAAATTTAAGAGCTGGCTTGAAAAGAAAGGTATCTCAATCTCACACTTTTGTTATGAATCTAATATGGTAGATGTTAGTAGTAACACATGGTGGATTGATTCTGGTTCTACAATCCATATCTCTAATACTTTGCAGGGCTTTCTAAACCAAAGGAAGCCAGTGAGCGGTGAGCAGTACATCTATTCAGGCAACAAGATGGGCTCACTAGTTAAAGCTATAGGAACTTGCAGACTAGTTTTAGATACTGGCTTTAGTTTGATATTGGAAAGGACTTTTTATGTACCGAGTTTCTCTAGAAACTTAATTTCTATTTTGAAACTTTTGCCTTTTGGATATTCTTTTGAATTTTCAAATAATATGTTTAAGTTATTTTATAAATCTAATTTTGTTGGCAATGGTACAATTTCTGATGGTCTTTTCCGAATTCAATTACAAGACAGTATACCTAATGATTCAATGTATGTTTCTAGTAGCATAGGTATTAAGAGATGTGTTACTAATGAAGATTCCTCTATATTGTGGCACCGTAGACTAGGTCATATCTCAATAGAGAGGGTTAAAAGGTTAGTAAAAGATGGAATACTTAGTACGCTAAATTTTACTGACTTTGAAACTTGTATAGACTGCATAAAGGGAAGGCAGACTAATAAGGCCAAGAAAGGTGCGAAGAGGAGTACTACCATTTTAGAAATCATACATACAGACATTTGGAGTCCAGATTTGGACTCTAGTAGTCCAAAATACTTTATCACCTTTATTGATGATTACTCACGATATATATATCTCTATCTGTTGAATAATAAGAATGAGACACTTGATGCCTTTAAGGTGTTTAAAGCAGAAGTAGAGAAACAATGTGATAAACAAATTAAGATATTGAGATCAGATAGAGGTGGTGAGTATTATGGTAGATATACTGAAGATGGACAAGCATTAGGTCCATTTGCTAGATTTCTTCAAGAACATGGGATTGTTGCCCAATACACCATGCCTGGGTCTCCGGACCAAAACGGTGTAGCTGAAAGAAGAAATCGAACACTATTGGACATGGTAAGGAGCATGCTTAGCAGCTCTAAGCTTCCTAAGTCCTTATGGATTGAAGGCCTTAAGACGGCAGTGTATATCCTTAACCGGATCCCAACTAAGGCTGTTGAAAAGACACCATTTGAGTTGTTTAAGGGTTGAAAACCGAGTTTAAGACATATGCGCGTTTGGGGATGTCCGTCTGAGGTTAGGGTCTACAATCCACAAGAAAAGAAGCTGGATCCTAGGACTATAAGTGGCTACTTCATTGGATATGCTGAAAAGTCCAAAGGATATAGATTCTATTGTCCATCTCATAGCACTAGGATTGTGGAATCAAGAAATGCAAAATTTCTTGAAAATGACTTGATTAGTGGGAGTGATCAATTTCAGCATCCAAATACTGAACTTGATCATTTTGGTTCTCAAGCTTCCACATCAAGTGATAGATTGGTTGTAATCCATGCCCCTCAAGTACCATTGGGTATTGAACAACCAATCATTGAAAATCCACAACCACTTGGCCATAACCAAGTTGATCCAGTTGTTGAACAATTACCAGAAATTGTTGAACAACCAATTGAGGAGCATGCTTCACAAGAAGATGCTAACCAACATTAAGAAGATCAACTAGGGAAAGGAGGTCAGCAATTCCTAGTGACTATGTTGTGTATCTACAAGAGTCTGACTACAATATAGGAGCTGAAAATGACCCAGAGACGTTTTCACAAGTTATTAACTGCAGAGAATCCGAATTATGGTACAATGCTATAAAGGAAGAGATGGATTCCATGGCGTCTAATGGAGTCTGGGATCTTGTCGAGTTACCTAGTGGTTCAAAGGCCATAGGGTGTAAATGGGTCTATAAGATGAAAAAGGACTCATTAGGCAACATTGAAAGATATAAGGCAAGACTCGTGGCTAAGAGATTCACTCAGAAGGAAGGAATCGACTACACAGAGACATTTTCTCCTGTGTCTAAAAAAGATTCCCTCCGTGTAATAATGGCATTGGTTGCCCAATTTGACCTGGAACTGCATCAGATGGATGTGAAGACGGCATTCCTCAATGGGGATCTAGAGGAAGAGGTATATATGAAACAACCTGAAGGATTCTCCTCTAGTGCTGGTGAGCATTTAGTATGCAAGCTTAAGAAATCCATATATGGATTGAAACAGGCCTCTCGCCAATGGTATCTTAAGTTTCATGATGTTATTTCCTCATTCGGATTTGTGGAAAACGTCATGGATCAGTGTATATACCACAAGGTCAGTGGGAGTAAAATCTGTTTCCTTGTGCTGTATGTGGATGATATACTGCTTGCAACCAATGATAAAGGGTTGCTGTATGAGGTGAAACAGTTTCTCTCTAAGAATTTTGATATGAAGGATATGGGTGAGGCATCTTATGTAATTGGTATTAAGATCCATAGGGATAGAACTCAAGGTATTTTGGGTCTATCACAAGAAACCTATATCAATAAGGTCTTAGAGAGATTTCGGATGAAAGACTGTTCACCAAGTGTAGCACCTATTGTGAAGGGTGACAGGTTCAATTTGAATCAGTGCCCGAAGAACGATCTAGAAAGGGAACAAATGCGAAACATTCCATATGCTTCAGCTGTTGGAAGCCTTATGTATGCTCAGGTTTGTACAAGACCTGACATTGCATTCGTAATTGGAATGTTAGGGAGATATCAAAGTAATCAAAGAATGGATCATTGGAGAGCTGCAAAGAAAGTGATGAGGTATCTCAAAGGTACCAAACATTACATGCTGATGTACAAACGAACTGAGAATCTTGAGGTAGTTGGCTACTCAGACTCGGATTTTGCCGGATGCGTTGATTCACGAAAATCAACATCAGGATACATTTTTATGTTTGCTGGTGGAGCCGTGTCTTGGAGGAGTGCAAAGCAAACCTTAGTTGCTACTTCTACCACAGAAGCTGAGTTTGTATCTTGTTTTGAGGCAACTTCACATGGTGTATGGCTGAAGAGCTTTATTTCTGGGCTTAGAGTTGTGGATTCAATTTCTAGGCCATTAAGAATTTATTGTGACAACTTAGCTGCAGTTTTTCTGGCTGAGAATGACAAAAGTGGAAGTCGAAGTAAACACATCGACATCAAGTACTTAGCCATTCGGGAACGTGTCAAGGAAAATAAAGTTACCATTGTACACATTAGCACTGAGTTGATGATAGCAGATCCTTTGAAGAAAGGCATGCCACCGTCAGTATTTAAGGATCATGTATTAAGAATGGGACTTGGTACCATATTAAGTCTTTGATGTATATATACATATTTGTAATAAAGTTCTTATTCAGTTTAACTTATTTTTCTCATTTCAGAGTATACATTTATGTTTAGAGAAAAATAGCATTAAGAGGACTCAGAATAAGTATAAGACTTATTCATTAAGTTTTGGTGGGTTGAGAAAGCAAAATGTATCGTGATACATGGGAGGTAATACTCATAGATAGAGGATCTATCACTATGATCCATACATTGAGTTTTATCTACTTTTGAATACTTTTGATTTTTACGAAGCAAGTGGGAGAATGTAGCGATTTTTTCTCTTCTTTCCGGAACGTTGGTAACAAATCATCGTGCGGATGAAAATGCTCCATAAAAATAGGAGAGCAGTTTTTCTGCTCAACGCCCACCAGATTGCACGGCTTTTTGATGGGAGAAGTTGGCAACGTAAATATATATAAACGGAACGAGGGTCCCCGGGTTCGGTTAATGCTCAATTATATTTCTGAACAATTTACACCATCAAAGAAGCACAAACCAGAACCTAGAAGTACCCGAGTGCGATAATTCGTGTGACTGTTCGGAAAATTCAAGAGGAGATTACAGAACATCAGTGTGCAATTTCAAACGTGGCAATGGCTGGAGGTAGGCTTCTGCATTTCTAACTTAATTTTATGCTTTAACTAGGATATATTAAGTATCTGAGTATCCTAAATACAATTTAGATACAATACATACATTCAAGGCAGGCTTGGTTTTTTATGTCCTTAAGTTAATGTATGATGATAATATCTTGCTGGACTTGTCTTCCATGAATATAACGATTGGACTATTGGAGCATTTTGAAGTTCATGAATTTGATCTGTTTTATAGGTGGGGCTATACGGTGCAAATTTTTAATCTATGCTAGATTTATAATTTTCTTTAATGTAGATTGATGAATCTGTATGAGATATATAAAAATTTAAGTTGAATGCACCACAATGTATTACTTAGCCAGAAATCCATGTAACCTTCGAAATAAGAGTGCACATTGTTTTATACTGTCTCCTAAGTGCATTTGTGATTTATCTCGTTTTAATCAGTCTTTTCAATTGGAGGATGTGATAACAGTTATGGGTTTGCCAAGGTTTGGCCGTCCTAAGAATTCTGGTGAATTGAGTTCCAACCTTTATGTGGCCAACTGTGGGCCCGCAGTGGAACCTTCTTATGATGACATTGCATCAGTATTCTACAAATTTGGGGATGTTAAGGGAGTTTATGCAGCAGATGAGAGTGGTACCTGAGTTATCATATCTTATTTTGAAGAGAGAACTGCACAAGCTGCCTTAGAGGCATTAGACGCTTGGAGGATGGTCATTGCATATTCGTTATTCTGTGCTTCAGCCAACTTCCCAGGTACATACTTCTGAGTTACTTAATTTTCTAATTGAACTATGTGAATATCCATTGTTCCTCCCCTATTGAAGATGATTGACATTGTCACTTTCTAGATTAAATTTCCAATTTCTTCTCTAATATTAAGGCCTAAATGCCTGGGAAACTTGAGGGAATTGCAAGATATATGGGAAAAGTTCTGTGTCTACTGTCTCAAATTGTTGACATTGATAAGATTAAGGTAATTGTTACCAAGCTTTTGTGCTCAGTCATGTTAAAAGCAATGCTTGTATATAGAAACATCTATTTTATAATTATAGGGGATTGGTTATTTCTGCATGCAGCTCAAAATTTTTAAGTTCCAACTTTTTCAAATTAGTTGTTCTTGATCTATGCTTATCAACAATGTATGGAGAAATGTTTCACTCAAATACTTATATTGGATATTTGTATTGATAACAATGTGCTAGAAAATAGTGAATTACTTGACAGCAATTTGGCTTAAAGGATCATATGATTCTCTCTTTTTATTCTTCCTCTTTTCATGTTCTGTCATAGTTATCAGTGTGTTGGACTTTTTAAGGTGCAATCTGTTGATGAGTTATCGTGTCTGTTCAGGGACAGATAATGACTTTATTCCCATATCTATGACAGCATCAGATTTAAACATTCCAGGCCTCTGCTTAGTTCATGACTTCATTAGCACTAAAGAAGGGGAGGTTGGAATTCTTTGTTTCCCAATTCATTATTTCACCTTTTTTTTTCATTTTTTGGATTTTTCCTTTAATCCTCTATTTATATTCATTTCTTAGTTTTTGTTGACCTTCACTGTATTAATACTGGACTGTCTTCTCAGGAATTGCTCCAAGCAGTTGACAGCCATCCTTGGCAAAGTCTTTCAAAAAGAAGGGTTCAACAGCCATCATGAGTTCTGTTATGATGTAAGTTACTTGATTCTTGAGGGTCTTCTAAGGTTCCCAGGTCTCCCTATTATGAAAATGGTGCACAGCACTTTTTTCTATTAGAGTATAGGAAATTCTAATATGATTAGGATGTGTTAAGGTCAATAACATATGCATTTGTGTTTCTTTGGGTTGCTATATTTGGTAATTTCATAATGCCTAGTTACTTTTGGTGTAAAACACAGGATATTTCTGTCATTCTGCTCTGGATTTTGGTTCACACTTACCTTGATTGAAATCTGATTTTAGTGCCAAGGCCTAAATCTCAGTTTTTAACCTTGTGCATGGTAAAACGATAATCTGTAGGATACTTAATATTAAAATTCCTGACAATTTACAGATGTCATTCACTTTTATTAAATATTTTCATCTTAGTAGCTTCAACTACACATACTCTCCTCTTTTCTCTGTCTCTGAGGGTTCCTAAAGCCCTATGTTTTCCTTGTATAGTTACTATCATGAAACTCGTACATTAATACTTAAAGTGTTAGACTTGTTAAAGACTTGCAGCCATTGTTAGATTGATATCTTTCTCCTATGTGCAACTAGTTTCGATTATATTGGTGACAAATATTTAATATCTATCTTTTTTATTGGCTTATATTTGCTTTTCTGTTTGTTTATTTTCTATTGCGTTCTCATCACTTGATAGGTCTATTATATTATCCCTAATAATGCAGGATGCAGCTTATTCCTTAATAATTAGTTATCACGAACTATGGAAAGGTTTTTGGATAATGGGAGCATATGAAAATTAACCTATGCTTTCTTTTCCAATTTTATTTATCTATGCAGATGAGGAACATTAATACAAAGCATTGTTTGTGCGAACTTTCATCATTTGTTTCTCCAGTAATTGAAAGAATATCATCGTTTCCAAATTTTGAGGATGCTGAAAATATAGTTTTGGATCAACTCACGGTATACTAAATTGCTTCTGTACACCGTCTGTTTGTTGTTACTATAGGCTGATGATAATATATTGTTTCCATTTAGTCGATCACGAGAAAGAAGAATTTTGAATATATTAATACTATACATGTTGATTCGTCTAAATTTCTTTTAGATTCTAGGTGTTGTATATTTATTTTGATTTATATGTGTGAATGTTAATAACTCTCACAGGTAAATAAGTACCCACCTGGAGTGGGCTTGTTCCCCCATATTGACAACCATTCTGCATTTGAAGATTTAATTTTCAGCCTTTCATTAGCAGGGCCTTGTATAATGGAGTTGAGGAGATATGCAAATGGTGATTACCTTCCTAAAGCTGCATCAATTACTGATACAAAAGTTGAATGTTCCAAAGATGATCTCAATTTTACAAGGAAGGCTATATATCTTCCACCTCACTCTATGCTACTCTTGTCTGGAGAGGCACGTTACGCTTGGCACCATTACATTCCACGCCACAAGGTGTAATGTTATCTTTGTCAATCAACTATGCCCTACCATTTACATTCTTTTAGCAATGCTTAACCCTTTCCCTTTTAACCTGACAATGCTGCTGTTTAGGAATCGTGAACCAGAGAGATTGTTGGTCATTTTATCACAAACAAAAAGGTTTTTAGTCACATGAACACAAGAAATGGCACCTTTATATCCTAAAAATATCTTGAAAGGAGTGTATTCTATTATTAGCATAGAAATTCAAAACTGGTCTCAAATAACCTGCTTTTCCTTATTTGAAGTGTGGATAGGTGTGCTATTCTTAAATTTTCACCCCTGAAATGTTCTTTCCTCTCACAAATTGACATGGTGAATGACAAAGTTGTCAGAAGGGCTTCAAGAAGGGTACCTTTCACATTCCGTAAGGTGTCTGAATTTCATATTATTATTTGTTTTTGTCTGAAAGCATCATTTAATCCTTCTTTGGATCTATTTATTGTCTATACAATATATTCAGTTGTTCCACGCAAGGAAAAATAGTCTATTTCTGTTCAGTTATTTATAGAATAGAAACACCTGATGGGCTATGGTTCTGTGTTTATAGTTTCCTCCTCAGGTTACTTCAGCCGCTGTCACTTCCCCCCTCAAAATAAGTATCAAGAGAACAATGTATATACCCTTAATTCTTCTCCAGTTATATATTTTAGTCATCAGTAGCTGCCGAAACCTTTTAGAGACATCTAATTGTGACACATAAGTACATACCATCTTTCACTTGTGATAAGGTTATCTGAAGAATTAATTTCCTATCCAAATATTATAAACTACTGTTGTTTGTTGCAGGTCAGAGCAGGTGCTTGTAAATGTGCATTTCCCCAATGTTGCGACTCTCAAAAATGAGGTTGCTGTCTCGCCATGTTTAAGGAGTACAAGTGAAACTGACACTTCTTTACAACCAAACTTAAAATTCTCCTTTTGTTTGTTGCTTTGTCACATACGTTGAATTTGGGTGGCTTTGTTGATTGTTGGTTTACCTGGGATGAAACTTGAACCCGGTAGATTATTATGAACATTAGGAGAAATATTAGGCTTCATTTCTTTGTTTCAAAATACTGAGTTACAGTTGGAGGCATGTTATGTACAAGTTTTACTGTCCGAACAACAAACATTATATTGCAGGTTCAGTTTGATTTTAGAGCTCATTTTGAATTGTAAGTTTGGATATAATCAGTTTCATAGACGACAATTTTGCATAATAGATTTGAGTCGGAATGACCTATAAATAGTGGATATAACATTTGATGTGGATGATTTTGAGTTAGCAGGCCTTTCGTGGATAAGATATGCAAGTGAACTGTGGTCAATCTCTTATCAATAGTAACCAGTCCGTGGAAATTTTTTTTTTCAATAATATACATGGATTTATAATGGTAATTAGTAACGATATTAAAAAATTAAGGAGTAGATAAAAGACTAGTATATGTGAAATTTAAATTTAGAATTCGAGATGAGAGTGGTAGAGATAGTTATTAGTCTTCCATCAATGTAAGAAACAAATTATCATTGCTGATTCAGTTATGCTATGCTCTTGTTGGCATTTGGTTAATTCGAGGGAATGTTAACGGAATCAAATTAAATAAGAGAAAGTGAGGGAAAGAAAATTGTTATTTTTTTTTAAATTATTTGTTTGAATTGCACTATTTATGATTTTCTTCCTTGTTTGTTTCATTAGTTAGGAAATGAGAGATGACAATATCAATAGTGATAACATTAGTATTGGTGGTAAAAATGATGATGGTGGCCATGGTTGGGGAACAAATGGCTTACACCAAGCCATAAATCAACCTTTAAACAAGTCGAACTAGTTATATTCATTTTTTACGGCAGCCTCCAATATGAAAGCCTTTGTTCTGTTTTTGTGGGTTTAAGTAGTCCATGAAAATTTTTTAATTTAATTTTTTTGATATTTTTTAACTTTTAAATAATAAAAAATAAAATAACTTAAAAGTACTATATATTTATTCATTAGTTAGTTATAATATATTTTAAATTTATATATAATCTTAAAAAATATTATATATACAAAATATAAGTCATAAAATACCTATAAAATGAAAATATTATTTATAAATTTTTCATAATATTATTCTATATAACTAAAAAAAATAATAGTGTAATTTTATATATATCCAAATATTTGCCTATATTAAATTTAAAAATAATATATATATATATATATATATATATATATATATATAGCAAGTCATAGCAGTTGCCATCTACATTTTTTAAGACTTCCAAAATGAAGATTCAAATCCTTTAAAATTCACAAATTAATGAGTTGACTTATGAACTTTGACCCATTTCAATGGTTCTAGTAGTGATAAGGGTAATGATAGTGATATTAGTAGTGCAACGATGATAATGGTAATAGTGGTAATAATGGCAACAATAATGATGTTACAATGCTAGTAGCAATAAGGTTGATGATGCATTGGTGGCAATCATGGTAACAAGACTAGTGGCATTGCTAGCAATAGTAATGATAGTGAGAGAGGAGTGTTTGTTATTTTCACTACATAACGTAATATAAACCCTTAGAGAAAGGAAAAGAATCAAATATGAAAATTTATTAAAGATAAATAAGGGTAACATATTCCATTATACATGAACCAATCACTTAATGAAAAAATATTTAGTAAACAAAATGAATTTTATGATTTTATTTCAATCCTGAAATTTTTGGAAATAAGTATAATCTTATTCTTGTCTCCTGAAAAGGGAGAGAAACATTTTAAAGATGCTCTACTTGTAGTTAATTTCACGTGTTTGTTTCACAAATATATTGGTATATGTTAATTTTATATTGTTTCAGTAAATTCTAAAATAATTTTGAAATTGTTCTCTATATGTTTTTAATTGGATTATGGATATTTATAATTTTATTTTTAATTGGCTCCTTACACAATGGTAGGCGACAAGTTTATTAGGGAGTTTGTTGTTTCCCCATGTAGAGTCTCCATGTAAATGTCAAACTATCGCTTATGTGGAAGGGATATCAGTTTCCCCACTTCAGCTCATATATATAACTTATTACTCTATCTTCTTCGCTTCAATTAGGGTTCATTCTTCCTCAAATTAGGATTATTTCACCATAGTTGAAGTGAATTAAATACATAAATATCTAATTAGAATCGAATGAATCATAAAAGCAATTTCAAAACTAGCTGAAATTATAAGGAACAATAATTAATCTAACCTTTTCATGTCATGTATAGTGTGTATAATTTCTATCATGACGTCATTTTGACTATTTTTTCTTACACCTATTTTATATATTCAACAACAAAATTTTAACGTAAGCATCACCAAAATTGCCTGAAGAACAGGTTTAATGAAAAAATAAGTGAGGCTTAAATGTATTATTGTCCTAATGCACAACCCTCTAATATTAATATTGTCCTAATGCCTCGAAAAACAAAAATATTGTCCTCATGCACAACTATACAGTATTAATATGCAGATTAACATCATCTGTCATTTTATTATTGAAATATTTAAACACGCTTTTTTTCAAAATTTTACAGTATTCAACTTTCTAATTCATAAAGAATTTCATGGGCCATCTGTTGATGTTGATAGTAAATGCTTATTGCAGTTATTATCAATTTCAAACAATCTTATAAAGGCTGTAATAATTCAAATGATCCATTGTCAGAGGTTGTAACAATCTGAATGTTACCTATTTAGTAACAATATTTACATATTTGATTTGTCAAAAATACTCTTAGCATTTGTCTAAAAGGACTGGTTAATGAAATAAAAATTACAACAAATACATGTATGAAAGTTTGAACGTTAAGTCAAATTTTACAAATAGAGCGAAAGTAAATTAAAAATTTTCTTTTTGCTATGATATATAATATATCCTATTGTCTAAATTTTAATTTAAAAAAATATACACATTCCTTAAATATTTATTTATATACATAATTCTTTTTATTAAATTTTAGATGCAAAATAATTTACTACAATATAACATATACTAACTATTACAATAATTAATAGACTTATTAATAAAAGCAAATCAGTGCACTTAATGAAGGAAAAAATAAATAGCACAATATAAATATTCTACTTTTTAATCAAATCTTTAAAATTTCAAACTATTTTAAATTTTAAATGTATTCCAATATCTCATTAGACCTACATCATCTTTCCTTCAGTGTGATATAGAAACATCATTATTTGACATTAAAAAGAGCTACATTATTTATGTATTAACTACAGATGAAAAATAATGTGAGTTCCTTTGCGAAAAAATGGATTACTTATGAGTCACAAGAAAAACGTTGGATTTAAATTAGTAAATGTTTAATTTACTTTTTAATTTCATGGGCAACATCGCATGAGAAAAGAATTTCTGATTGGCCAGGGCTATTTACTGCTACGATAGTGATTAAATAATATTGAATGGCTCCTGATATAGGCATTATGCCTTGAAATCAGAGTTAACACATTTTGCAAAATTTGGCACTTTATATATGAAAATGATAGTTTTTAATTAAATCACATGTGCTGGCCCCTAAAGAGAAATTCTTTAATTGTTTAATTAATTTTTTTAGAAAACAAATTCTTTAATTTATAATGCTTATTATTATTAAAATGACTAATATATCAATTGAAAATATAATATAAAAATAAATATTGATAAATTTTAATTATTTCTAATATTTTTTAAAATTATATTCTAATATGTTTCGATCATAATTTTTCTAAATATTAATTTCACATTTTTTTAATGTATTATAAAACTGTAAAACATACTTAAATTAAAAAATTAAGATTTATTTTATAACTTTATTTGTTTTATCAGAAAGTATTTTTTATAAAATATAATTATAAAATGTTAAAATAAAAGAAAAGCATTTTACTTATCTAATTTGAATATGAATAATTTGGAGAAAGCAACTTCGCCTATTCCAAAAAATAATTTATTTTTCTCCATTTCTAAATTTTTAAGTACTATTTTTTTTACTTATTAATGTGAATGGTATATTATCCTTTCGTTACTATATATGCAAATGAGATTTTTCTATAAAACATACTTTTTGATGAAATAAACAGAACATATATATATATAATGTAAATTATCTTAATATAATTAAAATAAAATATAATTTAAATGAGGTAAAAGTATTAGTCAAATAATCAATTATATCAAATTGATCTAAAATAGTATGAAATACACATTTTTTAACTTTTGTAATTGAATATTAAAATAATAAATATAAAATAATAAACAATATAATATAATAGACATATATAGTAAATATAAATATAATTCTATTTAGAATTAATTTTTTATTATAATTACATTTATGATATAATATTTCATATTTGTGTTATATACTTTTATTTAATACTCATCCTATTTATATATAATTAATAAAATAATTATATTTATATAATTAATAAATATTTATTATAATTATATTTATATTTTATTTTGAATAAATTGTATTTATTATAGTTTCAAATAGGAACAATAAACTGTTAAAGTGGTTATTAATTGAATTAGGTAAGAGCAATTTTGTATTTCTATCTATAAATGATTATCAAAAAGGTATAAATAAACAAATTTTTATAATTTATAGGAAGTAGAATTTTCTATAAAGTCCTATTTCTTTCATTTGATTACTATGATGGAATGGAAATGAATGACCATTTCATTACTATATTTGATATGATTAGGAATGGAATGAATATTTCATTTCATAATTATATCTGGTACAATAATCGAAATAGAATAAAAAAATTAAATGATATTAATTACTTTAAAAATAAAAAAGTGAAAAATTGAAATCATATATATATAAAAATAATATTATCATTTTTTATTTATTATAACTAAACAATATATAGGTTTTAGTTCATTATATATATTTAATAGTAAAATAATAATATATGTTAAATACAAAATATATGATGCGATCAACAATTAAAAAATATTATATTTTAAATTTAATTATCAAAATTATAATCAACACAAAAAATTTAGATAATGAAAGAATAAAAAATATAATTTACCAAAATTTTTATATTAAATATTTTTTATAAAGAATAAAAAATATTTTATTTTAAATTTTGTTATTAAAAATATATTTACCAAAATAATTGAATAAAAAATATTAATATATTATTTTATAATTTAATAATAAAGAATAATATTAAAATATATGAAAATTACGAGTAAAGATGTCAAAAAGCCATTTCACAAATGATATCATGTTTGGTATGTATGATGAAATAGAATAGAAAGAGATGAAAAGAGTTTGTCTAAAAGGGACTATGAAATGGGAATGACCACTTTTTAGGAAATGACCATTCAATCAAATTATGAAATCTCCAATCAATAACAAAAGTGATGAAATTATTATTTCATTATTTGTAAAATAGACTTTTTACACTTTTATTCCTTACATCTTTTATATATTTTGACATTATCCTTTATTAATAAATAATAAAATATCTATATTTCAATATTATATTATTATGATGTTCTGTAAATTATATTTTTAATAATAAAAATTAAAAATCAAACATTTTTATATTCTCTTTAAAAAGTTATTCAATAAAAATTTTTATAAATTAATTTTTTATAGATTTACTATAGAAAATTCTTTGTTAATTATAATATTCATATTATAATTTTTATATTCAATTATAAAAAATTTATAAATAAATAAAAATGATAATATCATATTTTATAATTTATATAATTATGATTTTAATTTTATACTTTCTTTTTATTTTTGAGTGTATTATCTTTATTAACACACTTTTTTTTCATTCCATTCCTATAATATTTATTGTACCAAACAAAATCAAATGCCCATTATATTCTTAAACACACCAAATATAATTATAAAATGATCACTATTCATTCCATTTAATTTATTTCTTTTTCATTTCATTCAATTTTATTATAACAAATGAAACATGATAGAATGATCATTTCATAAGGAATGGATATTTCTATTTCATAATGCTTATAAATTCTTTTATTCTTAGCTTGTATTTCATTTCAACATACCAAACATGCTATTAGCGACTAACTAAATAATTTAAAATTTTCTACTTCTTAAAAAGTTTTACTTCTCATGTTACTTCAATCAACCAAACAACTTCATAGTTTAGAGATTTAGTAGAAAATTAAAAGAGAGTCTTGTATATAAATTAAATTAACATGCTTAGTGATCAAATTTCTGGATAGTCATGATATTACTTTATAGCATGTTTAATATGATGGAATAGAATGTAATAAAAAAAAATTGTTTGATAGATATTACGGAATGGGAATGCTCATTCCCTAAGAAATAAGTATTTCATAACAAAAGTGATATAATATATATTGCGTCATTTGTAAAATGAATTTTTTACATTCTTATCTCTCACATCTTTCATATATTCAAATATTACACTTTATTAATAAATAATAAAATAACATATATTTTTAATATTATATTATTAAATATTGTAGTAATTATATTTTTAATAATAAAAATTAAAATAAAATTTTTGTAGATTTTTATACAAAAATTATTTAATATAAAAATTTGGTAAATTAATTTTTTATGCTTTTACTATAATTTTTTTAATTATAATATTGATAATTATGATTTTTTATGTTCAATTATAAAAAAGTTATAAATAAAAAATGACAACCATTTTTCATATAAATATGGTTTAAAATTTACACTTTCCTTTTTTAGGGCATTATTATCATTAACACATTTTTTCATTATAATCCTATAATTTGTTATATTAAACATAATTATAAAATAGCTATTTTATTTCATCGTACCAAACACAACATTAGGCTTTTGGCTTTGTTCCTGACTAGTAACTAATAAGATAGTTGTTAACTAATAACTAATAAATTAGGCAATTGTATAAGAAGTATTCTATAAAACTAGCTATTGAATTAGATAAAAATGTAAAATAATTAGAAAGACATATTAAAATAAATAGACATATGAATTAAATTAATTCATATTTATTTTAAAATCAAATTATATTATCCTAATGAATATATTCAAAATAAAAATATAGTTACCTAAAATTTAATTAATTATATTTTATGATATTATATATTTATTTACTAACTTAATTAAATTTTATTTATTTATTATTTAAAATAGGAATGCAATTATTTATTAAAGCCATAAGTTGTAAATTAATGAAAAGAAGAAGGATAAATTAAAAAAATTAAAAATTAACAGTTTATAAATTATAAATTATTTTATAAATTAAATTAAAATTTAATATATATATATATATATATATATATATATATATATATATATATATATATATATATATATATATTAATGTACAAAATACTTTAAAAAATTAATTTATAACTTATTGACTAAATAAATAAGTTATAAATTAGCAAGTAAGGCCTTTTTCGGCTTGCTTGAGATTCAAATCCATTTTCACAAGATGTTGAGATTTCACATTTAGCTAGCAGTAATGATTGATTTGAGTCTTCAGCTGGAAAATGTTAGCGTAATAGACCCACCCGCCCGCTACAAGAAATATACCCTAAAGCAACATGTCGTCGTTTTATTACCTAAAATTGATGGTGGGAAGAAAAACATTTTTTTCTTTTGTTTTTGTTTTTGGCAAACATATAAAGCAAGGATAAAATACCGGAATACTATTTTTTTTAAAACAATTTACCGGTTTGCTGTTTCGTCGAAACTAAATACCAAAATACGCATTGGGGTGGCGAGGGCGCCAAATGGTATGGCATTTTTGAGCTGACGTGGAGGCTGAAGGCACCATGTTGAATGGCGCCTTCGAAATAGGCTGGGAGGCGCCTTTCAACATGGCGCCCCCCGTGCGAGTAGTTTGAAATTTTTTTGGGAGGCGCCATTTGATCTGGTGCCTCCCTCCAAATTTTTGAATTTTTTCAAATTTTTTTGGGAGGCGCCATTTGATCTGGCGCCTCTCTCCCTATATATTTCCACTCCACCACGCACAGCCGCACACCCATAGAAACCTAGTTCAGCTTGGAGCGCATCAACTGCTTTTCTCTTCTTCCTTTGCAGCCATTCCTTCGCAGTTATTGTTAATTTTTTTTATATTTTCATCCATAAATTCTCATCTTTTATTGAATCTGTAAATCTCATCCGGCAACATTTACTTCTTTGGAGCAGATCTGGTCTTCTTTTCTTGCTCTTCATTGGTTAGTATTTTTTAACTTTTATATTTATATAGTGGTAGAAAAATTTATAATTTATGTTGATTATTATGATTTGTGATATGAAATTTAAGAAAAGTTATAGAAATTTATATGATCTGTGATAGTTTGTGATTTGTACTGATTAATTTTTTTATAATTTCTATATGTATGTCATAATTTTTATTAATTATTATGAGAATATATTTTATAATAGGAGAAGATTTTTTATTTTATGTTAATTATTATAATTTAAAATTTAGAAAAAATTTGTGCAAATTTAAATGTTCTGTAATAGTTTGTGATTTTTACTGGTTAGTTTTTTTATAATTTGTATATTTATATCATAATTTTTTTTACTTATTATAAGAATATATTTTACACTGGGGGAGAAATTGTTATTTTATGTTGATTATTATGATTAATGCTGTGAAGTTATGATATAGGATTTAAGAAAAAAATAGAAGAAATTTATATGATTTGTGATAGTTTGTAATTTAAAAGAAGAACAAAGGGGATAAAGAAAAGTGTTTAGAATAAAATTTACATTCTAGGTAGAAATTATTTTTAGATACATTTAAAATATAAAATTTTTAAGGATGTAGAATATGATAAAAATAAGAATATTTTTATTATATGTTCATTACTACGAGGATATATTATCCTGTTAATTAATATTTTTTTATTAATTTTGGAGTAATAAATATCAGAATAAGTAAATATCAATTGAGGGTATTTTGTAAAGACTTGACATTTTATGCATTATTTCTATTTATTTTATATTTTGTTGTACTTTTTTGTTATTTTTTTTATTAACTCATGTTATTTAAACCACACACACCAATATTTTATAACAATAAGATATATTAATTATTTGATTATAAATGTATTCTATAAAAATTAAATAATTCATTTAGTTAATTAATCTATTATAGAGTCAATTTTTTTTATTATTTTATACTGTATGTATTAGAAATGAGAATTTACTCTATCGTATTCTATTTATATCTACTCGTATTTTATATGGTTTAAAACACCATCATCATTAATTAACATAAATATAATAAGTTGTAATTCTTTAGCTTATTATAATATTTTAAATAAATTAAAGCTCTAATATACTTTTTACTTTTAAAAATTATTAATTTTATATTATATTTTTAAATAAAATACTTAGTAATTAAATTAAATGTTATTTAATTTTGAAATACATCAACTAAAATTTCTCCAAGGGTGTGTAGTTCGTGCATTAATTTTTCCTAGTTTAATCTACTTTGTTTAATTTGTTCCTTTTATTTTTCAATTATTCTATTAGAAGTTAAAATGCAATATAATGAATAATATAAATATAGTACATTTTTTTTGACATAAAATTATTTTTAATAATGAAATAAATTATTTAATAAAATTAATTGATTACATATTTAATCTTTAACACTTATTACTTTACCTTTCACATAACACTTCTTTTTTAATCTATTTGGTTATAATTTTTCTTATTTTGCATTATATTATTCATGATTTAAATAATAAGATAATTACATAATATAATATCGACATAATGAAACATATTTAAGTTTTATGTAAAAATAATTTTAAAAAATTAATGTTATGGGAAGCATTAATTGAAATAATTAATTATATATCCCAGTTCTAATAAAAGTATTCAAAAATAAAAATTAATATACAAGGAAAAATTTGCAAATATTGACCTGATGGAAAAAATTGAAACTATATTTAAAATTAAATATACGTCAATAAAATTTTATGTATGGCCGCAAGAGAGCGGTGTAAAGCAAAAGTGCGGTCATTATAAGATGGAAGGGCATAATTGTAGGCACTGCCACTGCTATATGGGGAGGAAGGCCCTTCTACACCTTGATGATGAAGAGTTTACTTTCGCATATACGTTATAAAGTATGTCAATAAATGTCATAAGTGTAACGGTTGCAGATTGTATTTTTTGTTTATGGTTGTAAAATTGCACGTCATTATGTATATGTATGTTTCCCCATTACCAATAATGTGAACCGACCACTAGTTAATCGTCCAAGAGTTTGTATGGCGCCATTTGGCCTCCCACAATATTTTATATTTAATTAATTAATTTTTAAATATTTATATATTTTTTTGCACAATTAATTGTATTAAGCAAGATTTATTTTTTATTATAAATAAAAACTACCTAAAAATCATGCTAATATATACTTTGATAGATACTTTCGGAACCACGGTGAAGCGGGAAAAGGTATATAAAAAATCCGTATTTTGGTATTTTAACCATACTGCTATCTTGTGTTGAATTATGTACTTAAATTGCAGATCATATGTTAAGTTAGTGTGTGTTTAAATTTCATTCTAATGCAATGCTTGCCATTGCAGATGACATCCACATCTCGACGCGTTGATCTTGGACCATGGGATCCTTCACTGCTGACGGCTCAGGCCTCACACATATCCCAGTCGGTTTGGGCTGGCCATGTATGGAAAAAGCTAGATCTTAATAAACTTGGTTAAACCGTTTCTGAATTGTCAGACGTGATAATTAGTGATTTTTTTCTTTCACAGCCTGACCGTGTGCTCAGGATTCGACGAGCTCATCACTACCATCACCAGCAGCCGCCGGAGTTGATTGTCCCCTTTTTACGAGAGGCAGGCTTTTACGGCTTGGCGATGTGCGAGTTTGTGCCGATCGACCACCAGTTGATTAGTGCTTTTGTAGAGAGGTGGAGGCCGGAGACACACACCTTTCACATGTCGCAGGGAGAGACGACTATTACCTTGCAAGATGTTGCCTTTCAGCTTAGCCTACCCATTGACGGTCGAGTAGTGACGAGCCCCACTGTGTGGGGATGGGGAGCCCTGATAGAGGAGTATTTGGGACTCCAGTTACCGGTGGATGAGCATGTCATCAGAGGGGGGCGACTGAGGATGAGTTGGTTGGAGAGGCATTTCACTCATCTTCCAGATGACGCGGATGAGGTGACAGTGCAGAGATTCACCCGGGCTTACATTTTGCGACTCATTGGTGGGACATTATTTCCAGACCATTCCGGCACGTATGTCCACCTCATGCACTTACCCTTGATCGGACACTTACACGAGGCTGGGACGTACAGCGAGGGATCTGCTTGCTTGGCTTATCTGTACAGAGAGCTCTGTAAGGCCACCTCTCCGGATTACAGGGAGATAGGAGGGTGTTGCCTACTACTGCAGCTTTGGGCATGGGATAGATTTCCCACCATCGCCCCTGCGATAGCTGTTTTAGACATACCAGAGGGGGATGCAGGGATTGGCCCCTTAGCACGCAGGTTAGAGAAATTTTCAACTTTCACTTATAATTAAGTTTACTACGAAGTTGTTTAACTTTGTTATTGCACTTGGCAGGTGGCACTATCAGAAGACGTTCCAGGATAGTCCGGCACACAGCCTACCCCATTACAGATACGTGCTGGACCGTCTTCGACTTGACCAGGTATGTAGGGGATAATAGATTCCTTTATTTCAGGGCTTTGTCCATTCCACTGTCGTATTTAAATCACAACCTAAATTTGTAACTTCAGATCGACTGGATCCCGTACACTGAGGCGGTCACCGCATCACTACCTCAGTACTGCTTTGACAGGAGCGACACGTGGATAGCAGTGGTGCCGCTCATTCACTTCCAGATTGTCGAGTGGCACCAGCCTTATAGGGTTTTGCGGCAGTTTGGACTACGCCAAGCTATTCCAGAGCCACCGAAGCAGGTGGCGGAGGTCCACTGCCTTCACTTGTCCGGTCGGCATGACGAGGAGTGGCACATCCCCCATCAGCCGTATATTGCACTCTGGGATATCCGGCAAGACTTGTGCATTATCGCCGAGCTGACGACACGACTAGTTCTGGGACCACGTTCCGATTACATGACATGGTACAGACGGGTTACCAGGCGATGTATTACACCTGTCGGGGGAGCGCTAGACCTTGTGGTAATATTGCGTGCTAGTTTTTTGTATATGATTTTATTTGAATGCATTAGTATTATAACTAACTTTAATGTCAAAAATTTGCACAGGTCGATGAGGTTTCCTCACTACAGGACTTCACTACCCCTGAGGGGCAGGCTGTGTTCACCTTCGATGCGCTTAGGTCAGCGACGGAGTCCATCCTTCATGCGATTCAACGGGTTGATCATGTGATTATTGACTCACATGCGGAGCCAGCCCCCCAGGCCCATCATATCCCAGACCCTGCGGAGGGTGACCATGATCAGCCTCGCTCTCGCCGACGACGTCGCACTGCTCCACGGCATACGTCGCAGGCTGATATTCCGTCCGCTTCGACAGTGCAGCAGATTCCTACCTTCGACTGCCCAGGAGACCATGACGATGATGCCTGATGTTACTGCCCCATCTCATGTGTACCCTACTACACCCGATGATCCTTCATCCTCCACCATGTTCCCGGCCGCACTATATGGGCCGTCGTCATCCCAGATGTACCAGCTCCCTCCTGGTGTTCCATCCTCATTCCAGGCATTTCCACATGTACCAGGAGTTTCATCTGCATTTTATGCCTTTCCTTCCGATGATGCTGGTCCATCGCAGCCATATCGTCCTGTATTTGATTGGCATACTCAGGATCAGGGATTAGCGCATGGTGGCATGACGACAGATGACTCAGAGCTTGTAGATAGAGGTAGAGGTGGAGGCAGAGCGGGAGCCAGGGGCAGAGGCAGAGGCAGAGCGGGGGCTGGAGGTAGAGGAGACACAGACACTGGGCATGTGACTCCTGAGCCTGCGCAGAGGGTTAGTAGATACGGCCGCCACATTACCGATCCTGGATGTGGGACTGGACATCACTTACGTAGACATTAGATTTCTTTTCTATGTTTATTATATATTTATGTACATTTATCTTACTACTTTATTGCCAAACATCAACATTTAGTATGATTTTACTACTTTATTGCCAAACATCAACATTTAGGATGATTTTAATTACTACGACATTTTTAATTGCTTGCGTAGGAACAATTATAAATAACAATAAACTTCAAAATGAATAAAACTATTTAGTTTTTTTAAAAAATGACGATATGGACATGTCCCAAATATAATAACTAACATTATTAATTATCATACTTTCACATCTGTTATAATTATCTACTTTTCTTTTATTTACCATGTGAAAATAAATAAATAATATTAAATTAATTTAATAAATTTTATATTCATAATGAGAAATATCGCCTGTCGTCCCCTCCCTTCAGCGCCAACGATGCCATTTCGTTTAGCATACCTGTACACGTCATTTGGCATCTCCCCATCGCTGTGCGTATCTTTTGTGCTTATTTCGATAGAATGTTTTGAAGGAATGATAAAACGAATAATAGTTTTTTTAAAAACAGTTAATCGATACTTTTCCCTCGCATTGCCAAAATATTTTATCATTGTGACGAACTAAAAAAAAACTAATTCATGTTACAATTTTGATTTCATTACAAAATGAAAAATTTATTGAAACGAAATAATCATATTCTTTTAAATTTTCAGCTATCTTCAACCTTGTGATTTCGTATTTTCTCTGTTACAGAATAAAAATTATTTTATTGAGATAAATACAAAGTGACAAGAATATTATTGGAATAAATACAAAATAAAAAAAATATTTTTATTTCATTGTATTTCTTTTCATCTCTAACAATCTTCAACTTCGTATATAAAGAATATTATTGAATAATTCAATCAACTTACTTATGTGTAATAACATATTAGATAATTACTTGTAATAATATAATTCTAAATGTTAGAAGTTTATAATTTCAAAAATTGATAAATATTAAGTGTCATTAGATCAAATTTTGAGAGACATTAATATAAATTACGTTATTATTCTTTATTGATCCTATATTTTTTAAATAATATTTTATTATTTACCAAATATTTATTATTTTTATTCATAATATTATTATCATTAACTACTTTTTTATTTAATTCCTATAATAAATTTATGTATTAGATATCAAAGTGGAATTAACATATTTTTATATGACATTAAATATAATTATATAATGAGTGATTTATTTTTAAAAATTTATTTTGAGTCATAATCATATATTATTTATTTTTAAAATTTTTATTTTCAAATGATATCAAAATTAATTATTTTTAAAAGAAAAATTTGTAAAAAATAGGCCCAAGGGCGCCATCTTGAATGGCGCCCTCAGACCATCCCAAGGGCGCCATACAGGATGGCACCCCACCCCCAATGACGCCATCCCAAATGGCGCCTCCGCCCATGGTGCGTATTTTGGTAATAAGTTTCGAAAGAACGGTAAAACGAAAATAAGTTTCATAAAAAACATTAAAATGGTATTTTTGCCTATAAAGCGATGATATTATTGTCCCTTTAGAACAAAAAAAAAATCTGAATAAAACGACGACATTGGTGGTTGCTTTATGGGCAAAAAAATATGGCGGAAGGAATGGTGCGTTTCTTTTTATAAGTAACTATATAAAAGTGACGATATTTGTCATCATTTCAAAGTTCAAAAAAATTGAGTTTGAAAGCAACAACATTTTTCATCGCTTTAATTCAATTAATTATCATATGGGAGAATAGAAGGAGTTTTTTTTTTTTATGCCACTAGGCCTAAACCAGGGATATTGACATCGCTTTAATGGTTTTGATTTTCGAGGAAATAAATGTTGATCAATTGACTTTAAACTAACCACAGGCTGCGTTTTGCAAACAGTTGTTTGCGGTCAAACAACTATTTGACCGAAAACGCTGGCCTTCGTAGTATTTCAAAAATGATTATTTTACATGAGTCAAACAGTCATTTTCTGGTCAAGTAAGTTAAACACTAGCGGAACCGCTATTTGCCAAACGCAGGCACAATGTCATCACTGTAAGGCTTAAACATCATCACTTTAGGCTGCAGAAAGATAAAGGGTCATAGCTAGCATGCTCAATTACTAAAGCTACAATTTCATTAAACCCCGAAGCCACGATATTTGCTTTAGAGTCTAAGTATGTCGGTCACAACATTGTCCTCTTCTCCAATTTTTTGCATGATTTTCCTCTATTTCTCTAGCTTCCCTCTCCTTTGATGAATTAAGGTATTTTCTCTTTCTTTTTAACTAAATCTCTTAACAATTTTGTGTCCCTCTCCCTTTTACTCTTATTTCTATCAATTTTTTTTAGTTCCTTTCTTCATATATTAGAGATTTGATTGCATTTGAATCAACTTGAGGTAATTTTTTATTTTTTGTAATATATTATTTTTGTATGAATGTAATAGTGATTATGCTTGTGTGTTTGCTATTGTTAATTTGTGAAGTAGAAATTTAGGCTTTTAATATGTAATTAATATGATTTCAGATATAAAAATGTGTTTGTTATGTCCTTTAAAAAATTAGGATTTATTTTATTTTATTCTATTTCATTTCATTCCCTTTTTCTAGTATTTTTGTGGATTCATATATAATTGTTTAATTGTTGTGGATATGTTTGGGTTGAGAATTAATTTGAGAAAAATAGGGTTTTATGATATTAATAAGAAGAATCAAACTAAATATGAGCTAATATATAATTAGAATTAAGTAATTGTGAATGGACAAGATTTAGGATCCATTTTTCTTTTCTTTTTTTTCCTTTAGTCACTCAAAAATTACCAAATCGCCCTTAGCATCATAAAACTCCCAAATCTCCCTTTCTTTCTTCATTTTGGCTGAAGACCCACAGCTCCATCTTCTCTTTTTGTCCTCAACCTCATCTTCACTAAGTCCTAACAATAATTATCTCAGAGATTTGAGAAATCACTTACAATCTTCAACAATTGTCCTCAACCTCTTTTGATGAGAGGTTTCATGAGATTTGGATTATAGAAAGGAAATTGAGAATTTAAGTCCTCTTTCTAAATTATTGTATTAATTGATGTTGGTAAGGCAAGCTAGATCTATCAACAACCCTACCTCATCTAGTTTAGCATATAAGTGAGTAAATAATCTACTTAACTTACTTGTGAGTGATAATTTTTAAGCTATTTGAAATTGATGATTGAATGCTTTTGGAAATAATTGATGATTGAGTATACAAATTATGATTTGTATGGATTTCTTGTGATTATTGTGCTAGAAACTAGTTATGGATGATAGATATTATGAATTTTAGATTGGTGTTACTACATAATATCAAATATAGAAGAAATGAATAATTGTTTAGTGAAATTTGGTGAAGATTTGGAAAACTCTAGTTGTATTTGAATATAGTAATTGAATATAACCTTAGAAAGTATTTCCAATAGGCCATATTCAACTACCATATTCGAATACCCTAAAAAGTGGTTGCCTCTATATACAAATACTCAAGTATGGTATTCGAGTATGACCATAAGAATTATACTCCATGAGCCTATATTCAATTACTATAGTTAAGAATAAAGGTAGTCTTTGGATAAAAAATAATCTCATATTGTTGTCGATTATAGCTTCTAGAAGTGCATTTTGATTCTAATAATCAATAACAATGGTTGAATATAACCTTTATATTTCTAGTTTAATTTTATGTTATAGTTATGTATATTATAGCAAATATGTGTAGATTATTATGAATGTAATTGAGTTATAAACGTGGAAATGTGTATGGTTGATGATAAAATTGCAAATGGGGATGTGATATTGTATGGAAATGTGATGAGAGAAAACAATTTGATGAAAATATGAAATAGTATCATATTCAGGAAAATATTTGTAAAGGGATATGATGCCTAGAGGAATAAGGATGAATTTGTAAAGGGAGAAAGTTAATAAGAGTCACAAGGTGGTTTAATTGTTTTTGCTGTCATTTGTTATTGAAATTCAATGATGTTATTATTATTGTTGAGATATTGGTAGTGGATGAAAGATGATAAACTATGGATGTGATTAAGTGTTGTGCATTCTTAGTTATAAAAATGTGATTTTGTATATATATGGATGTCCTAATAAGTAGATTATTTACTTATTAAGTTAATAACTCATTGTTTTAGTTTTTTTTAAATGCTCTAATAGAAGCTTTCCTTCCTTTACTAACACAGCAAGAGTGAAATTTCTCCAATACATAGTTGTATAGATAGCCATGTTGATAATAGCTTGTAATGTCTAGGCTTTGTAAAAATGATGTTCTTTTAAAATAGCATAAAAATTTTTTGTAAATACCTTTTGAAAATGTGTATATGTTGTTTTCTAAATCTAAGTAATAATATCAAATTGATGAAATTTAAGGTAGATGAAAATCAAGAAATGGGTTCCATATTGGTCACAGCTTAAGTGGTCATGATAGAGTTCTTATTTTTGAGATTGTTTTGCTTAACCTTACTTATGTATCTTTCTTTAATTTTTACTGAAGTAAAAATTTTAGGCTCTAAATATGTAGTTAATTTTTTTTGGATATATAGTTGATATGATTTAATGTATAATCTTCTCTCATTTTAACTGTTATTTTGATTTGCCTTGATGTAAACTTTTAAAAATGAGTGTTATATTGATATTGTAATTATTCTAATATATCTATTTTTTATTTAGACATATATAGAATTTTTAACATTGATAAAGTGAAACTTGGATCTAGGATAAGATTATAAGCTTAGAAGTAGTTTAGGAATTGTTAAATTAAAAATTAAAAAATGTTAAATTAGAGGTGGGGAAAAATTAAAAGTTTAATGATTTAAATAAAGAATAAAATATTACATAATTGCAAGTTAAAAATTAAATTTATAATAGTTAAATATATGCTATAAGACGTGTTATGATTAACAAGTAAAAAAAGAAAGGATATAAAATTTAAAAAATTATCAACTTGTTAATTATTAAATTTATTACAATGTCTTAATTATTGAAAAATTATTAGATTCTTAATAATTAAATACAATTAGTTCATTGTAAGTAAATACTTATTTAAAAACATTAATTAATATAGAAGGAATTACTAAAAAAAATTATACATAAAAATAATTCAATTTATCATAGTTAAATATATGTATAAGAGTTATCAAGATTAATAATCAAAATTAAAGTATAAAGACATGACAAGTTGAAATGTTTAATTTATGATAATGTAAAACAAGCATAAGAGCTGTCATGAATAATAAGTAAAAACAAGTAAAATAACTGGTGTTGGAAAAGTTGCGAGTTGTTATTTATTAAATATATTGTAGTTATTTAATTACTGAAAATTATTAACTTGATATTAATTAACAGCAATAATTAGAGAAGAAAAGAATTAAAAATATAAATAAAAATAGTTACATTTGTCATAATTAAATATATGTGTAAGACTTCTCAAAATCAATAAGCTAAATTAAAAATACTAAGAAATAATTGGAAATTATTAGTTATAAAATTTATTAAAAATAAGAAAATAGTAAGGTAGTTAACTTTATTACAATTAAAAGTATAGGCAATAAAATTCATAATGAATAAGTTAATATTTGTTAAATATATTGTAGTTATTTAATTATTGAAATTTATTAATTTATTAATAATTAACTGCAATTAATATAGAACAAAACAATTAAAGAATTAAAGTGATAGTGCATGCTATTCTAAATAATTGTTTAAATTAAAATTTTTTAATTTAATAAAGAAGAGGACAACAAATAAATTAAAAATATAAAATTATCCCAACTTTAGATCTACAATAATTTTAACTTGATTACACTAGTATTGTAACCTTGGATCTACTTAGGGGTTAGTTAGTCTTTAAAAATTAACTAACCATTGAATTGTCTTATTTTTTTGCTAATTTGGGATCAATACTAAAGTTATCGCTATCAATTTATCCAATTTTCATTTCATGTTGTTGAAATTTCACTTAGGAGAACTATAGGAAAGATGCTATCGAAATTTCTACATCTAGAAATGATAACGTGGATAACAAAGGACATAATAATTATAGGAAGATTTTGAATAGGATAAGGCCTTACACTTTAGTGTTGAAGTGATAAGGTAAATTTAGGATACATACCAAATATACAATTATTGCACCTAATATGTGATTATCATACCAAATATGTAATTACACTTGAATCTTATTTAATGTACTATGTTATTGATTAGTGATGAGATATCTGGTGATAAAAGTTGAATAACTATGTTGGATCAGCTCTTTAATGTGTACTAGAATGGTGTTAAGGCATTTGTCTAAAAAGTTGGAAACTTTGCTAACAAGGAGAGGCTGGAGAAATTTCTATGTAGGAATTGTGTAAATATGTTCTACCAACTATTAAATACAATGGAAGCATATATAATAAATAATGGATTTGATCCATTTTAGATAAACTGGATCTTTCATGGTGAAGATAATCACTTAGATACTAAAATATGAAAGGAAATTGTTGGTGATGTAGATGAGATGATTGGCATCATACATGACTTCATTGATCCTAATGTCATTGATCAAATAAATGGAATTAAAGTGATGTGACTAAAGGCAACTTAGAGAGGGGACATAAGATATAAACAATACTCTAATTAGTTGTACATAAAAGTTGAAACTAAATTATATCTTGGATGCACAACCTTGTCATCACTAAACTTCTTGGTTAAACTTATGCATTTGGAAGTGTTACATAAGTGAACTAATATGTCATTTAATTCTCTTTTAATGTTATTAAAGGAAGCACTTCCTAAGGATAATAAATTACTAGGATTGCATCATGATGCAAAGAAATGGTCAAGTAAATTAGGGTTATGGTATGAGTTAATCTATATTTGCAAACATGATTATGCACTTTTTTAGGGAGGATATGTTACAAGGGAGAATTTTCCTATTTATAGGGCGTGTTGATGCATTGATAAAATACCAAAGGAAAATAAAAAGCCTTGTAAAGTGTTGAGTATCTTCTGTTAACCCCCTAGACTAAAATAATATATGAATCAAGGCATACGATGAAAGATATGAAGTGGCATCATATAGGATGACCAAGGGAAGAAAGGATCATACAACATCCAATTAATAGCAAAGCTTGGTAAGGCTTTAATAAATGCTATCTTGGTTTCTCTAGTGAACTAAGAAATGCTTAGGTGGGTTTGAGTGCATACGAATTCAATCTCTTTAGCAATCAGTTTGTCTTATAGCATGTAGCCAGTAGAGATAAGAACATAAAATTTGCGTCCATAACTTTATGTAAAGGATTAATTTTTTATGCTGACTCTATTTATCCTTATACCATGTTCTCCAAGAAAAGATATTAATATCTTCCTAAGACTAATAATAGATAAGTTAGAACATTTATAAGAAACAAAGGTCGAAAACTTGAGATGTTATTAATAATAACAGTTGTAGGAAATCAAACGTCAATTTTGTCATAAATAACAAGTAAGGAAAAAGCTACCATTAATATATTCTCATCTTTCTTTCTCAGAACCATAAATACACTTCATTTGTTTGGCAACTTGCCTTCATTTGCATATGCTTTCCCAATTTCTCTGACATTTATTCAATGATTGTATAGCATCAATGTTCTTCTATTTTTTAGTATCTGATCCATGTTATCTGAGGTATTTTCCTTGATTTTCTTATACTTTGTAAACATTTTAGGTTTAGGGTGTGATCTTTGAGGTTAGAGAGATAACATTGTCATATATTATTAAAAAACTTTTATTTTGCACTTTAAAATTATTCTTGAATAGTTATGAACATGGTTAAGCTTGTTATTTAACATGAAAAGTTGTATTCCTAAATATATATTCTATTTTATGTTCTTATTTTTTAAAATGTCATTTTTTTCTTGGATACTACATATTTGCAATAAATTTCCATGTTAGTGTGGCTTTGCCAAAAACAAATATTCTCGTATTGTTAAATCATGGATTTAGGCAATATATTTTGCCTCAATTACCAACACTAGAGTTTGTGTGCAAGAGGAAGACATCTGTCTTACCATCTCATGTAACACATTTAAAGAACAAATCAAATTTGCTAATGTTCATGAAGGTGTTAGATGAAATGGTAAAGAAGTTATTTTCTTCATCCACGTAAATACTAGAGTTAGATAATATAAGTTAATGCATCACTTAGATGTTTGAAATAGAAAGTAGATGTGAAATATATAGGCAATGTTTAAAACTATACACATCAATTATTAACACAATATCAACATCTTATATATGCTCAATTTTCAAAGAAAATGACAGTTATCATACCTTTATACATCAATTAAGTCCAAAATCAATGTATAAACATTTTACATTTCCCATAAAGACTTTTGAAATACTTTTTAGATGATAATTATATAAAGAACCGAGGTCTTAAGTTTCATTGTTTCCCAAAACATTGCAAATGCCATGAAGTTATATGTTGGTTAAATTCCAAATAAACATGATAAAGTTTGCATTTTCTTATTAAAGACATTTGGACTATTTTTAAATGTTATTTTTGTTAATAACTGACATCTCATAATTTTGTTGCTTTTTATATCATTTATGTTATCTATAATCAAATTACAAATTTATATAAAAAGTTATTTATCTTTTAATATCAATTACACTATTTGCAATCAAATTGTAAATTTATAGAGAAAGTTATCTGTGTTCTGATATCTTCTTTTTGGTATAATTAAATGGTAAAATAAAAAATGATTCTATAAATTTATTTTATCATTTTATTTTTTTTTCAAATAGTTGCACATATATGGATTTTCTAAAACAATATATGCAAAAACTACAATACCTCATCCACATCAAAATTAATATAACTTAATTGAAATAATTTCAACACTACAACAAAAAAGGGCAACACTGACGATAACGTTAGTAATAACAAAAAATTGATCGTCAATGATAGTTTTACCAATGACATTGTCATAGATGAATACTAAAATAAAAATGATGGCATTTTTTTAGGACCTAAAAAAATTTTGAGGGAAAAAGCAATCTTAAGTGACGATATTCATCATTGGTGAAGGTTCCATACCTTTACCAATGACAATTGTCATCACTAAAGATTGAATAAGAAAAATAGGCGAGAAACAATATTTTTAGCAATGACAATTATCGTTGTTGAAAGTGTTAGACTTTCATTGATGATAAATGTTATCACTGAAAATGATGCCTTGTTTCTTGTGCCACTCTTTAGCAATAACAAATGATAATTATCATCATTGAAAGGGCTAGAAACAATTTCCCATGCCACTCTTCAACAACAACTTTTGTCGTCAGTGAAAGTATGGAACTTTTAGCAACAACAATTGTTATCGTTTAAGAGTGGCATAGGAACTTGTGCTGGTAGATATTCCATTTATACTGACAACAATGTTGTCGATGAAGATTTTGGATTTTTATCGATGACTCTTTAGTGACGATTGAGAAACTTGTCGTTGCTAAAGAGTCTATTTATAAATTCACCCCTAGCGCCTTTGAACTCTTATTTCATGTGGTGACAAGGGAAGCAGCAAAGACGAGGCACCTAAGATATGTTTTGATCCTTTTTTAATTTTTTATTATAATTCATCTTTCATTTTTAATGTATTATAATTTTTTATTTATATAATTTTGATTTATTAGCTATTATTGTTGTTTATTGTAGTTCGTGATGGCATTTTGAGACTATTAGTTTAATAAATATTTTTCCATTGAGGTATATAAATTAAAATTTATAATATTTTATTATAATATATAATTTATGAGATGAATAATTTAAAAAAATTTTTGATTAGTTTTATATGTTACAAATGTTAAATGTATTTATGTAGTTTTGTTTTAATGTAGAAGTTATAAAAATACTTTTTGTTGTTGTTTTGAAATCTTTGAATTATAAATTTGCATAATGCAATATGTGTGTAAATTGTTTCATTAGTTTAATATGAGATGGAATTGTTATGACATTTTGTTTACAAATTTTGGAATTTAAGATGTTGTTTAGGAGAACAAAATTCTTAGTTACAAAATTCTTAGTCTAGGATACAATTTTGCATAATGAACTGATTAAGAATTTAATATAAAATATGTAATTAAGTAATATAAAATAGAGAAAATAAAATTTAAAATATTATAAAATATATTTAATATAATATATATCATAATTTTAAATAAAAAGCTTCAAAAAAGAATTAAAACATTTATACAAATGAAAACCTTATATTATTTAAGAATATAAAAAGAGGATCAAAACCAAAAGTTTAAAAAGTAATAAAACTTAATGAAATTTAATAAAATTTATGAAATAAGGATCAAACTTTATATTTATAATAAAATTTAATATTTCAAAATCATTGATCCATCTAAAAGTGATGCATTTTAATCATTATCATAATTTTACTTTATTGTATAAAAAGTAAAAATATTTCACACAAATATTTACCAATCAAATCTTAAAGTTTAAGATTTATATTTTAGATACTTACGTGAAAAGATAATATAAATATAATATAATATATTTAATTTTATATTAAATATATTTTTAATAATTTAAAATTTTAATATTGAAAGTATTAATTAAAATAATTAATTGCATATTTTATTATTTAATAAAAATAATATATAAATTAAAATTTATTTATTTATTTAAAATTTATTAATCTATATTTAAAATTGAATATATATATATATATATATATATATATATATATATATATATATATATATATATATATATATCAATTGTGATTTTTTAGGGATATGTTTCAACTCTTATAGAATATTTTTTATATTCTCTCATAATATCTATAATTCAAATGCCAATATCATTAAGTTGTATATTATAACATGATATGATATATTTTATGTTTACGATAAAAATATACTTAATAATTTAAAAATTTAATTGAATTAAATTAATTAATTACATATTTTATATTAAACAAATGTATTAATCTCCAACTCACTTATTATTTTTCTTCTCTTTATTTTCTCTATTTCAAAACTTTTTATAATATTTTATAAAAAAGATCAAAACTTTAAATAAAATAAAGAAAGTAAAATTTTAAATAATATAATAAATAATATTCTCTAACACATTATTTTTCAGTATAATGATTAAGGAAAATATAACACTTTGTAAACTAATGAAAGCCTTTACAAATAGGGGACAATTAATGGCTTCACATAAATTAAATTTTGTACAAATGCAATAAGAGTTTAGATATTATGAAACTAATTTAAATTTAATTTGAATAAAAACCTAACAAGTATGTCAATTTCAATACTCCATAATATATCATCCCAAAAACTAATACCCGTTATAATGTAAATATTAAAAACATGTAACTTTGTAACTATATTTAAATAAGAATGTATAAATAGAAAAAAATTAAATCTTACGATTGTATTTAATGAAGACTTTACGATGATATGAATAGGAATTTTAAAAAGATTGTAAGAATTTAAATTTTTACATTGTTAAGATTTCTTGTACAAAATATAATCCATAACAATACTTATAAAATGCACATCTTATTAAAAAAGCTGAACTGTGCATTCAATGAATGTAGTAGATTAGGTTACAAAACTGAATTTCTAATTTGAAATTGTTAAACATAACACTTTACATGGATAGTTAGCAAGTTCAACAATGTAGAAAATGATACAACTTGAATAACGATACTTATAAAATATCATAATGTAAGTTTAAAATTATTGTAAATATATTTTTACAATAATTTTAAATAGAATTGTGTTTGCATTTGCATTATCATTATAAGTTGAGACCCGTTCAAAAGTTAGTTAATTTGTATACATCAACCAACCCTTGATTGTCCTATAAAGTTAGACAATTTGGGATATATGTTGTAGTTATAATTGACAATTTATCTGGGTCTCGTTTAACGTTACAAAAATTTCTTGACATCCTAATTGTTCTCCGGGTGTGAATTATATCGATGTATAGTTTACACACTTAGAAAATTACGAGGAGATGCTGCTAAAATTTCTTCATATAAGAAATGAGGAGCGTGGATAAATTGATGTAATTATAACTACAAAAATATCTTGAATGGGATAGGATTCTACCCTTTAGGATTTGAGTGATACGGTGGATTTAGAACATATAACAAACATTGATTACAACATTTAATTCCATAAGAAGTTATCTTCTTCCTATTCAATGGTACAATGTCTATAGATAAAAGATGGATCTATCTACAAAATCGCTTGTTAGACAAATATTAGGATGGTACGATGGCATTTGATAAGAGAGTTAAGAACTTTGTTGATGAAAGAAGTTTAGTGAGATGTCTATGCAAGAAGTGTGTAAATCTATTATTTCAAACATTAGAGACGCTGGAGGCACTTATTATAGATAATGGATTTCATCCATTATACACAAATTAAATACACCATGATGATGCAGATGTTTTGACTTCTAAGAGGATAAGGAAGTATCTCCTAATGATAGGGATAAAATGGTGGACATTATACATAATTTCATCGGTCCTCATATAATTGAAGATGTAGTTTGCAACTAAGGAGTAAAGAATAAGGATACATTCAAGGGGGAAATGGGATCAAATTATAGTGGTTATGATGGCTTATTAGAACAAATGGAAATTGAACTATATTTGGGATGCATATCATTTTTAGTCCTAAACTTTCTAGTGAAACTCATGCACTTGAAAGTGCAACATAAATGGACTAACAAGTCCTTTAATGATTTTTTGAAGTTATTGAAAGAGGCACTTCCAAAGAATAACAAATTGCCCGAATTATATTATGGTATAAAGAAATGGCTCAATAAGTTAAGGTTAGGATATGAGTCAATCCATGTGTGCAAGTATAACTGTGCACTTTTCTGGAAGGAACATACTTTGAAGGATAATTGTCCAATCTATAGAAAGAACTGATGAGTAGATAAAAATATAAAAGGAAAAAAGATAGCTTCAAAAATGGTTCAATATTTTCCACTAACTCCTCAATTAAAACGATTATATGGGTTGAGGCATACCGTAAAGGATATGATATGGAATTATACTAGAAGGTTAACAGAGGATGGAGTAATGCGACATCCTGTTGATGGAGAAGCTTGGCAAGAATTCAATAGAAGGTATCTCGATTTTTTAGCCAACCCACAAAATGTTAGGCTGGGCTTAAGTGCGAATAGATTTAATCCTTTTAGTGATAGGAACCTATCATATAGCATGTGGCTAATGATCATGACTACCTACAACTTGCCCCTATAAATATAGGTGAACCAGTCTTTTTTTATGTTGACCCTATTAATATTGGGGCCACAATCACTAGGTAAGGGTATCGATATCTTCCTAAAATTAGTTGTAGAAAAGTTAAGGCATCTTTAGGAGGAGAGGTTGAGACTCAGAATGCTAACACAAATATGATATTTAACATGCGGGTAGTTTTATTATGGACTATAAATGATTTTTCTGCTTAAAGTAGTTTCTCTAGGTGGAGTGGATAAGGCTATAAAGCATGTCTTGTGTGCAATAACAATACTTCTTCAATTTGAGTTAAGGGAAAAATAATTTATGTTAGTCATCATCATTAGCTTCCAAGGAGTCACACATAGAGAAATAGAAAAGAGTTCAATGAGAGGCTGAAAAGGAGAGCCCCCCTCATCTTCTTACAAATGAAATTATCATTGATCAACTGGGTAAGGTGGCACAGAGGGTTTTGGAAAACATATTTAGTTTAGTGGCCCAAAGTAGAAAAAGGGTGCCAATGAACTTAATTGGAGTAAGAGAAGCATATTTTTTAACCTTCTATATTGGATGACAATTAATTTGAGGCATAATATTGATATGATGCATGTTAAGAAGAATGTATATGATAGTATTTTAGGTATATTATTAGATATTAAGCATAAAACAAAAGATATAAACAATATGAGATAAGATCTAGTAGACATAAAGATAAGACTAAACTTGCATCTTTATGAAGAGAGGGGCTAACTTTTCAAACCACATGCTACGTACACCCTTAACCAGTAGGAATGATGGTTTTTCTAGTTTATAAAGAATATGAAATTTCTTGATGGGTTTGTTAGGAGTCTAAGCAAGAATGTGACTGATCGTGATATGAAATTAAAAGGGTTGAAATTACATGACTGTTATGTTATTATGCAAAGATTATTAAAACCCTTGGTTTGAGCATTTTTACCAAAGGAACTATCATATTTGATTATTGAGTTATGCAACTTTTTCAATCAAATATGCACTAAGACTCTTAACAGGAGGGATGTCCTGCAAGCTAAGTAAGACATTGTCATCATTTTATGCAAGTTTGAAAGGATATACCCTCCGACATTCTTTGACATAATGGGTCACCTGGTGATGTACTTGCTTAATGAAGCATTACAAGGCGATCCTATCCATTTTCAATGGATGTACCGATATAAGAGATACATAAAAAAGTTAAAGGATTATATCAGGAATCATGCTCGGGTTGAAGGTTCAATTGCAAAATGATATGTCATTGATGAGGCATTGACATTTTATTCCATGTACTTAGAAAGAGTGAAAATTAGATTCAATTAACCTGACCGAAATCAGAATGTTGCATCCAAACACATAAAAAGAGCATTATTAGTGTTCAAATCCCAATATTAACCACTAGGGAAAAAGATTACATCCCAATTTAATAGAAAGGATCGAGATGTTGTCATATGGTACATCTTGAACAACTATGTCGAGATTGAAAAGTATCTTTAGTAAGTTTCTATTCATGCTTTTCTCCTAATTAATATAACGAACTAATGTATATATATTCTGTAGTAAGCACCAATAAGAGCTCAAATGAAATAGTGCTAAAAACATAGATAAGTTACAAAGAACAAAATTTCTCACGTGATTTTACCTTAAGGTAAAGGTTTTTTTTTTCCAACCTACTATATCAATCATGTAAATTTTATTCTTTATTCGTACTTTTTCTCCAATTTAACTCTTTATAAAAATATTATATTATTTACATAGAAATGGTTCTTTGGAAGCCACTGAAAAGTTACTATCATTAGCTTCTAGTCTTAGTTTTACTATTATGGTATACTCAGTGTGTATTATAAATGAAGTACATTTTATGGTTAAATATCAGGATGTGAAGCATAGAACACAATAATGGCTTTTTTGTTTCAGGAACTGATGGTAATATGTTTTATAGTATATTAGAGGATATTATAGAGTCAACTTATTTAAATAAATACAATGTTACTTTATTCAAATGTAAGTGGTATGACACTGATCCTATAAAGAAAAAGCTTTACGTTGACAAGAACATTACAAGTATCTCTATTAGTGGGCAATGGTACAAAGATGACCCCTACATACTTGCAATCCAAGCAAAATAAGTTTTTTTTTATGTGAAGGATCATTTTAATGGATTAAATTGAAAGGTTGTCCATAATATGGTGCATCGTGACATATGTTACTTTATTCAAATACAAGTAATATGACACTGATCTTAGAAAGAAGAAGCTTTGCATTGACAAGAACATTAGAAGTATCTCTGTCAGTGGGCAATGGTACAAAGACAACCCTTACATACTTGCAATCCAAGCAAAATAAGTTTTTTTTTATGTCAAGGATCGTCTTAATGGGTCAAATTAGAGGGTTGTCCATAATATGGTACATCGTAACATATGGGATCTACCTAACAATAATGTTAGTGTAAAAGTCTTACCATTCTTGCAGGAAAGCAACTCCTCTAATTTCAATCTCATTGTTGATCTTGGAAATTTTCAATTAGTCAACTTAGGGGATCAAAGAAGTAGTCCTTCAATCATTTCACCTTCTAGAAATACTGGATCTACTACAGAAGGAGTACATGTCTTCATCGATGATGAAGACAGTTTCAAAGATAAAATGATTAAAAATTATATGAGGGAAGGACTTCCATAGTTTGATGATGACAAAGAAACTGATGATCATGAAGATAACTCTATTAGGTTCACCGATACTAATTCAGATTAAGAAAATTATTTTTTTTCTTACATTACAACTCATAATTATGTAAGAGCTAGTATAATTTCATTATATGTGTATAGTAATTTATATCTAGTTATCATTTGATTCAGTTGTGGACCTTCCTCTTAAATACTTATAAAATGTGTATTATTCCAATCATGACAGATATTGAGGCACGACACTACAGAGGCGATGTTGGAAGGAACCCTTCATATCAGCTTATGCACCTTTCATCACAATGTGAGGCATCAGGTATCTTTTCTTATTATGCACACTTAAGTTGTTTAGTTATTAAATTTGAATTTATGGTATTGTTATTTTTATTGTCTATCAAAGTTGTAGCTCCGAGAAAAAAGGGCCCAAATAGGTCCCTCAGGTTGTATGAGAAGATAGAAAGGAGGGGGTGTCTAGTTCAATATAACTGGTACATAACATGCGATAGGTGAAAATGCTAACCATCTCCCCCACCATATAGGCAACATTATTTGAGCATGCATGCCACCTTATTATAAATCATAGCGATTGGTGCCTCACCAACTATAGGACAAAGTCTTGCAGGAGGTTTGCGTAGGTATCCATCTCGTTCCCTATCTTAACTTAATTATATTTGATTTTAAAATTTTTAGATATAATATTCATTAATTTGTTAAATGTCTTCTAATGTAATCCCACTTCGAGTTCCAAGGCATCTCCAATATTGAGTGAGATAGAGCGCTTAATGGTCTGATGTAAAATACTGTTAACTTGTACAGAGATTGGAAGTACAGGTTGAACAAACATTTTCTTTTTAGCACTAGGGCAATCAAGACTAGGATTTTGACTTGGACCATGCTCAACGCTGCATGTCGTGATCTATCTCACCCCAGATGTGGCAGAGATATGTGGACTTCTTCGATAGTGACGATTATAAGATAAGTATGATATTTAATAAAGTTACATCATTATTTCATATATTTAAATTATAAATGTAACTATATCATATGGTCATTTTTTTATTTGCAAGAGTTGTTTATGAGGAATGCAAATAATAAAGCGAAGAAAGTGGTGAATAATCGGCATGGATTGAAATCTATTGTTGTATATTGTTATGATAAGGTAATTCAACTTATTATTTATGTTTTAAATGTATAATCTATTTTCAACACAATAATTATACCCATCCTTTTTTTCTCTTGTAAAATATGAATAGAGAAATAGGAAGACGGGTGAGCTGTAGCCGATCCCAGAAAATTTAAGGGACTGACACACATATAAGATGGAAGAGTGGGTGCATCCGATCCTGAGGAGTAGTATGTAAGTTAGTTAAACTTTGTATCTTAAATAGAATTTTATGAATATATCTTACACTCTTTATAATTGATTTTTGTTTTAATAATTTAAGATGAGGATGACTGAGCTGGCAACCCAACACATACAATTTAATGTGTCATCTACTGGCTTATCACTCCTATATAGGTCGATAAGGATGCTATTGTGATGAGGTGCTTGGCACTAGTCGAGGGTACAAGAGGGTGGTTGGTCGTGTGCTAGCTGGCCAAACGTATCGTTCGGCGAGCACCTCTAATTTCGGTGTAAGTTTTTAGTATGTGTCCCAAGTGGGTAAGCTACAGGAGCAGCTATAACAAAGTTAACAGTAGCTAGAGTAAAGCCAAGAGTAGCTTCATCAAAACTAGCAGTTGATTCAAGAGAAGTAACAATAGATGCAGTAATAGTTTGGGACATACCTAATGGAGCTCATGTCTCTATTCAAATAATAGGGTCTTATACTACCTGTGCCTTCATTTACTACTACACAGCCTAGGCTAAGTAGTTTTATGAGTGCACCCCCACCCAGCCACTTGGTCCCTTCTATCCACCACTTTTGATGTATCATCCATGTCGTTAGAACAATGATGATGATAGTTATGGCACATATGACAATACATCAGGTTATCTATATCTTCCCTCCCCATAGATTATTTTGTATAGATAATTTTTTTTCTTTTATGTATAGACATTTATATTGGTCACGTATATATGATTTTTTATCTATGTATAAATAATTATATAGTTATAAATATAATTCTTTAATTTTTTATATGGATTATGTTACACATTATTGTTATTACCGTTAGTATTGTACAATTTAAATTAGATAAAATAAAATTAAAAAACATCAAATTAATTCAATTAAATTGAAGTAAAAATATTTTTATATTATATCATTAAATATAATATATTTATTTAATTACATCTAATTCTAATTTTAATTTAAATTAATTTTTTATACTTTAAAACTTTTACCAATGACATTATCATCACTAAAAGGATGGTTTCATTTTTAAATTTGTTTAATTTAAACTCTACAGTGAGGACATTGTTGTCGTTGAAGGTTTGAATTTCAGTGATGATATTATCATTGCAAAAATATTGCTAATATGTTATTATTTTTTATTTCGAACCAATTGCTAACAATTTAAAATTTAAAAAATTTTCAATTTTGAAAATATTTTCTACAACAATAATGTTGTCATAGAAGTATCAACTTTTACCGACGATGACGTAGTCGTCAGTGTTCCTCCTTCACTGATGAACCTATACCGACGATATCTTCTTCAATGACTTTTACTTTTAGAGAAACCAAGTAGTGCAATTGAAATCAATTTTATGAATATTTCATTCCAAACTAAATCATTGCATATATATGGATTTTGTAAAACAATAGACACAAAAACTATAATACCTCATCAATACATGTTTACATCAAAATCACTAGTTCATACCTCAATTGTATTGAAATCCTCATCCTTATGCTTTATCCTTACTCCCTACTTAGAAACTCTTTGAATTGATGAGAAGCATCTCATTTAAGACTCTAATGCCTTCTAATCACCGATCCTAACCTAGGTGCTTTCCATCAATTCGAAACATATCTAAGAATGAGTGAATTATGTTCAAGCTCCACATAAACATAAAATAATGAGAGAAAAATTTATAGGCATTATTAAAAGAAAAAATGAATGTCGGTTAGATGTCCTATGCATCACACTTTCAAAGTAAGCAATTAGTTGCTATACCTTTAGACATCAATTAACTTCAAAATCAAAGTCTAAAACTTTTACCTTTTCCAACTTAACACTCCAAATGGCTTTTTGGACAACGCTTATGAAGATAATTGACATCATAAGTTTTTACGCTTTAAACTTAATGTACAAATTTTTCCATTTAATTCCAAATATGCCACCATGCCTAAATAAATGTCCATCATAATTTTTGTCTTTCATGTTAAAGTTTCATATAATTTCAAAAATATTATTGCATCAAGATAAATGTTGATGATAACGACAATCGATGTTTGTCAGCCAACATTAATCAATTATTTTATAGTAGTGTATGCTCCAAATACAAGTATTAATTTATTTGGAAATAAATTTAAATCATTACTTTTTATAGAGTTTTCAAATAATAAAATTTATTTACAAATAAAATAAAATAATTTCAATTAAAAAGAATTGAAATCAGTTCTATGAATATTTCATTCCAAACTAACCCCAAAAATTGATGAGAAAATAAGGTTGGTTATGGTTAAATTAAGTCTTCAGCCGTGTGCTCTAATTTATAATTTCATTTTTACACTTTTTTCTGTGTAATTAGATTATTAGGATTTATTTTTATTTATGATAAGGTCTCTTTTGTAATTAATCTAGAGAATTTTGTCTATAATTGTCTAATATAATGAATATTTGAAAATAAATTTTAAGAATCTAATAGAAGAAAAAGAAGTCAAAGGATAAAATCACAAATTTGCACAGACGGACTACAAGAAAATCGACACCACCATAGGCTTTACATCTATTAATAAATATAGTGTAGTATTTCACATCCAAATCAGACACAAAAATAAATATATTGCAATTATTTACTCAAATTCTTTTCAGATCTGCAAGTAATTTTAGTCTCAAAAATTATTATTTTAGTGAGACTAGCATTTCTAATTGCAATTATATCAACAAATAAGGAAATTATGCACGTGTAAGCGAACAGTTAATTAATACAACGTGTGCAGCCATTATTCCGGGAATTCTTGCCGGAAAGACTTAGAAAAACAATCCCCAAGTATATTCCGAGAATAAGAATAATTAAATGGACAGAATTAGATAAATTTTTGGCAAGTTGGCTTGAGCAAGAAAGTTTAGTAATATTAGGCTCGAAAAATATCTTCCTTTAGAATATAATTAATAATTATTAAGATAGTGGAACATATTTTATATATATTTAATGTTAAATATAGTGAATTTAATGAAAGATAATTTTCTCTTTTTGAATGACGAAATTATTTTCTTACATTATCATTAATTTTTTTAATAAAAAAATATAGAAGTAATATATTATTTCTTCATTTGTATAAAATCAAATTGGACTAATCTATGAAAAATGACTTCGGAAAAACCAACCTTAATATCAATGCAAAATTTTACTCCACATATTATGAATGCGATGAATGCTGGCAGAAATTGACTACACCTGCCAAATGTTGTTACATTCACACGGACAAAATTATAATGTAACAGATCCAAAAACATTAACAGTAATTGGCTTTGTTTCCTCAAATGCTTGAGTAATCTTTGCCTAAAACAACCACATGTTCAATTTTCAAAAGAAGAATTGCTATCCTTTGTATTAACTGCATGTCACAGATGGATTGATTTTTACACTTTAAATTAAACTGTATTTATGTACATATATATATATACACATGTATGCATAATTTCTTCTGAAGAAAAGAAAAGATGAAAGGTATTGATCCGCGAACAAGAAGAAAAACTAGTTGGCATAAAATGATACAAAATTGAGTTACGAAAAGTACATACCACAAAAATTTTTACATCCACGTTCTGTATGATGTTATTTCAGACTTCAGCTATTTTCCCAGAAATCTCCTACATTTCAACAAACACAAAGAAGGCAATCGAGACAAAAGAAGCATGCCATAAATCAGTCTCTATTCATCCGACTCACGAGAAAAGTTTATTCTGATATGATTTAGCTTTCTCACAACATCTGCCATATTCACTCTTCCTTGCGGTGATTCCATAAAACAAGCAAGTCCTACCTTAAATAATGAAACTAAACACTTCTCTTTGTTGGGACCAATAATAGTGGAGCTTTTAGTGTTTTCTTTGTCTCTAACAACTCTTCCTCGGACAGGAGTAGGATCTAAATTTTGAACAAGGTTGGCCGGAAATGTTGTTTTGACATAGTTACGTAAATTTTGGCTATTTTTAAATAGTTCTTAAGTGAGTCTCTTCCTAGTAAGCAACTCTAAAATGATAATTCCAAAACTACACATATCCCCTTGTCACCCAGCCATATTCTAACATATTATGCAAAATGGTCAATACTTTTTTAATTTAAAATGAATAAACAAAATTACACAAAAATGAATAGAATTTAAAAAAGGCTAAAATTTACTAGACTTTTGAATATCAAATTATACTAAATTGTACCTGGAGCAACACAGCCAATAATCCCACCTATTCCAGTTGTACTACCTTACTTATGAGAGGTGTTTATGGTTGAATTCTTGCTAAGCCAAAGTCACTGACATGAGCAACCATGTCTTCATCAAGAAGGATATTGCTTGGCTTTAAATCATAATGAACGATGGGTTTCACACCTTCATAGTGAAGATAATGTAATGCAAAAGCAATATCAATAAGGATGTTCAATCTTTAACCAAGATTCAATATGCGATGTTGGTATGCACTTTCTGTGTTTGGGTGTAACCATTCCTCTAAACCTCCATTTGACATGTACTTTAAAAACTAAAGATTTAAAATCATTGCCCTTATGATCAACAAGTTAGAACCTTAACCAAATTTTGATGTCGGGTGCTTTTGAGTGCATTGCATTCGGCAATAAAACTCTTGTCAGCTCCTTTCCTTTGAAGGTTGAGGACCTTGATAGCAACTATGTTTTCTTCAAAATCAAGTCTTCCTTTGTCCACCAAGTCATAACTTCCAGATCCGATCAGGTTGCTAGTTAAGAACCCATTGGTTACATGGTATAGGCTTTGGTAAGACATTGTAGAATCAATGGCCTATGAAGTGAAAGATAATTTCCTTATTCTTCTTATTATCCCGTAAATTACAAGAAAAGATACCAATAGTAAATATTGTTACTTTCATCAGAATGAGGCCATTGTGCTTCCTATTTGTGTCAAGTTTGTGAGGACAAGGTGGCAAATGTAATTCTGGGATACCACCACAAAGCTTATCATTCCCGGTTACTATTAAGGCACTTGCATTTTGAAAAACACCATTGGTTGGCGCATTGCCATCTGACATGTTAAAGGAAACATTCAAATATTCTTAATCAGAAATATTTTGCAAGCCTTCAGGAATTGATCCAGGCATGTTATTTCTTAACAAATATAAATATTGAAGATCTTTCAGTGAAATAAAAGATAAAGATATATTTCCTTGAAGGGAATTTCCTCACAAATTAGGATATTCCAAACTCATGCAATCACCAATGGTATCATAAATATCCCCAAATAAATAATTTTCATAAACATCCAATGTACCAATGTTCCTTAACTAACCCACCTCTATTGGGAGACTTTCACTTAATGAGTTGTGTGATAAATTTAGCAAGATTGATAAGGAAGAAAGACCAATAACCTTTAAGGTTATAGGACCCACAAGGTCATTTTGTGAAAGGTCCAGCTTTTGTAAACTTTTACAATTTTCCATACTTGGTGGAATGTTTCCTTCTAGCATATTATGTGATAAATCCAATGGAAGTAATTCAATGAGACTATTGATGGATACCTGTATCTATCCAGACAATTTTGTTTCCCCATAAGGTTAGTTTTTCCAACTTTTGCAGCCTTCCAATATTATCTTGAATATTGCTAGTAAATATGTTTCTTTCCATGGTCAAAAGTTTTAAGTTAAGAAGATTTCCTAATGTTGTAGGAATATTTCCAAATATTTGATTGCCATCTAGGTATAGTTAAGTTAGTTGTTTGGAAAGATTTCCTATTGATTCAGGTAAGGATCCTCCAAAACTATTGTCATCTATCTCCAACTCAGAAAACTTCGTATAGTTCATCAAAGATATAAAAAAGTCACAATCATGAGATGAATTTTAGCCTAGTTTGTTTAGACCAACATTCAACCACCAAAGGTTTGGTAGCATTCCCAAGTTTGGAACTTGCCCTACAGAACTGTTCTTGGCCATTTCAATTGCTTGAAGATTTGATGCATTTACGATGGAAATTAGGATTAGGCTGGTAAACTGATTTGTATGAATTTCAAATTCTTGCATATTAGAAAGGTTGAGGAACATGTTGGCAAGAAGAGAGCAACTGAACTTATTGCCATTGATTGAGAGCATATTAAGAGATGACATGTTGTAAAGTGAATAAGGAAGCATAGTGGAAAGTAAGTTGATAGAAATGGTAAATTTTTGCAAGTTTAAATGGCCAATTTATTTTGGGATGTTTCCTTCCAAGTTATTATAAGCTGTAGAAAGATAAACAAAGGAAGAAATATTCCACATAGAAGATGAAAATTGTCTTGTCAAATTGTTTACAAAAAGATACAACTTTTGAAGCTTTTGAAGAGAGCCAATATCCATTAGTATTTTGCCAATAAGATTATTTCTTTGGAAACTCAAATGCCTAAATTTTATGTAGCTTGTTATGTTGGAAGGAATTTCATCTACCAATGCGTTCTTAGTTAGTATGAGCTCCTGCAGTTGAAATAAATGACCTAACTTTTGTGGGATTATGCTATAGAAGGAGTTGTTTTAGTGGTTGAGGATTCTAAGAAAAGAGAGGTTGCCAATATGAGGTGATATGGATCCATGCAAGAGATAACCATCTAGGATCAAGTTTGTAATTCTCTCAGGATGGCAACTGCTGCATGTAATTCTTGGCCATTTTCGGAAGTATGTAGAAGTATTCCAAGAGGCCAAGACATCAAATGGATCATTGGTTATGGAGTCTTTAAATCTGAGCAATGCCAAATGACCGGTCTCATTTCCTAATGGATGGGCACATGGATTTAAATTGCAGTGGCGATCACGGATGTAGTTGTGTTGCAATTTTTGCAATTGCGGATGATGCATTCATCAAAATGTAGATTGCAGTTATTATAGCCATGAATTTTTATTAAACTTACATATATAGAATAATTAAAATATTGACATTGTAGGCTTAATAAATCTGATTTATTGATAAAATAGTATTACTAGTTACAAATATAATAAATAATTTTTTCAAATCAAAATTGTGAATTTGACCACATAGCAATATAAAATGCAAGAGATGTAATGAATATAGAAAGTATGAGTTCATTAAGGTGGATATGGGCATGTGACGGTCATTTCACTTACACGGTTGGTTTTTTACACTTACTAAACATTTGATAAATATTGGTGAGAGGTAATATTTATATATATTATATTTTTTCCCCTTAATAAAACAAAAGCCATTAGAATGCTGGGACATTTCACTTCTATGAACTTTTAAATGAAGCAAAATAAAGTAATAGAAAATAGGCTCCACAATGGCTCTACTACTCTTACTTAAAACTCTCTCATTTTCTATATCCCTCTCCTTATTTCAACAAAAGAAGGAATTTTAATCTCATTTTCTAATAAGAAAATAGGTATAGACTACAAAGCACAAAAAAATTACTGGATGTGGGAGGAAGATAGAGATTATTCACGCACTCGCTTTGACAATCCATTGGTAGAAAAATGCTTGACTTTGATGTTGAATCATGTGCTTGTGTTTGTTTGGAAGAAGAATAGTTTGTTGTTATAGTTGAGCGTTTGTATTCTATGTTAAAATTTTTATGTGGGCTATCATTAATTGTAAGTATTTTATTTTTTAATGAAACTAGCTGAATAATAATTCAAGAGATTTTTATTTTCTAAAGTCTAATTTATTGGAGTGATCTATTATTTGGGTTTGTAGAGACCTGATTTTGAATTAATGTATTTAGTAGTTAAAGTATAGGTATATACCTTTTTTAACTTGTAATGGGAGGGTCTAATAGGGTTTTTATTTATATTGGTTAGGCCCCTTCTCCACTCCTAACCTAATTTAATCATTGACTTATCCTATTGAGAACTACAGACTCTATGAGAAGGAGAAGAAGATCTATGCTTATGGTATTTATCTGAATACTACCTTATTTAAGAGAATTAAATCCATGACAAAGGTATGCATAAATATTAATTTTAAGATTCTTTTATTTGTGATTTTAGTCTTGATATATGATCTATAAAATTATAAATTCTTACATGTGATATCAAAGCGGGTTATATCAAACTAGAACTCTAATTTAATTAATTGTAATTTTGATTTAATTTTCATTAACAATTATATATATTATAAATCGAAATTTGTTTATATATATATATATATATATATGATTTGGCATGTGACATTTGAAATTTGTGTATATATATATTGCTTTAGTGCGATGACTTATATATATACACGTGTTGATCCACATATGCTTTCTGGCATTTTATGTTTAGTGTTTTGTACGTGTATACGTGTTGATGCATTTATGTTTTCAAGAGAGCATTTTATGTATATATAAACATTTTGACACTCTACATATGCTTTGACTCATTGATTGTTAATAAGTATATATATATAATGAGTTTTACATTTTGATGTTTTCTTATATATACGTGGTTAGTGGTGATGGAACGTTTATTATATATATACATCTTCAGGTTCTCTTATTATCTAAGCATATATATGCAGTGAATTTTATATAAAATTTCCTAGTTTTGGTTTGGCTTATTATTTGATCTTCTTGGATTTCCTTTGGTGTAAATTGATGTCCGTAGTTGAGATCTATTTTATATATATAAATATATGTGCTTTGGCTCTATTGGTATGTATATATATGGTTTTGGTCTTTTATATATATATATTATTCATGCTTTACATTTTATATATATATTTGACATTTTTTATATTTCATAATTGTTATATATATAATTGGTTGAAGTTTAGATTTAGATTTGATATATAAATAGTTTATATAGATTCAGTTTTGAATTGTTAAATACGCATATTTGGTTTTTTTTATATTTCTTGTATAATCTTATAATTATATAAACTAGAGATTTTGATTTGTTATATAAATATATTTAGAATATCCAATTTTGATATATTTGAATTGATATATTAATGAAATTTAAAGTGAAAGCAAAATATTTATATGCTATTTGTGGATTTATATTAATTTTATATAATATTTATGGATTTAGTATGTATTCATTCTTATGCATTAAGCACATGTGGTTTATCATTATATATATATATATATATATATATATATATGTTAAAGTGAAAGCAAAATATTTATATGCTAATTTATGGATTTATATTAATTTTATATAATATTTATGGATTTAGTATGTATTCATTCTTATGCATTAAGCACATGTGGTTTATCATTATATATATCTGTGTGTGTGTGTGTGTGTGTGTGTGTGTGTGTGTGTGTGTGTGTGTGTGTGTGTGTGTGTGTGTGTGTGTGTGTGTGTGTGTGTGTGTGTGTGTGTGTGTGTGTGGATTTACATTCAAATTTTGACATCTTTTATTATTTTTGAGTGTCTAATATTTTAAATTAATTGATTGAAATTATTTTGGATAATTACTATCTCAAAGATCATTTTACTAGTGAAAATAAAAAAAATATTATATTTTTAGTAGTTATCTATTAAGATACTTATTTACTATTTTTGAGATTTAATGCTAAAATAATTATTATATAAAGTGTAAGGTAAAGAAAATAATATATCTTAAGCATATGGCTTGATAATAATTTGCCATTAATTGGTTTGATAGATTATTGATTTCTATTTCATCCTTATCATGACAAGGTGATGAAATTTTAATCCTTGTTTAAAATAATTTTAATGATATGGCATTAATAATCGAGCAATATTTTCTTTTATTAAAATAAAAAAAATTAGTTTTGAGATTATGTTGTAATGCAATATGATTTTGGGCATAATTTTAATATCCAAGTTCTTTTGGGAAACTTATGAGTTAATTTGGATAATTATCACTAAAGTAAAATTATTGATTCATAAGTTTTCGAGCTATTAATAAATACTTATAGGATCAATTTTTAATTATTTCACATATTTACTTATCTAAAAGGGGTAAGTGTATTTTATTATTAGAAGTTTAATAAAATAATTTTTTAATTATTTCATACAATGACCTATCCAAAGGGGATTGTTATATGTTGTAATTAGAAATTAGTTTAGTGAAACAATTTTATTTTTGGATTTATTTTATTATTGTATATTTTATTTATCCAAAGGGGATAAATTTGCAATAATAATATATTGTCCTTGTTGGCTTCAATTTTAGAAGGATTTTTATGTACTGCATTATTTACCCAAATGAGATAATGTAGTGATATTTGTATACTCCTAAACATTATTATTTTTACCAAAATTAACATATTGCATTTAATTATTTTTTACATATCTCTTTTACTATAAATATATCTTATTGAACACATGGTATTTTTGTGAATTTTTTTAATATTATTTTTAAACATGGTGTTTATGTTTATAAATATTTTTATTTTACTATGGGTCTTATTGGACAAGTAAGATATATTATTGAATTATGTTAATATTATTTTCAATATTTTAATTTTAATTTTTCTTATAAAAGTTAATTTATTTTTCTAAAAGAAACATGTTAAATAGATCTGGTTAGAATTATAAATTTATTCCTATATTAATCTTGATTTTATGATAGCTTTAATTTTTAAAATAAATCTATATTTTAAGCCTTATTGTATTTTCGAATTGTACAAATTGAAGATATGTTTATGTGCAAAAAAATAAAATAAAATTGAGACAATTAGATGCAAGAATATCTTGATTTTGTGATCATTTATTATTCTATATTAATATCGATCACATATTATTTGTGCTTAAAAGATAATTGTTTTGGATAATTTTTTGTATCCCAGATATTTTGAAAAATTTATGGTTTATTGTGAATAATTATCACCAAAGTGATATTATTCATATTGATCATAAAGTCTTCAAGTTATATTATACGAGATTAATTTATGATTATTATATACAACTATCTGCTCAAAGGGGGTTGTTGCATATTTTAATAATTAAGGATGTTTTATAAAATATATAAATTTTTAGAGTTGCTTTAGTTTTAAAGGTATGTCTGCCCAAAGGAGACATGTTTTTAATGCAAAGGTATTCTCTTGGTTAGCTTTGTGATTAGGAGAGTCTTTCACATCCTACATTTTTTACTTAGAGGAAAATTGTAGTAATATACATTACTTCTATGTCTATGAACTAAAAATTACATTCTTATTTCCAATATTGTTTCTTTTTCTTTCATGGTAAAAGTGTTACTTATTTGATTAATTATTTTCTTTCAAGATATAATTAAAACATGTTATTTTACTTTGATTATAAGGGTAAATTGGTTTACAACTTCTATTTGCTTGAACAAGATAATTTTTTCAATATCATATTATTTTCTATATAATCGAGTTAATATATTGAAAGAGAACTTAGTATATACTATACATTCTGCCCAAAAGAAAATTTATAGTTATATATTAGAAACTCTTATGTAGATCTTGTTAATATATAATTTTTTTTTATTATATGCTATTAAATGATTTGTGCAACTAAATTTAACTCTCTTATATTTTAAAGTTATTCAATGAATTAATTTTGAGAATGATATATACTATTATATAACTTTAGTTACATAGTAATAAATTCAATTTTATATTATTTATGACATTATGACATATTAGTTATCAAATATAATTTTTTTCCTTTCCTTCTTTAGGGTGGAATTATATATAACTTCTTTAAAAAATTATATTTGATAAATAAATTATTGATCAATTAATGCAAATAATTATAATTTGAAATAATGTACAATTTTTTTAGAGATGCACTGAATTTTCATATCAATGGGAGTTTGATTTAATGTTATGAAATATTATTTGTATTACAAAGTGTGTACCTATGTTCAAGAACTCATTTCAGTTAAAGATTATTTAGTAATATTTGAAATTACTTTACTTTGTAAAAGTACAATTAAATATTAAAAATTATTTATATAATTTAGTTTATAATAACTTATATGTTATTATATACATTTGTTTATCAAAAAATATGTATGATAAAGAGGTGCAAATCTCATTGAATCCTCTTTTATGTATATAATATTTGAATTTTGAACTAATTTTTGCCAAACATATTTTTACTAATAGTAATGAATTTGACATATAATTTATTGTGTATTTTTTTTAGCATAATTTAAAGTAACTTATAAAGTTCTTAACATATGCATTATGAATCTATTTTTTTAATTTTATGAGATACTTTTTTGGTCAACAGTAAATGTTACTATCGTAAGAATTTTTCAACTAATTTTTATCTGGTAATATCTAAAAATATATTTTATAAAATTCTCTTATTACATTAACTTGATATCAATTTTAGTATCTATATTATGTATTCATATATGTAATTTACGGATCTTTATCAATACATGTATCTCTATAATGTGAAATGTACCAATTATAATAATTATAAGGACTAAGACTTGGTACCAATCATTAGCTCCTAAACTTGTATATATGGTTTCTATGCACACCATAGTAGGATAATGAAAATTGTATTGATAAAGGCTAGGTATCAGGTTTAATATTATTTTGTATAATACTTTATCAACACTAAGATTTGTTATTTATTGATTAATTCTTGATTTATATTTTTATCTCTTAGTTGATACCATTTTTAAACTTTAAGGCATTCTAATAATAGATTTATCAGGATTAATATTTGATGTCAATCATTAGTTCCTAAGTTATATATTTATTTCTTAGTTGATACCATTTTGAAACTTAAGATATTCTAGTTAACAAATTTATAAGGACTATGACTTAGTGTCAGTTGCTAACCCTGTGTTTAATATTTGTCTCTTAATTGACACTATTTTGAGATTTTGAGACAATTAAATTTTTTGTTTCTAGAAGATTTTTTTATCTTATTATTGAGCTTATAACAAAGAAATCATTGAGTATTGACTTAAAAAATAGTATGTTTTGTTAGATTACACTTTTATTCTTACTACATTTTCATATTAATGACTCATATTTATATAGTTGATAATATATGTAACCATGGAAGGTCTTGCATTGATGACAATGCAATTACTGTCATAATTTGATATTATTAATTGCTTAAATATGAGTCATATTTCAAATATCATCTCTTAGATGATGTATTTTCAAAATTATGGTCACATATTCAAATTTTTGTGCTCAGCTTGAGAGTTATTTTCATATAAAATATTTTATAAAATAAATTTTTTTACAATTAATGTTGCCTAAGTGAGAGAATTTTTTGTAAGTATTTTTTTTTGTATTCAAAATTTTGTGCTCAACTTGAGAGTCATTGTCATTAATTGTAAGTATTTTTTTTTTTATAAAACTAGTGAGCAATGATTCAAGAGATTTTTATCTTTTGAAACTCAATTTGTTAAAGTGATATATTATTTAAGCTGATAGATACTTGATTTTGAATTAATATATTTGACAATTAAAGTACAGGCTTTTACATTTTCTGACCCGTAATAAGAGGATATGATAGAATTTTTATTTATATTAGATAGGTTCCTTTTTTACTCCTAGTCTAATTCAATCATTAGTTTATCCCATAGAGATCCGCACATTCTATGAGAATGAGAGAAAAATCTATATCTATAGTATTCATTTGAATAATATCTTATTTAGGAGAATTAAATTCATGATAAAAGTATAAATAAATATTGATTTTAATATTCTTTTATTTTTTGTTTTAATCTTGATATATAATCTATAAAATCATAAATTCTTACATTTTACTCTGTTTCTTGTTTAAATTTTCTGAAATTTCTTATTTCTAAACAAAAAGTTAACATTGATGAAGTTTGTTGAGAATCTCTCCTGAAATCATTTGCTTTCACTGTAAAAACTTATCATTTGTTTTTTAAGGGAAACTACAGAAAAATTGCTTAGTTTGCATGTAAAAAGCACTGAAACGCAGACCGTTATCTCTGCAGCTCCCCACAACGCCTGTGCATTGCGTCCATCAAGGACCGCAATGAGTGTGAATCAGAATCACAACACAAAAGCGAGCCGATGCGGATGAGCTCCCTTCCGCATCCGAGATATTGCATTCGCATTTTATTATTCGGTCCGTTATTTGAATCGTTGGATGGGCAGTTCCATTGAGTTGGAATGATGTTGAATTTAAAATAAAGGGAATGATAAGTTGAAGAAATATGGAGCAAAGTAAGGGCAACATAGGAGGCAAAACCTTTATTGGGCTGAGGAATACAAAGCTCTGAATGACTAAGGATTTTTCGCAGCTTGAGCAATATAAGGATTCACTTGTTGGACGTTGTAGCAGTAAATATATACGAGATGACATATATAACCAGAGAGAGTCATACTTTACCCACTCGTAGTTAGTTTTTTTTTTTTAACTTTATCCACTGTTACAATTTATCTATATATACTTTCAATTATTAACTCGTTACCCACCTATATTATTTTTCATTTAAAATTTAATAAAAAATTTATTTGCATAGCTTATTATCTTTAATTCTTGAAATTTTAATTCAATTCACTCAAAATCAAATTATCCCAAACAAACCCTAATTATATTGTATTGTGTGCGGATAAAGCATTTAGAAAATATTAGGAATGTTGAAATTTTACACTTCGAAAATAATAATTCTACTTGGTTTTCATGAATGAGAAATGATAATGATATGGTGTTTTGAAAGCAAATATAAAATTTGTAGAAGTTAAATTTAAAATTAAACTAAATATTATAATAGAATTGTAGAAATTAAAATTTAAATGAATAGTATAATATTTTAGAATATTATAGATTAAAATTTTAAAAAAATTATTAAAAATGGGAATATTAAATATAATAATATTTTAATTTTAGATGTTATGAAGATTTAAGGTATCCTATAATAAGAACTTTTAACATTATTTATAAAATATTCTAAGAGTTTAATTAAATTTATGAGAAAACATTTACGTTGTTATGATAAATATTTTACAAAGAATTGTACAAGCATATACAAGGGCATTTATATTACTTACAATATTAAATACTTAACCATGTCATACGTTTTGAATTAAATGAAGTATTTGTTGACATGAAGTATATGACTTACAATAATTTGGACATTTTGTGACTTATTAATATTATAAAGATTTAATTTTAGAAAGTTAAAAAAAAAAAAAGAGTTTATAGTGCTATTTTAATTGCACTCAATTATTAAATTAATCATAAAATTATTTTCGTTGCCATGAATGAAAATATATCCTCAAATTAAATAAAAAAAAACAAGTAGATATGACCAACCCATGCATTTGCATGAGGTTTCATGAGATTCCCTGAAATCCTAACGTGGCAAGTCATGAAGCCATATATTAATATAATAATATAATATCTCCTTTTGTCCTATTCTTTTGATTTCAAGACAAAGACGACGTCTTTATCGGGGAAACTTAAATCTTAGATAAGTAGCCGCCTGAGGATGGAAGGAGTGGGAACGTAGTATAATAATAATAATAATAATAATAATAATAATAATAATAATAATAATCCGCCTGAGGATGGAAGGAGTGGGAACGTAGTATAATAATAATAATAATAATAATAATAATAATAATAATAATAATAATAATAATAATAATACAATCCTCTCCTTATCTAAAGACAAGACGAGAAAAGAAAAAAAAAAGACAAAACAAAACAAAGCTTATCTCAATCATGATGAAGACGAAACTGGTATGCTTGATAAACTCAAGCTAATAAAACAAAATAGTAGCCAGTAGGACTTAGAATACCGTAATACATACTATTATAATAATATAAAATCTTAAGATATTAATAAACCAAAGAAAGGAGAAGATATTTCTCCATTCAGCTAAAAAAAACGTGATGAAAACCCATGAGATAAGAACCTTGGACTTTTTGAACTTTCTTTTCAGACGAACACAGTACACGTAATGCCTTTCGAGTTAGTACTTTCCATCATTACTTGGTTTTTTAGTTTTTGGGAGTAGTATAAATACCCCACCGTCTATTTTACACGCTACATCAAACTCGGTTAGTCCAAGCTAATTTAAGTTAGCAGACACTATTTCATTCTTTTGGCTTAGGAAAATCAATAAAAAAAAAATTAAGTAACTCTCGTTCTTCTATTTGATAAATTAAATAATTAAAATTTTTCTTAAATTTATTTATTTATTTATAATATTTAATTATCTAACGTTATTATTATTAAAAAATATTAAGTTATATCATTTAATAATATTAAAATATTACATATTTATATTTATAATATATTGATAATTGATTGCTTTAAATTTTTAGCAGTGAAAACTAAACATAAATTATTATATAAAGTGCACTAGAAATTGTTGTGGTTTAGATCATGTTAATGTTTGTACTCTGCATATATATATATATATAAACTATGTAGTTTTATTTATATGGTTGTGCTTGTACATCAAAGCTGTAAAATGGTAACATGATAAATGTCATTTATATCAAAAAAATATTTAACAAGTGTGATTGTTAAATTACAAGATTACTTTTGTCTAGTATTTTTTTTATTTCTATATATTGGTATGTTGGTGCCTAGTCTACCGCAACTGGATATTTATTATTTAGATACTTTTGACTATGTATATATGAATTAAATTTAACTTTGAAAAAAGTTATTTTAATAGTAAAGGTATATTCTTGAATATTGAGTTTTTTTATTAATAAATAAATGAATAAGATGAAGGGGAGAAATATTGGATGCCATTTGCAGGGGAGAGGATTATGGTTGAATGGAGAGATAAGGTTGGAGAAGAAAGGGTTATGGTTGAAAAAAGTAACAGGGCGAAAATTTATAATATATTTAAATTTTAGGTAATTTATTAAAAAATCTTATTAATATAGTATTTGTCTTCATAAATATATTGGTAAGTTAAGGATTCATAAATATATTATTTATAAGGAATGTATTTAACTATATAACTCACTAAAAAGTGAGTTAGATAATTACTTATTGAGTATTTATACTTACTTTTGTTATTAAATTTTTTTTAAATACTATAGGAAAATTTGACTTCTCAAATGGTTCTTGAAAAATGATTGAGTTTAAGACTTCCATTCAATTTACGACTACTACCACTGAAATTTCACTACTTTCTAATGATGTGTATAAGGACCGCTCCAAATCCTTTTAGCATCTAGTGTCCATAAATTAGAATACTATAATTTATTTACATACAGTAGCATAAAAAGGTATGAAACAAAGGACATCTTTTGCTATGTATGTAAGGCCTAGAAATATTATATGATACTTTTGTAAATAGCATATATATAAATATATGATCTCTTTTTTCAAGTTTTTGTTATACAAAGTAAATGTGGAAAAGGCTTATGAAAAATGTTAAGAAGACACTCTTCACGCCGGTCACAATTAAGAAAAAATTTTTTGGGTTGTGACAATTTCCTCCTTTTTGAATGGTGAAATTGTTTTCCTTTATTATCAAAATATAGAAGTAATATATTACTTTTTCAATTATATAGAATCAGATGATACTAATCTATGAAAAAACCAACACTCTTAATATCAATCCAAAATTTTACTCCACATGTTATGAATGCACTGAATGCTGGCAGAAATTGATTAACGCCAGCCAAATGTTGTTACATTCACGCATATAAAATTATGATGTAACAGATCCAAAAAAATTGACAATAATTGGCTTTGTTTCCACAAATGCTTGAGTAATCCCTGCCTAAAACAACCACATATTCAATTTTTAAAAGAAGAATTGCCATCATTTGTATTAACAGCATATCACAGGTGGACTGATTTTTGCCCTAAATTGAATTGTATTCATGTATGTATGTATTTATATATTGATACACACAGTATGCATATTTTCTTGTGAAGAGAAGGAAAGATGAAAGGTATTGACCCACGCACAAGATGAAAAACTAGTTGGCATAAAATGATATAGAATTGAGTTACAAAAAGTACATTCCATAAGCATGTAGAAAATTTTTACATCCACGTTTTGCAAGATATTATTTCAGACTTTAGCTATTTTCCCAGAAATCTCCTACATTTCAACAAGCACAAAGAAGGCAATCGAGATAAAAAAAGCATGCTATAAATCAGTCTTTATTCATCCCATTCACGAGAAAAGTCCATTCTGATATGATTTAGCTTTCTCACAACATCTGCCCATATTCACTCTTTCTTAGGGTGATTCCATAAAACAAGCAAGTCCCACCTTAAATAATAAAACTAAACACTTCTTTTCGTTAAGATCAATAACAATGGAGCTCTTTCTTTTTTCTTTGTCTCTAATAACTCTTCCTCGGACAAGAGTAGAATCCAAAATTTGAACAAGGTTGGCTGGAAATGTTGTTTTGACATAGTTATGAAAATTCTGGCTATCTTTAAATAGTTATCGGTGGGTCTCATCCTAGTAGGCAACTCTAAAATGATAATTTTCAAACTATACATATTCCCTTGTGTAGACACTTCATAACCCATGCCATACTCTAACATATTATGCAAAATGGTCAATGCTTTTTTAATTTAAAATGAATAAACAAAATCACAAAAAAAATGAATAGAATTTAAAAAAGGTAGAAATTTAATAAACTTTTGAATATTAAATTATATTGAATCATACCTAGAGCAACATAGCTAATAGTCCCAAATATTCCAGTTGTACTACCTTGCTTATGAGAGGTGTTCATGGTTAAGAGAATTCTTGCTAAGCCAAAGTCACTGGCATGAGCAACCATGTCTTCATCAAGAAGGATATTGCTTGGCTTTAAATCACAATGAACAATGGGTTTCACACCTTCATAGTGAGAATAATGTAATGCAAAAGTAATATCAATAAGGATGTTCAATCTTTGCTCAAGGTTCAACATGTGATGTTGGTATGCACTTTCTATCTCTGGGTGTAGCCATTCCTCCAAGTTTCCATTTGGCATGTATTCAAAAACTAAAGCTTTAAATTCTTTGCCCCTATGATTTGCACTTGAGCAACAAGTTAGAACCTTAACCAAATTCCAATGTCGGGTGCTTTTGAGTGCATTGCATTCAGTGATGAAACTCCTGTTAGCTCCTTTTCTTTGAAGGTTGAGGACCTTGACAACAACTATAGTTTCTTCAAATCAAGTCTTCCTTTATACACCAAGCCATAACTTCTAGATTCGACCAGGTTACTAGTTAAGAACCCATTGGTTGCATGGTATAGGCTTTGGTAAGACACTCTAAAATCAATGGCTTGTGAAGTGAAAGATAATTTCCTTTTTCTCCTTCTTATCCCGTAAATTACAAGAAAATATAACAATAAAATATTCATCAAAATAAGGCCATTGTGCTTCCTATTTGTATTAGGTTTGTGAGGGCAAGGTAGCAAATGTAATTCTGGAATACCACTGCAAAGCTTATCATTCCTAGTTACTATTAGGGCACTTGCATTTTGAAAAACACCATTGGTTGGCACATTGCCATCCAACGTGTTAGAGGAAACATTCAAATATTCTAAGCTAAAAACATTTTGCAAGCCTTCAAGAATTGATTCAAACAAGTTATTTCTTGAGAAATCTAAATATTGAAGACCTTTCAATGAAGTCAAAGATGGAGGTATATTTCCTTGAAGTGAATTTCCTCACAGATTAAGATATTCTAAGCTTATGCAATCACTAATGGTATCAAGAATATCATCAGATAAATAATTTTTAGAAACATCCAATGTGCCAATGTTCCTTAGCTGACCCACCTCTATTGGTAGACTTTCGCTTAATGAGCTGTGTGATAAATTTAGCAAGATTGATAAGGAAGAAAGACCAATAACCTCTAAGGGTATAGGACACATAAGGTCATTTTGTGAAAGGTCTAGCTTTTTTAAACTTTTACAATTTCCCATACTTGGTGGAATGTTTCCTTCCAGCATATTATATGATAAATCCAATTGAAGTAATTGAGTGAGATTACTGATGGAGACTGGTTTCTGTCTAAACAATTTCTTTCCCCGTAAGGTTAGTTTTTCTGACTTCTACAGCCTTCCAATATTATCTGGAATATTACTAGTAAACTTATTTCTTTCCATGGTCAAAAGGTTTAAGTCAGGGATTTAAATTGCGGTTATAGTTACGATCGTAGTCGCATCGTGATGCAAGTGAATGCGGAAAAATGCGGCTATAACAATCTAAAATTGTGAAAAATCACGGATGCAATCTGCCCCAAAAATGTAATATTGCGGTCGCAGACCATTTTTTAAATCTTAGGTTTGAGTTGAGAAGATTTCCTAATGTTGTAGGAATATTTCCAAATATTTGATTGCCATCTAATATAGTTAAGTAAGTTGTTTGGATAAATTTCCCATTGATTTAGGTAAAGACCCTCTAAAATTATTATCATCTATCTCCAACTTAGACAAATTCGTGTAGTTCATCAAAGATATCAAAAAGTCACAATCATGAGATGAATTTTGGCCTAGATTGTTTAGACCAACATTAAACCACCAAAGGTTTGGTAGCATTCCCAGGTTTGGAACTTGCCCTACAAAACTGTTCTTGGCCATTTCAATTGCTTGAAGATTTGATGCATTTACGATGGAAATTGGGAATAGGCGGGAAAACTGATTTGTATGAATTTCAAAGTCTTGCACATTGGGAAGGTTGAGGAACATGTTGGCAGGTAGAGAGCCACTGAACTTATTGCCACTGATTGAGAGCATATTAAGAGATGACGTGTTGTAAAGTGAAGAAGGAAGCATACCGAACAGTTGGCTGGTAGGAATGGTAAATTTTTGCAAGTTCAGACGACCAATTTCTTCTGGGATGTTTCCTTCCAAGTTATTATAAGCTGCGTAAAGATTAACAAGGGAAAAAATATTCCACATGGAAGATGGAAACTGTCCTGTCAAATTGTTTACAGAAAGATACAACTCTTGAAGCTTTTGAAGAGAGCCAACATCCACTGGTATTTTGCCAATAAGATTGTTTCTTTGGAAACTCAAACGCCTGAGTTTTGTGCAGCTTGTTATGTTGGAAGGAATTTCACCTACCAATGCGTTCTTGGTTAGCATGAGCTCCTGCAGTCGAAATAAACGACCTAACTGAGGCGATATGGATCCATGCAAGAAATAACCATCTAGGATCAAGTTTGTAATTCTCTGAGGATGGCGGCTGGCGCATGTGATTCCTGGCCATTTGCAGAAGTATATAGAAGTATTCCGAGAGGCCAAGACATCAAATGGATCGTTGGTTATGGATTCTTTAAATCTGAGCAATGCCAAATGATCGGTCTCATTTCCTAAGGGATGGGCAGTTCCATTGAGTTGGAATGACGTTGAGTTTAAAATAAAGGGAATGATAAGTTCAAGAAATATGGAGCAAAGTAAGGGCAACATACGAGGCAAAACCTTTATTGGGCTGAGGAGTACAAAGCTCTAAACGACTAAGGATTCTTCGCAGCTTGAGCAATATAAGGATTCACTCGTTGTAGCAGTAAATATAAACGAGATAACATACGTAACCACAGAGAGAGAGAGAGAGTCATACTTTACCCACTCGTATTTATCCACTTATATTTTTAAATATTACAATTTATCCATATATACTTTCAACCATTAACAATTTATCTATATATACTTTCAATCATTAACTTGTTGCCCACCTATATTATTTTTCATTCAAAATTTAATAGAATATTTATATGCATAGTATATAATCTGTAATTCATCAAATTCTAATTCAATTCACTCAAAATTAAATTACTCCAAACAAACCCTAATTATATTGTATTGTGTGTGGATAAAGCATTTAGGAAATATTAGGATTTTGAAATTTTACACTTGGAAAAAAATAATTCTACTTAGTTTTCATGAATGAGAAATGATAGTAATATCGTGTTTTGAAAGCAAATATGAAATTTGTAGAAGTTAAATTTAAAATGTTAAATTGAATAATTTAAATTCTTCACTTAAGATGCCTAAATAATTTATAAGTTCTATCTAATTATTATCAAATAAAATATTTTAACCTATAAGACTTAAATTCCTTGAAAAATTAAACTACCCACCCGCTTCAATTTTCTAAATCTAAACACAATATTTGAGATTTGTCTTTTACAATTTAGTTTAAATTACTAAATAAAGTGTGTCAAATAAAATTTTTTAGGATAAATTAATTTTAAGTGAATATCAAAATTGGAGAAACTAAATATTACATGCAATATAGGTAAGTTTTTAATTAAATTTTGGATAAAAAAATAGTTTAGATGAATAAAGTGTTAATAATTGAAAGTATGTGTAGATAAATTATGAAACAAAAAATTACATATGAACTAAAAGAAAAAAAGGGGGAAGAAACCGAGTAAAGTATAACTTTGCCTTAAAAGTAAGAAACAAAGAATTAAAGTCACCCTGCATCATTTGCAATTTCAGGCCAGACTGGTACTCTATAACAAGTCGATAATGTTGCATTGACTAAATCATAAAATCCAATTTCGCTTCAAGTCGAAGAAAATGACATCATAAATAATAAAATAAGATTATAAAATTAAGAAGGTAAAAGAATTCAATTAAAGTTGTCAGACACAATGTCTGGCTTAAAAAAATAACACGTTAGAAAGTAAATGAGGCTTGCGTTGTTTTGGAGATTTTCCCATTAAATTTCTTGTTAGATTCAGTTAATCTATATTATGTATAAACATCATAAGCTAAATTTCACAATTTATAATGAAGTTGTCAAAGGCAATGGCCGGCTTTAGAAAAAGAAAAAACGATGGAAGTAAACAAGCTTGCGTCAGAAGATAAAGTTCATTGTGAAATTACCTTTTCAATTCTTATCGTTTGATTGTTCTTATATTTTTTTTATGTAGTCACATGTCATAATACAGAAATGAAGAAACACCCCATTTACAAAAATTATTAAGAGAATCAAGAATAAAAATTTCGATAATACATATTTTCTAGTTTAATGGATTCATTAAATTGTATTTACTTAAATATTTTCTTTAAATTGTAATAATTTATTATTTTAATGAATAAATCTTTATATATTGCTATATAACTGTATAAGATCATAAATAGTTTTCATTTCATCGATCTAATTGTAGATAAAAATATCTAAATTAATGAGCTATTATGAAACTAATTATAAGCAAAAAAAAATTTAGTAACCCCATTACAAAGACAAAAAGGTATAAGAACAAAATTATTAGTTAAAGTAGATTATAAGATCCAAAAGTTTAATTTAATCAAATTAATTTATTAGATAAACATTGTTTTTATTTTTTTTTCTTTCAATTTGCAGTAGTGTGCTGTGACCTCTCAATATTTCACAATCAGCCCACGCATCATTTACATCATCTCCGATAATTATTTTAGCCATATTATTTTTATATGCCGTGTTCCATTCTTGTTGACATGTCTTCTCATAAAAGAACCAGACTCTACCACTTTTGCTAGGAAGTGTGCATTTTGGCATCCAAAACCGATATAAAAATAAACTTATCTTACGTTTGATACGATAAAATAAAATAGAAAAGAATAGAATAAAAATAATTGGAATAGAATGATTATTTTATAATTATATTTGGCATATTTTAGAATAAAATAAGCATTTCATTTCATAATTATGTTTGATACAATAAATATTATTGAAATGAAATGAAAAAAATGTATCAATAACAATAATACCCTTAGAAATAAAAGGAATGTATAAAATTGAAACCATATTTATATGAAAGATAATTATTATCGTATTTTTTATTTATAATTTTTTTATAATTGGACAAAAAATTATAATTATCAATATTATAATTAAAAATAATTTTCTATAGTAAAAGTATACAAATTTAATTTATCAAAATTTTCATATTAAATAATTTTTATAAAGAATAAAAAATATTTTATTTTATATTTTATTATTAAAAATAATTAATAAAATATTTAAATAATATAATATTAAAAAAATATTTTATTTTATTTTATTATTTATTAATAAATGATCATGTTAGAATATATGAAATGTATAAGGGATAAAATACTATTACATAATAGTTGATTGACTTTGGTTGTTTAGCGGATTATATATCAAAATACAGTTGATGTCTTATCAAACATTATTGTAAATAAGTTATGACAACAATTACACACCTAATGTGATAAAAATAAAATAAAATAACATTAGTTCCTATTTCAACTAAACCATCAATATTTCTTCATATATTGTACAACTCAGTCATTGATAATGAATTAAAGATGTTAGTTTTACAATGTAACTAATATAAAATATTTGCAAAATATTTTTAATGACATATTTTGGCAAAAATGCATACTTTGAATCAAAAATTTTGAAAGGCCATAATGTTACATTCAATTATTCATTTAGGGTAAATTTTTTATTGATTTCATATAACTTTTCAAAATTTATACATCTACAAAAGCCTAACAAGGTTTTGCCCTTTTTGAAATTATGAAAAATAGTCAATTTTGTGTTATGTTTTAAACTAGTAGCCTATAATAGAGTATTTGCTTCTTGCTCAATATTAATTAAAAGAGTATTAGTAACTCACAACATATGGTGAAGGATGGAATAACATTTAGGGTTTTATAAAAAGAACTAGATAGAGACGAAGATGGATACAGAGTTTAGAAACAAATAAGAAGTACAGTAAGAGTGATAATAAGAAAAAAAAATAGGATGTATTTTATTTATAATGTAAAAATGTCACCAACTTTAGACATTGATTATTAACATAAAATCAACATCTTATGTATTATTATTTTCCAAATAACTAACAGTTGTCATATCATTAAACACCAACTAAATACAAAACTAACATATTTACTTTTTATATTTTCTAACTAGTAGTTTGAAATACCTTTAGATCACAATTGTAAACAAAATTGATATCTTAGGTTTTTATAAATTCCCAATAAACCTATAATTATTATCACTTTAGATGTTGATTCAATTCAAAATTGACATGTTAAAATTTGATACTTTTCTTACCAAACTTTTATAATAACTTTAGACTTCAATTAATTTCAAAACTAATGTCTTAAGTTTTTTTTTATTTTCCCAGCAACCTTTCAATGTCATATATTTTGATGTTCATTAAGTGAAAATTAATGTTTAAATTTTCTAATAATTTCAAAAATGTTATCATATCTAAATAGACAATGTTTAATTCTAAAACTAACATTTTAAGTTTTCTCATTCTAACTTTTAAATGTCATATAGTTAATGTTGGTCAAGTGAAAAATTAACATATAAAACTTCTTAATAATTTTAAAAATATCACCGCATTCAAATAGATATTAGTTAATTATAGAACTAACATCTTAAGTTTTATTACTTTTTTCAATGCTATATATTATAATGTCCATTAAGTAAAAAAATCAATATCTTAAATTTTTTAATAATTTTTAAAATGTCACAATATCTATATAGATCTGAATTATCTTTATAATCTATTGTCTTAATTTTTCAAATAATTTCAAAAATATTATCATGTCAATATACTCAGCAATGTTAACTTAAGTTGACATCTTTGTAACGACGTAATATCTTATTTCTATAGTAGTGAAAGTGTAAAAAATCCATTCAACAAATGATACAATAGACATTGCATCATCTTTCCAATGAAATGGAATTCCATCATCGGATAAAATGATCATTTCTTAGAGAATAAATATTCTCATTCAATAATATTTACTAAATAAACTTTTTTCATTTCATTTCATTTCATCATACTAAACATACTATTATTGTAATTATTTACTCCAATAACACTTTTTCATATTTTCAAGTAATTTTTTTGGGCAAGTACAAATAGTCACTAATTATAATGGAAAATTTTAAGTGAAAATTTGAAAGGGCAAAAAAATTTTTGGGGCCAAATGATTTATACATTTTTTTTATATTATGCATGATATTAATAAATGATTTTAAAATTTTTAAGGGTCATAGCACCATTTCATCATACTAAACATTCTATTATTATAAGTATTTACTCCAAAAACACTTTTTCATATTTTTCAATTAATTTTTTTGAGCAAGTACAAGTGGTGGCTAATTATAATGGTGAATTTTCACTAAAAAGTTGGAAGGGCAAAAAAATTTTAGGGGCCAAGTAATTTATATAACTTTTTTTATACTATGCGTGATATTAATACATGATTTTAAAATTTTTAAGAGTGATAGCCCCGTTATGTCCCCATAGAGCTTCACTCAATGAATTAGAATATTAATTAAATGATTTCTCTTCTCAAAATAAGTGTCATTTATGAGATTTTAATTTCCATTCATTGACAAAAAAAGGCAGATCATTGTTGATCTGTAAGTAGTTTTAGTCACGCTTAAGAATTCTTATTAGTAAGAGTAGCATTTCTAATTGCAATTACGCCAACAAATAAGGACATGATGCCCATGTAAGGAAGGCAACACTTAATGCAAAATGTCCGGCCATTATTTGGGGAATTCTTGTTGGAAAGGCGCAAAAAAAAAAATGAAAAAGAAAAAACAACCGCCAAGTATATTTTGAGAATGAGTAATTAAATAGACAGAACTAAATAAATTTATGTCGAGTTGCCTTCAGAAGGAAAGTTCAGTAATATCAATATCAATCCAAAATTTTACTCGACATATTATGAATGCACAGAATGCTGGCAGTATCTGCCAAAAGTTGTTACACCCACACGTATAAAATTATGAATTTAAATTTAACTTATTATTAGTATAAAATATTTTACATTATTAATGAATGGAAAGAAGATTTATTACTAAGTTTGATTCAAAATCAAATTGTTTTCAATTACTGGTTGTTTTTTATTGTGAGTTTTTTCTTGTTAAAGTTAGGCTTTATGCTAGAATTGCATTGGCAAACAAGTAAATTTGAGGTATGAGAAAGACGTGAAATAAGTATCTATGAAAATTATGCAAAAACCCTCATAAATGTTTGAAAAAGATATAGGAATGGTAATTACTAATTAGGAATTTGTATGATTATGATTGAGATTCATCACATACATTCTTTCAATGATATAGTGGATACTTACTTATCTGTAATTTTTATTTTATTATTTATTATAAAATTATAATTACTTAAAATATAATTAATTATATTTTATGATATTATTTATTTACATATATATTTTTATATATTTATAACTTAAAATTAGGCTATAATTATATTAAAATTAAATTAATTATATTTTATAAAAATTATTTCAATTTATATTATAAATTGTATAAGTTGTAAATTAATAAAAAATAAGAATAAATTTTAAAAATTTTTAAAGAAATGATAGCTTATAAACTATAAATTATTTTCAGTATCTTATTAAATTATAATTAATAAACTACTTTAAACAACTTATAAATTTATATGAAAAATATCTCTAAATATTATTTTATAATTTTATTAATTAGATAAATAAATTATAAATTAATTTATTTATTATTAAATCATAAACTCCAAATAAAGTTGTTCAATACGTCCAGCAATTGTGGACTGCCAGCCCTGCAAGTCCGTTTGGCTTGCTTAATTCGTAAGGGTTCCCCAGAATCTTCCCGAAATCTCAAACAGTACAGAGTTACATTTATAGTTGATTTATAATTTTGAGATGAGATGACAATTTTGTTTGGATGCTGTGAGATATTTTCTTGCAATGTGTTGCGTGTAAATCTCATCTGCATAATGTCAATATCTATCAAGTGCCAAGAGTAGTTTTATTACAAAACTACAACGCGTGAATGGTCAGAAAGGAAATTATGCCCATAATACAAGCACACGTTATCTTATGCTAAAATTTAATAAGGAGAACGGAGACAGTAAGAATTACACTCCTAACCGTTTGGTCAACGAAATTTTAATACGCTGTTCTTTTAAAAAAAATTAAATCTGTTAATGGTTTTATCATAACTCAAAATAACATGTTGAATTTTCAAAAGAAAAAAAATATCATCCTTTGTATTTAGAGACTAAATTCAATTCATATAATAGATCATTTGTGATTTTTTGTCCGCTCATAATTGAAATATTCTTTCAATTCTGTACTGCTGTGGTTGAATTATCCTATTTCACATTGTGTTTTGCAATGAGACTGTTGCTGCACTGAATATGATCACATTATTGACTAATATTTTTTCCTTCAAAAGATGAAAGGGCGAAAGGTTTGACCCGTGCACAAGACGAAAGACAAGCAGTGTTGTCATAAATTGAAATAGGATATTTACAAAAACTACATAGCACATGCACATAGAAAATGTTTATATGATTCCACGTTCTGTACAGATACTGTTTCAGACTTCTGATATTCTCTCAGAAATACCTCATACTCCTCAACATTTTAACACATGTACACACAGACAAAGAAGGCAAACCTCAAATCAAAATTCTTGAGGAAGAATTGAAGACAGAGGAAGCATGGCACAAATCAGTCTTTAATCTCTACTCATCCCATCCTCGACAAAAGGCCATTCTGACATGATTTAACTTTCTCATGACATCTGCCATATTCATTCTTTCTTGTGGTGATTCCACTGAGCAAGCAAGTCCCACTTCAAACAATGAAGCTAAACACTTCTCCTCACTAGGATGAATAAAAATGAAACTCTTCGTGCTTTCTTCGTCTCTGATGATTCTCCTTCGGACAAGAGTAGGGTCCAAAATTTGAACAAGGTTGGCTGGAAATTTTGTTTTGACATAGTTACCTAGATTTTGGGTGTCATCAAACAATTCATCTGTGGGTCTTCTTCCGGTAAACAACTCTAAAATAATAATCCCAAAACTATACATGTCTCCTTGCGTGGACACTTCAAAACCCATGCCGTACTCTATGCAAAATTGCAAATGCTTCGTGAATTTATAAAATAATCATCAAAATTACATAAAATGAACATAAATTTATGAAAAGAAACTAAAATGCACTAAAATTCAAATATCAAATTATATTGAACCGTACCTGGAGGAACATAGCCAATAGTCCCACCTATTCCAATTGTACTAGTTTGCCTACTAGAGGTCTTACTGGCTGAGAGAATTCTTGATAGGCCAAAATCACTCACATGAGCAACCATGTCATCATCAAGAAGAATATTGCTTGGCTTTAAATCACAATGAACAATGGGTTTTCCACTTTCAAAGTGAAGATAATATAATGCAGAAGCAATATCAATAAGGATATTTAATCTTTGATCAAGGTCTAATATGCAATGTTGGTTTGCACTTTTAGGATGTAACCATTCCTCTAAGCTTCCATTTGTCATGTACTCAAACACTAGAGCTTTAAATTCATTTCTCATGTGATCTGTGCTTGAGCAACAAGTTAGAATCTTAACCAAATTTCTATGTCGGATGCTTTTGAGTGCATTGCATTCAATAATGAAACTCTTATCAGCTCCTTTCCTTTGAAGGTTGAGGACTTTGATAGCAACTATACTTTCTTTGGAATCAAGTCTTCCTTTATACACAAAGCTATGACTCCCAGATCCGATCAAGTTGCTAGTTGAGAATCCATTGGTTGCACGGTACAGGCTTTGGTAAGAAACGTTGAAATCAATATTTTGTGAAGTGAAAGATGATTTCCTTCTCCATCTTCTCATCCAATATATTATGAGAAATGATAATAATAAAATAGAACAAAACACAATTACTATTACTTTTGTCAGAATAAGGCTATGGTGCTTACTGTATTTGCTAGGTTTATTGCAAGGCGGTAAATGTAATTCAAAGATACCACCGCAAAGTTTATCATTCCCAACCACTGACAATGCACTCACATTCCGAAAGACACCAGATGTTGGCACATTGCCTTCCAACATGTTAAAGGAAACATTCAAGTATAATAAACTAGAAATAGTTTGCAAACCTTCAGGAATTGATCCAGAGATATTATTTCTCGATAGGTCTAAATATTGAAGGCCCTTCAATGAAGTCAAAGATGAAGGTATATTTCCATGAAAGGAGTTTCCTTTTAAATCAAGATATTCCAAGCTCATGCAATCACCCATGGTATCTGGAATATCACCAGACAAATAATTTTCAGAAACATCCAATGTACCAATGTTTCTTAGCTGCCTCACTTCTGCTGGTAGACTCCCACTCAATGAGTTGTGTGACAAATTTAGTAGGACTGACAAAGAAGAAAGACCAATAACTTGTGAGGGTATAGCTCCTATGAGGTCATTTTGTGAAAGATCCAAATTTTGTAAACTTTTACAATTTCCCAAACTCGGAGGAATCTTTTCTTTCAACATATTATGCGATAAATTGAGTTGAAATAATTGACTGAGGTTTCCTATTGTGATTGGTATCTTTCCTGACAAATTATTTTCTTGCAGTGACAACAGTCGCATCATTCGAAGCCTTCCAAAAGTATTTGGAATGATTCCTGTAAGACTATTTCCATCCATGGCCAAAGATGTCAAGTTAATGAGATTTCCTAATGATGGAGGAATTTTTCCAGATATCTGATTCCCACCAAAATCTAACATATAGAGTTGGCTAGAAAGATTGCCTATTGAGTCAGGCAAGGAGCCTCCAAAGTTATTAAGGTTTAATCTTAAGACGTTCAACATGGTACAATTCATCAGAGATTTTAAAAACTCCCAATCTTGGGATGAATTACTTCCAAAAGTGTTATTTCTCAGATTCAGCCGGTAAAGATCTTTTAGCATTCCCAAATTTGGAACTTGTCCTACCATATTGTTACTGAACACTTCAAATTCTGTAAGCTTAGATGCGTTTATTATGGAAGTAGGAATCTGTCCTGAGAATTTGTTACCACCGGCCCAAAAGATATGCAGATTAGGAAGGTTGAGGAACATGTTGGCTGGAAAATAGCCACTAAATCGATTATTCGTGATTTCCAAAAAATTGAGAGTTGACATGTTGTAAAGTGAAGAAGGAAGCATACCAGAGAGTTGGTTGACATACACTTTGAAAGCTGTCAAGCTCAGATGGCCTATTTCCTCTGGTATATTTCCCTGTAAGTTATTATAACCTACAGAAAGAATACCAAGGGAAGAAAGATTCCACATAGAAGCTGGCAATTCTCCTGTCAAGTTGTTTCTAGAAACTTCCAACTCTTGAAGCTCATGAAGAAAGCCAATCTGGGTCGGTATTTTGCCAAGGAGACTGTTTCCTTCTAAACTCAAAATCCTGAGTTCAGAACAACTTGTCAAGTTGGAAGGAATTTCTCCAACCAATGTGTTATTAGAGAGCAAGAGTTGTTGCAGTCGAAATAGACGACCCAGTTCATGTGGGATTAAACCATAAAAGCTGTTGTTTTCAAGACTGAGGATTGTGAGAAAAGTGAGGTTGCCAACATGAGGTGGTATGGTTCCATGCAAGCTATAACTTTGTAGGTTCAAGGTTGTAACTCTTTGGGAATGGCGGTGGCTGCATGAGATTCCTGGCCAGTTGCAAAAATGTGTGGAAGAATTCCAAGAGGTCAAGACATCATATGGATCACTGGAAATGGATTCTTTAAATTTGAGCAATGCCAAACGATCACTTTCATTTCCTGATGCAGAGGCAGGTTGAAGCAACAAGGTTGAAGAAGAAAGAAGGATGACTTGAAGGTGTAGAGACCAAAAGGCAGATAACAAGGAAGCAAAAGACTTCATTTGGTTTAGAAACATATAAAGCTGTCTAAGGTGGGTGTATTGCAAGAGAAAGTGAGTGATTAGACGACACAATATCTCTTTATATGGAGTTGGTGTCTGATTGATTGTTCAAGTGAAATAGTGACTTTTGGGTAATTTTTTTTTTTTTAACTTTTGGATTTCTCATTCTGGGGGCATTTAGAAATTAGAAGTAGCTCTGAATATTTTATATGTCTCTTGGTTTACGGAACTGAAAATTTTAATTTTATAAATATAATTTTTGAGAATTTAATTATTAAAAAATATGATATTAACATATTTAGTTTATTTAAATATATTCCTCATATTACATTTTATTTAATTTATATATTTTTTAAATATTTTTAAATTATTAAAAATATTTTCATTGAGAATTGAATGATAAAAAAGAATATGTTATAGTAAGAAATAATTAATAGTGATCTATGACGAATAGTAATCAATGATAAACATTGATGATAGAGGTTATCAATGGGAGCTATTGATAATAAATAATGACAATAAAGGTCACCCATAATAGATGGGGGTCACTAGTAGCTTTTGACAATGTGTGGTAACTAATAGAAATTATGGTGAGTGGTAGCAACAACAATCACCCATAGTTAGTGATGGTTAACAATGAGTCATAGCAAGTAGTAGCCATTGGTAGTGAGTGATATCCAATAGTAGTCAACTATAGTAAATGATAATAAAATAAAATATTAATAATAATAAAGTCTCAATAAAATGATATGCAAAATAGTCTATTTATATTTTTAAAATATTTTTATGTCATGAGAATATAAAATACTTATTCCCTATGAGTGGTGAATATTTTTCTAAAATTTAAATTAAATATGGGAATCATTTCCTTTAAAATATTCCCAAAAATATGAAAAAAAAATTTATGAACAAAACATCACCTAAAAATAATTCTACTATAATTTCAATTCTTAAAAGATTAATTGTTTTTATTATTAGATTATTTTTTTCTTAAATTTCAAAATAAATGAGTTAAAATACAAATTACAAATCTCAATTTATTAAAAATAATTCAATAATAAAAACATTCGATTTCTTAAAAGTTTAGCTTCCTGAGTTACCTTTTGCTAAAGTCTACAACTGTGACTTTCAAAATGGACCGAGAAAACTTAATTCAATAAGAAAAACATTCGATTTCTTAAAAGTTTAGCTTCCCGTTGAATTACCTTTTGCTAAAGTCTACAACTATGACTTTCAAAACGGACCGAGAAAACTTAATTTCATTTAGCCTTGAAGATAAATTATGTTGTGCAGTTGTTGGGGATATTTCAGAAAATCATAAAAAAGGACAAATAGATGAAAAAATTTAAAAGAAGAGAATTGTTAGGTGTTCCAAGAAATTATTTTTAAAATAGTAATTTCGCCGTTTAGTTGCACATAACTTCAAATTCTATCCCATGATATAATCCCCATCCAAAACTAAAAATCGTAATTCTTCTATTTTTATAATCAAAATCAACTTAATAAGAATTTAAGGAAAATCTACTCTTTAGTTATGGAAATTTGAAATAAGGCTCCATCCGTTAGAGAAGATTTATTCATTCCTATTTATAGAAAACAAATACCTTTTAATGAAAAATCCTTTAATTAGATATATTCACTGGCTCTCAAAAAGACATAAATTTTTATTTTCAAAATTCCACTGTCAAACGTTATTGTTGTGATTTTTTATATTATCTCATAATAATAATAAATTATTTAAAAAAATGTTAAAAACTGCGTTCTTTGACATGAAAGAGGGAAACCCTGGACATGTGTCAAGGTGCTCTCCTGCCGAAGTGTGACAGAGTAATCTATTTTTTTTATTGGATTGATAGAGTTTAGGAAAAATTATAAATGATGCCCAGCTTTGAGAATTTTAGAGTTTGAGACGGCAGGCTGACTTCTTTTTTTTTTTCTTTTTTCCCTTTTTTTCCCCAGTCATGTCCCCGTTAGCTTCTAAGTCATCTGTGGCTGAGCTGAAGAATGAGGAATATATACGTCTCTTATGTACGTACACATTAATATATATCCGTGGTTGTTTATGTAATAAATTAACAAAAAATTACAAAAAAATTGATTTACAAATATAAAATTCAATAATTATTTTGTATAAAATATTTAAAAAATGCACTATCTAGAAATATCATAAACATAAGTCTCTATCAAATAAAAATTTCAAAATTATTGAATTAAAATATAAGTGACAATATATTTTTGTTTAATTTTAATTTTATAAAAAAAGATATATGTGAAAAAATTAAAAATAATTTTTTTCATTTTAATAATTTAAGATTTATTTTAATTATATCTTATTGACTTTTATTCTCTCTCTTTTAGAGTGAGTAGCTTTATACAAGATTAAATGTATAAGAGAAAACTTTTAATAGCATATTTAATTTATTTAAATATTCAAATATAGTGTAGGTCCTATTTATATAATTTATTCTATATTATCAGATTTTATTAAATGAGAGTAAATTTAAAAAATGACAACAATCATTATATTATTAGTCAACATTTTGCATTATATATCATCAATCAGTTATTTAGTAATAATAATATAATATTCTAATACACAATAATGGTATTGGTCCAGTCCCATTTATGTGGTCGACGGAGGGAATTATTTTTCTGCTTTTAATTTTAGAATTAGTTAAAAAAAACTAATAAATAGCCCATAAGATCAATTTTAGATAATAGACAAAAGGGGGCCCATGTACTGCCATGTGGATGCCATATCACCAAACCTCGTATACGACGGAAGCTTCACCTTTGGGGTCAGTTTTACAATTTTGTAACTATCTTGCCACTATTCTAATTTGACTCTCCAATCAAAAAGTATTTTTTTTAAAACTAACGGTTCAGGTCTCATTATTTCGATCTAATTACTCGAATTTTGACAATTCACCCCATAGAAATATATATATATATATATATATATATATATATATATATATATGAAAATTTTATTTTATTAAATATTCTTTTATAAAAAAGATGCAAAACAAAAAATAATATTATCAGCAAAAGCAGAAAATAAGTGAACAACCATGTTAGACTACTTTCTATACAAAGAGAGGACTATTTAGCCTCCATTTCCCATCACAAATAAATTAATTTATAATTTATTAACTCAGTAAATAAGTTATAAATTATTCTTTAAAGGTATTTTGCATATTAATTTATTAAAAAAAATTAATTTAATAAATTACTTTTAGTGACTTATAACTTATGAGCTATTACTTCTTTAAATTTTTTTAAATCTATCCTTACTTTATTAATTCACAATACATATCCTCCATTAATATAAATTATTTTAATTTATATATTTATTTTTATTAATATATTTTTATGTTATTTTATAATTTTAATTAATTTAATAATTAATTTTATAAAACACTTCTTACACAATCAGTTAATTTATTAATTCATTGCATAAAATAGAATCTTAGTGTTTTTGTGAAACAAAAATGATTACATAAATTGTCAATGATATTTATACAAAAAAAATAATTGAAACCAATTAAAAAATCGTGGCTGATTTGGACTTGGAGTGTCGTTTTCAATTTAAAACCAAGTTAGTGCTCCTTGAATAAATAAGTCATAAAAATCATTTTAATTGAAGTGCAAGACATGAGAATCTTAAATAATAAAATAAATTTGAAGTGTTAAAAAAAATTAAGGAGTTCAATTGAATTGTAAAAGTCAAAGGTTGTAAGTTTGTCTTGCACGACAAAATGGCGTAGGAAAGTAAAGATGCTTGGGCGCTTGTTAAATTTTCCCCATTTCCATGTTTATAATTATGACAAGCTAAAATTCACGTATAAGGGTAAAATATATCATTATGGTTATTGATAAGAAAATTAATGAAGTGAATAATTATAAGTTTATAAAAATATCTATAATTATTTATAAAATTATGAATTTTTTATTAAAAATTATAATAATATATTTTATCCTTTAAAATATACCTTATACTTTAAATGAGTTAAATCTAAATCAAACCTTTAAAATCTAAACCAAATCTTACACTTCAAAGAAGTTAAACCCGTGTAATTTGGCCACAAATGACATTTTGGCAAACTAAATTGACTTTTCTCATAAGGGATACGAAATATCACATTTTAGTCAATTAGATTGAGGTATTTACCTGTTTAGTAAACGGAGGATAACATTTTATATAATTTTTTTGGGTAGTAAGATTTTATATAATTCTGATGACGAAATAAGTTATGAAATTGGTGTAACTCTTCACATTTATTTATGAACATGGTATTTCTTTTTGGGTTCGACTATGTAGTTAATCCAATATGGTATTTTTTTTTCAAAATTTGTTTGTATTATTTTATTTTATCCAATACATATTGTTGGATACACAATTTGGCAATTACAGCTGCACGCTACAACCAATATGGATTTAATATTATTTTTTTTCCTAAATTTGCGTAGGACATCATCGTGTAGATTTGTGATCTAATATGTGTCTAATCATCTATAGAAAATATTTTTATTAAAATATAATTATAAATTATTTAAATAATAAAAATAATTTATATATTTAATATTAAATGTGTGGTGAAAGGTAATTACTTTTAAAGATACATAAATAAATAGTATTATTTATAAATGAAAAATGTTGACAAAAAAAGAGAGGATAGTTGTATTTTACCCCATAAACTTTGAAATTTGGAAATTAAACCTTTAAAGTATAGCTCTATTTTACACTAATATTTAGTAAGATAGCTAATAGGTTATTTAATTGTATAAGAAGTATTTCATAAAATTAAATATTGAGTTAACTGAAAATATAAAATGACATATTAATATAAATAAATATATAACATAAATTAATTTTTATATATAAAATTATTTATTTAAAGATTAAATTATAGTTAATTAGATGTTAAGCTAACAAAAGAAGGCAACTTCCTCTTTTTTAAAGTTACATAAATAAATAGTATTATTTATAAATGAACATTGTTGACAAGAAAAAAAGAGAAAAAGCAAATTACTCATCAACTTTGGGGTAGCAATATTTTACCCCATAAACTTCGAAACTTGCAAATTAAACTCTTGAACTATAATTCCATTTCACGCTAGTAGTTAATAAGATAATTGATAAGTTAATTGAATGTATAAAGATTATTTCATAAAATTAGATGTTGAGCTAATTGAAAATATAAAATGATATGTTAATATAAATAGATATATAAATTAAATTAATTCTTACTTATTTAAATATTGAATCATATTAATGCAATTAAAATTTTCAACAAAAGATATAATTATCTAAAATTTAATTAATTATATTATATGACCTTACACAATTTTATTTAACTATTATTTATAATAAAAATATAATTACTTATATTTTGTGACATTATATATTTATTTACATATATATTTTTATATATTTATAGTTTAAAAATAAGGATGTAATTAAATAAATTGAATTAATTTTTTTATGACATCATATATTTTTATTTAATTATTTGTACTGAAATTTTGATATTATGTTTTTATTTATTTTATTTTTATTTAAAACAGTAGCATAATTATTTATTAAAAGTATGGGTTGTAAATTAATAAAAATAATAATAAATTTGAAATAATTTTAAAAAGTTATTGGCTTATAAATTATAGTTACTCAATGTAATTTATTAAGTTAGAATTTTTTTTAATAAACAAGTAAATAAAACACTTCTAAAGATTAACTTATAATTTATTGAGTAAGTTAATAAATTATAAGTTAATTTATTTATTACATAAAATATAACTTATATAAAACTTACAATTAATATCTATTATCTACTTAATTAATTATTTTATTAAATTCTAATTTTTTAACAAATTTTTATGCAAGAATCACAATAAATTTATATGTGGGTTTATTATATCATTTTCGTATGATTTATATGTTTTATAATTAATAGAAATTAAATTAGGTATATAAAATTTTAATTAAATACTTGAAAATGTGTTATAAAATTAAGTACAAAAAAATAACATAATTTCAAAAATCCAATAATAATGTAATTCTTATTTAAAAAATTTATCAAAATATTATATAATTTAATAAAATAATTGATTAAATAAACAATAGACGATAATTATAATTTTTTTATAACTTAAAGGATTTGATTTACAGGTTTCTAAAAGGAAAATATAAACACTTCAAAATTAGAGGGTATTTTTACACTTTTTAGAGAAAAAAAATTATCTCAAATGTTCAGCAACGTACTCAGGACGTATGATTTTGTACGAAGTCCTAGTAGGGTTTCAAAAAGAGCACGCAGCAGTTGATGCAGCTTTAATTATTTGTACAGAAGCGCAATTCCGGGGAGAGTTTAAAGCACAGTTGCAATGTTTTTATCCCCAAACCGATTCATCCCACGCGGACTTAAAAATAGATAGTATAATTTTATAAATTTATTTTAAATAAAAATTCGTATTAGTTCGGACGAATTTGATAAAAATTTGGTTGAATCAGTGATTCAATAAATCCATTGATCCATTTTTTTAATTTATTCGATCCAAAAGTCCAATGTGAAAAAAATTTATCTAGATTTAAGGATTTATTTATTATATATTTAAATAAAAAATAGATGAAAATTTTTAAGTTACATTAATTATTATATCATTTGAAGTATTTTATTAATATTAATATTATTTCAAATGATATTTCAATGAATAATCATGAAATATTTTATTACACAACTATTTTCTCAAATTATTTTATTTAGTTCATATTTTTTTTATATTTTGAGATTGTGACTTATCATTTATTTATTATAGTATAAATTATTACTTTTATATTTACTCTATATTAGAATATATATAAAAAATAATGTTTTATAAGTATATTTGAATCCACTAAAATATAAATTCTCAATGAATGATAGTCTTATAATTTGAATAAAAATATTATGCTTTAGATGACTTAGAGGTTCTTTATATCAATTTTTCTATCAGTTATTCCCTCTATTGCTACTTACACATAATTACAATAAAATCAATATTTATTTATATTTTAAAAATATAGTAATAGATTTATACTAATTAAATAAATTTATATTTTATATACATATATATAATATATAATTTATTACATATAAAAATGTAATAATCAATTCAACAACTCAATTTAATTGACTGATCTAATCTAATTTTGATTCACTTACTTTATCGAGCCGATTATCAAATTAGATCGAATTTTAAAACATTGCACAGTTGTAAAGATGGCTTACAAATGCAGCACTTTGACACAGATAATTATAGGAAAAAAATTATTTCTCGTAGTAGTGTTCAATGCAAATTATTTTGTACAACAATGTTAAAAAAAAATTAAGTGTTACTAACAACCTCTTTTAAAGAAAATTGGAAGAAGTTGGTGCGGTCAACTTTTTCTTTTTGGAATAAGTTGGTAGTACTAATAGTACTAACTTCTTCTACTTTTAATATTAATATTTAACATTAAATATTTTATTAAATTAATTAAACTTGTAATAAATAATTAATTATAAATAAATTTTAAAATAAACAAAAAATTTTCAAAAAATTAAATTTGATTCATTATTAATATATATTTTTATACTCTTAATAAAAAAGGATGCAGATCATTTAAAAAAATTATAATAATTAGTAATTTTTGAATAATAATAAGATAGTCTCAATATTTTTTATTAGTGTGATAACACATGGATGAATACTAGTGTAATATTGATTACGTATGAAATTCAAATCCAATTTTAAATATTAGAGCAGTAAATTTTAATGTATCAAATACTAAATAAATCAATTAAGTAATCTATTTAATTTTTCACCTTAACAGTAGTTAAATTTATATTTTTAATCAGATTAAAAATATAAAAAAGTAACACAAAAAATACTAATGTATAAAATATTTATTTTTTAAAAAATAATATTTCGTACAATAAAATATGACCCATTAGCTTTTTTAAAAGATATTAGAATTTCATACAATAAAAATTTTAATACCTAATACTTTAATATTTATTATATTCGTTCGTACTATATTTGATCAAATTAAAAATAGAATTTGAATATTTAATGACATGAATAATTAAATGAATTACTTATTTTGTTAATATTTTTTAAAAATTATTTCTTACCTAGCGGGCCCAGAATTTATGTGCCAATTACCACTAAAATTTGAGAATTTTCTTTTATATTAGGGATTGTTAATTTTTTAGTAATAATGAAGTGACAATTTTTTAATAACAATGGACATAGAAGTTGTATGCCTATGAACAAAAAAGAAGTTTTCATGTTTTTCACCTTAAAATTTGTTGCTTTCATATTCAAAATTGGATTTAAATTTCACTCACTATCAATCTAATTAATTTTACATTAACACGTAATCATATTTCGCTGCATTAATAAAAAAAACTCATATTTTTCTAATATTAATAAAAAATTATAAATTATTATTACCTTCTAATGATATATTATCATTTTTTATAATGTAAAATACATTTTTATTAATAATAAATCAATTTTAAATTATTTAAAATTTTAATTTGTTTTTTAATTTTTTAAATATAATTTTCCTTTTATTGCTATTTTAATTAATTTAGTAAAATAATTAACATTCAACATTAATATTGCGAGAGTGGAAAAAGTTGGTATTTTCGATTTTTTTGAAAGAGCAAGAAATTGTCAATACCAACTTCTTTCTAAATATGGGAAGAAGTTAGCGTTAGCAACTTCCTCTCTTCAGAAGAAACGGTTAGCAATAACTTCTTTTGATTTTTAAAATTTCTTTTATATTATTTTAAGAAATAGTTTACGATTAATGTTATTTTGAATTTTTTTTTCTTGTATTATGGATGTCAAAAAACACTCCAAACGCCGATGCAACTGCTGCATACCACTGTAAAAAATTTAGAAAAATCTCACCTTTATCTCCCTAATTATTTGGCTCTAAATACTCTGATTCCCTACCGAGCATTGCATCTCTATTGCCTACCTCCTTAGATTGGCGATACGCACATCTATTGCAGTTACACTAAAATTTAGTTTCTAATATTACCGCTTATTATAATTTTACAAATTAAATGAACACTGAAATTGAAATTTTTAATATTACCCTTTGTTATAATTTCACAAATTAAATTATTATTTTCTTCTGCATTATAATGTTAAAAATATATGCAGTGGCAGAACCAAGACCCACAGACCGGAGTTCTAGCCGAGTATTTCTAATATCTTCACGTTTTTCATTTTTCATATAATAATTTTAGGTTGATCCTTTAATATATTAAAAAATATATTCTATAAAATTTGCATAGTTAATCCATTAGGTTTATATTTCTTCATAGACCGAATGTTCCAGATGATCTTGAACTTGGAATCAAATTTCTTGTACATATATATACAACTGTAATCAAACTCCAGACACCAAAATTTTACTTAAAATTTTCAAATTTTCTTTTCATTTTCTCACTACAATCTTCTAATTTCTAAGTAAAAATGACTTAGGCCTTAACGTATATGAGCCCAATTTCGCCGAGAATTAAAATTTTATTTGATTATAGGAGAATTGAGGAAAGAAAGAAAATAAGTAGAAAGAAATAAGAAAGAAAAAGAAAATAAAAAAAGAATATATTTCATTCTTTTTTGTTTGGATGAATAAAAATTAAGAAGGAAGAAAATTAGAAAGAAATATTCCTTTTTGCTTGGTTGAATGAATGGGAAAGTGAAGAAAAGAAAAGTGAACATAATTAAATGATAATAATATATATCTTCAAATCATGTTTAATAAAAAAATTTACACAATTCTACCAGTTAATTTATTCTTTGTATTATAAACCTTGTGACATCTTCATTTATAAAAATATGAATACCTTTCACTTTTATACGTACATAATAATATTTTTAAAATTAATAAATATATGAGAGGTAAATTAATGAAATAAGTCATTATTAGTATTTAAGAATAACAATTATCAAAGAAATCAATTAAATAAACATGATAAAGCAACCACAATGTTACCCTAGAAAAAATTTATAGATATTTCTCCACAATAATAATTATATATAATTATTAAGAATAAGAATAATTATTTGTTATTATTAAAAATAAATAAAATAAGTTACACAAAATTAGTAAAAGCACAAGTTATAGAGTCATAGTTATTATTAGGCTTAAATGTAATTTAAATATTCTAAAATACAAATTATACAATTTTGGTCTATTTAATTTAAAACAATCTACTTTGATACTAAAATATTTAATTAGTGCAGTTTTAGCCCTCATATTTTATTTTCACAGCTTCTATCAAATTTTGTCATGTTTGACCTCCAAGCATTCATGGCATTACTTTTTTGTTGACATCCAATTTTCTCCGGCTAATAATATATTTAAAATAATTTTTTTAAAAAAAAAATTAATTAAAAAACTGTTATAAAAAATAAAATTATAAAAATAAAAAATAATAGTAAATAACTATTTTTTTTTTAAAAAAAAAATAAAGTTGTAATAAGTTATTTCCATTTTTCTTATTTTCAAATTGCTGCTTATTATGGAGCCTGTTTCTCCACAAAATTTGGTGTGAAATTCTCTCCTTTTACAAAAAAGAAGTGTGTTGCTTGTGAGCGGCCGCGTTTTCTATTTATCTGACTTTCGCTAACCTCTTAGGGGAGGAGGGCTAGAAGAGAGTGAGAGGAGGCAGAAGGTGGCCAGAAAAGAGAAGCAGGGGACACGGAGGAGAAAGTGAGACGGAAAGAGAGAGAGGGTAGTTTTTGGTGTTTCCCAGACTTAATTAGTCCTGGATATCTTTCTCTCTCCTCTGCTTATTACTAAGCTTTCCTCTACAACAAACAGCTTAAATGGTGAGAATGGTGTAAAATACTGGAGTTCATATCACGCACCAGCATTCTACTGAAATTCGTTTGATATTCGGCGGCAAATCTCAGTGCCTTTGCTTCGTTTTAGTTACTCTTTTCCTTACTCTCTCATTGGTCCAACGAAATATCAGAATACCAACACTCTTCATTTGAAAGATATAAAACTTAGCCACTGTTGTTTCTGAATCAAAATGTCAATGCCAAGGAGCTGCCGATCAGCGTCGTTGCTTTGGGTACCACTGGCCCGATTCTATCCTCTCCCGTTGGATTGTTCCTCTTGCTTCATGCTAATATCGTTACCTAGGATTTAAAAAACGGTCCGCGATCGTAATATTATTCGCAATATTACATTTTTGGGATAAATTGTATCCGCGATTTTTTGCAATTTAAAATTATTATAATCGCATTTTTTTGTATTCACCCGCATCGCGATGCGACCGTGATCGCGACCGCAACCGCAATTTAAATCCTTAGCCGTTACTTTCAGCCATTCCATCGTTGGATCCCAACAAGCTTCCATCGGCACTGACAACTTGAAGCTGTAGAGACCAAATGAAACAACTGCAATATGACTGACCGTCGGGGAGCCATTGTTACATCACTGTTCACAACAAGCTCCTATAATGCAGCGTCAAATCCAGCCACTTGTCTTGCTGTTTTTGGTCGACACGCAAGAACAAGTTCAAATAATGCAAATGCTGGAGCTTACTCAGTCAAACTCTTGACTGCATGCTATTATTCACGGGTTTTGTATTTCATTTCATGGGTCCCCCTATTCATATATACACCATACGAGAATAATAAGTCATCTCACTTTACTTTATCTTTTCTTTTCTTTATTTATTTTCGTTTTGTTTTATGTGTTTTATTTAAAAATTTAATATTTTATTTATTTAATAAAATTAAGATATTATTTTATGCAATTCCTATAAAATAAAATAATTATTTGGAAGTTCAAATTATTTAATATTCTTAAAGTGAGAGATACTTTTAAAAATCAGGTGAGTCAATTAAATTAAAGAATCTCAATATTTTTACACATAAAAAATATACTATATTTGTCATGTACACCCATAATTTATATTTTTATTTTAAAAATATATCATATATATTTGTAATGATTGAATAATATTGAAATTAGTTGCAGGTACAATGAAAATAAATTTTAATTTTTTTGAACAATTCTTTAATTAGATTTGATCATGAAATTGAAATTTTTTGATATTTTAAAAATTATAAAAATAATATTAAATTATGATTTCAATTTTCCTAAACAATTATGTATTTAGATTTGGTCATGAAGTTAACAAATTTAATACTTTAAAATTGTGAAATAATATTGGAGTCATAATTTATATTCTTCTAAATTTTTATTTCAGATTTGGCCATTAAGTTGGACAAATTTAATAATCTTTAATTAAAAATCATTAATATGATACTTTTAATTAAATGAATAAAAAAATTATTAAGAACAAAAATTTATATTGTTTTATTTTACAAATTTATATTATAATTATTTTATTAAAAATGTTCTAAAATATAATTAAAAATTATTCATAAAAAATAAAATAATAATATTTCATCAATAATAAAATAAAAGTCATTTAAAAATATTTTTTCAAATACAATAAAAAATATTCAAAATAATAAAACTTATACCTATGACGTATTAAATTTAAGTAATCCGATTGCAAGTGCGATCATAATAATACTTAATATTATTGAGGAATTTTATTTTTTTCAAATCCTATCATGAAATTGAAAGGATTTAACAACTAAATCAATATATTATTTTAAAATTTTTTTTAAAAATATAAAATATAAAAATCTTTCAAAAATAATAAAATTCGTACCTATAACGTATCAAAGTTAAGTAATCTAATTTCAGGGGCAATCATAATTATACTTAACATTATTGAAGCATTTTTCATCCAAATTCTACTATGAAGTTGGATAAATTTGAATAACCAGATCAATAATTTAACAAAAATTAAAAATTATACTCTTAATAAAACACATGTAATATAATAAGGACCGTCATAATTCAATATATAAGATAGAATTAGAATAAACGGACAACCATTTGTTGAATGGACGTTATAGGGTGCTAACACCTTCCCTATATATAACCTACTCCTGAATCTGAACTTTGGGAATGCAGACCATTTTTAGTGTTTCAATCATACCATAAAAAATGATTGGTGGCAACTCCTTTTTCTTTTTATTCATCCATAACAATAACAAATCATGTTTTCGGAGGAGGCATGGAGAGCCGCTTGCCTCCCTTGGATCTCGTCGCTGGACATGTCGCAATACTTTTCAAATAAATTACATTTTTTAGTATTTAGAAAATAATGAACAATAAAAATACAAATTTTTATATTTGATCCATTAATTTGTGAAAATTTTTCAATATTTAGACACAATTTTTTTTGTATGTAGAAGCCATTTCAAATTAATATAAAAGAAATATTAAGTGATAATAATTTTGTGAGGTCAAGAAATTAGTGAAAATCAAGTAAAAGAACTAAAATTGCATCAATTACATGTTTTGGTGATTGAAATAGATTATTTTAAATTAAAAGATAAAACTACATAATTTACATTTAAATGAACTAAAATTATATTTAGAGCTTATTACTAAAAATCTCCTTAATCAAAGTGTTTTCAATTTCTTTTAATCGGAACTCCAGATTTTTATCTTTTCATAAAAATAAAGAATTTGTTGATACTCCATCTTAAATGAACAGTGTGAAAGTGTACGAGTTAACGGTTTCTTCGAACACAAGTGAAGACAATTTTTTAAATTAAAATTGCTAATTTTTTTAGTATCTTTTCTCCCCAATCTTCTCCCCATTATTCTTCTCTCCATTGTGGAGAGAGCAAAACTTTTGTAAAATTTGCATAAAATTTCTCTCTCTCTCTCTTCCCCATTTCGCCCACCATCTAAATGATGACAATCCCTTTTCTACTTTCTTTTCTTTTCATCAAATTTTCCCTCTCCGAAGTTCCTTTAGACTGACTTTAATTTGGGCTCCAATCCATCTATAATTTAAGGAAAAACCTGTCGGACTTTCTTGCTTCTCTGGTTACTATTAATCTTGTCCGAGGATGGATAAAAGAGAGATTTATACCACAAAAAGTATACATGTTTTTTTTAAAAAAAAACATGAATCTCTCTTCTTCTGGCAAATCTTTCACATGTATTCGGAAAGTTTCAACATTTCCAATGATCCAATTTTTCATTTGGCTTCTTATTTTACATAGAATTCCTTCCAGAGAATTTTTATTAAGAGGGGAATGGATGTTCTTCCTTTTTGTATTCGTTGTAAAGTTGATTTAGATTACATTGCTCATACAATTCATGAATGCCCAGTTGCTTCCAATCTTTGGAACTCACTGCCTATTCTTAATGCTTGTCATCCTTTGTTTAATTCTGATTTTTCTTATTGGTTACATAAAAATTTAATCTAATGTGAATCAAGGTGCAATTTGCAGGTTCCCGGTCTTCTATTTTCTCCTTTGCCCTTTCGAATTTGTGGTTGAATAGGAATAAAATGCTTTTTGGGCAAAAATGATTTATAAATAGACTTAATGGTTATTTAATTTATTTGGGCAAATTAATTTGGACTAAATATTGCTAGCCCATTCAAGCTATTGTATGAAAATTATTAGGTTATCACTCTTTACTTATTACATTCTAACAAGCCCAATGTAGCATGTCCATTTATTTTCTTCTAGAAGATCCAAAATGATTTTATTGATTTATTTTAAAAATCACAAAACTTAAATAGCAAGAAATGATCTTATTGGCTAATAGTTTGAAATTGAGATCCAATAGTTCATAATAAATGTAAATTCAATCTCAACCCTTTGATCAAATCTTGAGAGAAAATTTCAAATTTATAGTGGGAAAATTCAAATTCAAATTCAAATTCAAGTATGCAGGAGGAAAATTCAAATTCAAATTTTCTAACAAATGCCTAACTAATAAAATAATATTTTCTCATCAAAAAGTTGCAGCTAGGTTTTCAAGATGGTATAAGTCGCTATTCATCACTTTTTTACCAAAGTTAGAACCAAAATTTGAATATCTACCGAAATAGTAACCTAGTTGCTATTTCAAGCAAAAATCTTGGTTGATGCAACAAAAAAACAAAAGCTAGCGCCACTTAATTTGAATTCAAGTATTTAGCACATATGAAAAACAAGGAAGCTTGTTGGATAAGTTTACTTAGAGATCAAGTCATTTTTCATCAAATTTTTCCTATAAACAAGCTTAATTTTCTTTGGAGAAGACACACCAAGCCTTCAAGCTACTGCTTGCAAATCATTCTCTTGTTCTTTTCCTTCTAATTGAAATTATAGCTATATTTTTGTTGACCCAAAACTTGCATATCCACTCTAAGAGTATTTAAGAGAAAATTTGTAAAATCTCCAAGTGAGATTGTAAGAAAAATCCTTTCTTATGAATTTGTTTGAAATCCTACTATAGATTTGTGAATCTTGTAAAATTAGATGGTCTTGAAATTCTAATGAAGATTGGTATATTTTATAAAGTTAGGTGGTATTGTAAAATCCTAGTAGAGATTAAAAAGATCTTATAAAATTAAGTGAAAATTGAAATCCTAGTTTAGATTAGAAAAATCTTGTAAAATTAGATGGTTTAGAAATTGCAATAGAGATAGGGTGAATATCATAAATCTAGATGTTATAATTTTTGAGAAAAAATAGCAAATGCCTCAAGTGAAACTTAGTATCTTGAGAAAAGAGGAACAGATCTAAAAGGTGTTTCTTTTAAACTATCGAACCTCTATAAAAATTATTGATATCATTCTTCATCCTTAACTCTTTTATTTTCAAAGATTCTTAATTATTTTTTTAAAAAAGATTTTACAAGATTTTCGTACTAGATTCTCCAGAGAAATTATTTTTTGAAATATTTTCAAAGTATTTACAATTTCTTTAAAATTATTTCATATTTTTAAAATTACATTTTATCAAGACTTAAAGGATTTTTATTATTATTAACGATTTTACATAAAAAAATTTATATACAATTTTAATTGTTAATTTGTATTAAAGTTAATATGCTTCCATCCTAACCTATAAACTCTATCATTTTGGGTAGTGATGGGACATGTGAAAATGTTTTCTCCTAAACAAATTATTGAAGTTGGGTGGAAGCCTCCTCTAACTAGATGATATAAAATAAATTTCGATGGAATTGCTAGGGGAAATCCTGGAATTGCAGGATGTTCAGTTGTAATTGGAAACAACAATGGTGATGGGACGGTTAATGTTCTAGGGGGCTTGAAATATGCTCAAATTTTATTGTAGAATTATTGGATACTTTATCAATTATCATTACTATTTTTTCAGCTAATTCTTCTTCTACTTATGCCCGTTAACTTTATTGAAGATCTGAGGGTGTTGATGGTTGAGCTGAATATACATAGACTTCATCATATATGCCGAGAAGCCAACTCTCTAAGTAATTTTGTTATTAAAAATGCTGTGGGATTATATAATGAGTTATTTATTACGACTTCCCCTCCTGTTAGGGCTTCTATGTATACAATTTCTGATATGATGGGATTTTCTGCTTCTAGACTGGTTGTTATTAGCTAAATAATATATTTTCCCAGCTTTAAAAAAAAAACTAAAGAAATACTACTATCATTGATCCTAAGAATAGAATGAGTATTTCATTACATAATTATATTTAATATAACAAATATTGCATCAATGGAATGGAATGAGAGGGGGAAAAGTATCAATAACAATAATACCTTAAGAATTAAAAAAATATAAAATTATATTTATATTTATATGAAAATTTGCATTGTCATTATTATTTATTTATTTATTATAACTGAATATAAAAATTATAATTATTAATATTAGAATTATTTAACAAATAATTTTCTATAGCAAAAGTATAAAAAATTAAATTATTAAATATTTTTATATTAAATAATTTTGCATAAAAATATAAAATATTATATTTTAATTTTTATAGTAAAAATATAATTACAAAAATATTTTAATAATATAACATTTAAAAATATTGTTTTATTATTTATTAATAAAGGATAATATTACAATATATGAAAAATATAAAAAATTTATTCTAAAATGATAAAATGATCACTCTATTATATTTTTCATAAAATGAATATTTTTTAGGGAATAAATATTTTCATTTCATAATATATACCAAATAAAATTTTTTATTTCATTCTATTTTTTCATACCAAACATGAGTTGAAAACTAGAATCCGAGCTCACGATTACGTTACGAACTCGTTTTAGCTTTTAATCTTTACTCTAAAGCATATTATAAATGAAGGTAACGGTATCATGATCCTTCTCATTTCGGTTTTTTTTTTTTATTTCTTTCGATGTATAAGAGATAAAATTATGATTCCTTATTTTAAAATTCACAAAATTTATTATTATTATTATTATTATTATTATTATTATTATTATTATTATTATTATTATTAAGAGAAGTGAAAAGTTCAAAAAGAAAAAAAATACCAAGTAAAATTTTTCAAAAAAACCTTAGAGGTAAAAACCTTACTGATATCAATTAGAAGTAACACCTAAAATCAGTCGGAGGTTTATTTAATTAGAATCACAGTGTCCCACATTCTTATGGTACTGTACCTTGCTATCCAATCTATGATGAATTCTGATTAGGCAGTTCCTTTGAAGCAAATTGTGACATTGCTTCCAAGGTCTCACAGACACGTCATTTTGATGCAAATGAAACCTTAATTCGGCATCTTAAAGGGAATGATTATACTACATTATTAATATAATAAAATATTAGTACATCAATAAATTTAATTGTATATTAAATTTAATAGATTATATAATAATATATTAATAATTAAATATGATAATATATTGCTGAGAGCTTTTGGCTCAAGTGGCATTCGATGTCTCTTGAAGACTTTACGCCTTTCACTGCATCCAGGATTTGATTCCTAATCCTTACATGTGTGTCTAGTGGTTTCCTATAATTATAAAAAAAAATCTGATAATACATTATTACACCATAAAATCAATGCCATGTCATAATCATGGCATGATCGTCTTTTAAAATGACACGAAATATTGGAAACAGACTGGTATAATAATTTATGCCTAATTTCTATCACAGTAGGACACCTTTCCCACTTCATTTTAAGTTTCTTAACTAGGACATTCGTTATTTTTTTGGATCACTCACATTTTAAATTTAACTTTTATTAGCAATGATTTTAAAAAATTAAATAATTTATAGGTATTATTATAAATCCATAAAAAATTGTAGTATGTCCGATTTTTAGAATGAAGTAACATATTTTATATTTAAAACTTTTATTCAAAAATATCACCTTCCACTTTTGATGTCTCGCCATTATTTACTTCGGAAGTTACTGTAAGTTATAATTCGAAGGGAAAATGTAAAATAGTGTCTTTTATCTTAGGGTAATTGAATTTTGCATCATTTAACTTTCAAAATTTAGATATTATCCCTTTAATTTATAGAAAATTTAGAATTAGCACCTATTTTTAATTTAATTTTTCACTTAATCAAATTATATAACCTTTTTATAAATTTTTTAAATAAGGATTACAATATTAGAACATATTAATTTATCTTATTATTTTTGCCACATAATTTCATAATTTATTTTTGAATATTTAGTTGAAATTATATATAATTTAATTTGTATTAATTATATAACATTGAAACTAATTGTGAAAAAATAATGAAATAAATCAATATATTATGATATTATAATTCTTATCTATAAAATTTATGAAAAGATCATGTAATTTAAGTAAAATAAGAAATTAAGTTCTTGATAAGTATTAATTTTTAATTTTTTATAATTTAATGAGGTGATATTCAATTTTAAAAATTAAATAGCATAATATTCATCCACTTTAAATTAAAATTTAAGGTGGGAACGTTTTTTCTTCGCTGGATAAGCACAGAACAAGTCAAAATAATAGCCGGGGAACTTGTCAATGTTACTAGTCCAGGCGTAATTTCAAAATAATACTTTCTACACCAACTGCTGATTAATTAAAATATGAAGAGGAAAACGTCAAAATTCCATTGCAGTTCTTCTACTTAGCTTCGACTGTTCGCAAAAAAGTAATTAAAAATAAAAGAGCACATATTACTCCTCATATACAATTTAATTAGTTAATTTACCCAAATATTATTTTTTAATTATATCACATGCACATTATAGAATCAATTCTAAATCATGTTTAAAAAACTGGAAATAATTATGAATGATTCATATGCTTTTTTTCCTTTTTTTTTAAATTGAATTATTAATATTTTTACTTTTTAAAAAACTTCAAGAAGGTTTTGATAAGGTTTTGACACTACAACATATTTTAAGGGAATTATTTATAATTTTTCTGTAAATTTAATTGCAAAAAATAAAAAATTATAAATAGCCTATCTCAATCTATCTTTTTTTTTAATTAAAATTTTAATATTTTCAATTTTTAAAAAATTCATGGACTTATTTGTAAGTTTAAAAATTTTAATAAAAGTATCTGACAATAGGTCTTTTTTTAGTGGTTATTTGAATTTTATTCTAAATTTAATCACACATTTTTAGATTTTATAACTTAAGTCGACTTTATCTCCTAAAAACTATAAATTTTCATTTTTAAATATAACAATACGTTGTCCTTCATAAAAAGAGTAAAATAGAAAAATAATATTACTCGTATAATGAAAATAAAATAAAACAACCATGTTGAAGTTGAACTCTATTTCTATATAAAAAGAAAAAGATTTATATTTATGCATTAATAATATCATCATACTTTTTTTTTATAATAGTAGTTATATCATTAAAAACACACGTATAAAATTCTGGAATATACTACTTAAATCAAAATTCCTCGGACATATCATTGTATTTTTACTAGGAATATGAAATATGCGGTAATATTTGGCTGGTGTTTTATATTTTTTTACAAGTGTAATAGGATAAATGTAAAGAGAATTTTACATATACGTAATAATATTTCCTATATCTAAAGTATAAATATAATTATGTTGTAAATGCATTATATATAATTCTTAATCAGGAAATTATTTATAATTTTTGTGCAAATATGATTGTTATGTGTGTATGTGTGTGTATCTGTATATAGGATGAAAGAAGTGTTGAAAACGAATTGAAATTTTTAATTCGCCGTCATGGCTGTCTTATTTGGACTTGGAGAGTTGTAGTCACCGAATCATCATTTCAATTTGAAATCAAGTTACCGCCTATGAGAATGTTGAATCTACTTAGTCAAAAGAATGAGTTTCACTCTTTTCCGTAATGTGCTGTTTAAAGAGAAGAAAAAAACCCCTTTGTGCAGGCATTAATCAATCCTAATCAGTCATCAAACATTATCAATATACAGGACTAACCCTCCTTTTAAAATATATAAGATACATTGCTTTTTTTTATAATAATAATAATAATTAAATCATTAGATGTAATATATCTATATATTATATATTAGATATAATATTTCTTACCTCATATTATAATAAGTATTATTTTTATAATTTGTTATATGTTAATTTATCATTTTTTCTTCCCATGAAAGATAAATTATAAAGTAAAAAAAACATTTATCCTTAAAATATTAAATTAATTCCTAATATAAATTTAAATTTAAATGTCTATTTATAACTAGAATTTATAACTATCTATTTGTTTGTTCTTATAAAAATCTTCTTATATTACAATTATGTTTTGATTTCTTTTTTTACTTCCAATTACTTCAAAATCATCATTTTATCTGAAATGAAAGTACTTCATCTTTAATATCTGTAAAAATTATTTTATTTTTACAAAAATTATTTTATTCTTGTAAAAAGTTCTCCAAATTATATTTAAATATTGTTTCTTTTCTCTTTCCACCATCAATCACTTCAAAGTTATCATTTTTTTAGATGAGAGTTTTTATCTTCATCTTCAAAGTCTTTAAGTATTTTTTTAATTACTTTTAACTTTTTGTAGTTGATCAATCCAAAATGTCTATCAAGTAAATTCCTTTCTATGATTACTTTTACTTCCTTTTTATACAATTGTTATTGTAGTTTAATTATCTATTTTTTTCTGTTACGAATACTTTATTTCATTGAATTTCTATTTTTTAAGAAAAAATTTTGCAACTTAATTGATTATCATTAATTTAATGAATTTTTTTGTGTAAAATTGTAAAATTATACATTTTTATATAGTTTATATAATTTATTTCATTAGATAATTTTTTTGACTATTTCACTCTATTTAATAGGAAAAACACAATTTTGAAGGAAATTATAAAAGGAGAACAGTTGCCATGTGAATATATGAACTATTAATTATGAAATTTATAAATTTGCAATTGACAATATATACGAATAAGTCATTTTTTTATTATATTAAATTTGTATAAAAATATTGAGATTAACAAATATAACATTTTCTATTTTAAAATTTAAAAATTATTTTATTCCTATCTTTATCTGATTTTATTTGAAATTTTATGATATCATATATTTATTTTCATTTGCCAAGGATTCAGTGTAAATTAAATTGCATTATTAAAAAAATTAGATTTATGTTATCAAGTGGATAGGTTGTAAATTAATAAAAAATAAGAATAAATTTAAAAAAAATTAAAAAGTAGTAACTAATAAACTATAAATTACTTAAAATAACTTATTAAATTAGAGTTTATTTTTTTAATATATACTAATATATAAAATACCTCTAAAAAATAACTTATTAATTAAGTCAATAAGTTACAAATTAAATTATTTGTTATATGAAACAAAACCTTATATAATCAGCTAATTTATTAGTTGTTGGTTATTAATTCTATCAATTATTAATTAACTTGTCAATTTAATTATTTGCACCAACAAGAGCTTTGAAATAGCCAAAACGTCATTTAACTTTGAAACCATGCTTGCTTCACGAGGACCGCAACCATCTGGGACAACTAAATTCCACATTTTAGTCAATTAAACTGACTGTAATGTTTGAAGATTTTTTATGGTAAAAGAGGAAACCAAATATGACTCAATATGTTGGGTTGTCAACTTCTTCATGTCAAGAAGTATACTTATTCAGATATGAGTGGCTTAATTTTTATATTATCATTTTTCTTTCGATTTTAAAGAAGTAAAAACATAATCCATTATCTTAGAATTCATTGTTTCATTGATTCAGAGCACAAGACAATCATATCTCAATTGCCATCCCCACAGGACCCACATTTTTATAGAAATTACAATGCAGATCAAGAGTCATCACGTCGTCCAATGTCAATTCATGGCCCGTTTCCCTCGATGAGTTGCAAGAACATGTTCTTTTTAATGAGATTCAACAAAACCGGGTCAAATACATTTAATATATAGTATAGTTGCCGCAGCGCAAGCATAATATTCACTTAAACTTAGCTCCTTCATTCATTGTAACTAATGTTATTCAATGAAAGGAGTACATTGCTTTGTAATTGAAATCATTACCAAATTTACACTCAAATCGTGAGAGCCTTAGTTGGCTTAAATGGTATCGAAATCTCTTGAAAGTTTTATTCCTTTATTTATATCTAAAGTTTAACTTTTTTACTATATATATATATATATATATATATATATATATATCTAATAATTTAATTATATATGAATAATTATTAAATGTGGATGTCTATAGGTCAAATGTTATATCCTCAATTATGATCAATTATTAGAATTCAATTATAATCAATTATATCTCCAATTATGATCATATTATTAGGTTCTAATTATGATCAATTATACCTCCAATCATGATCAATTCTATTTGTGAATTATCATTATGAGATTATAATGTTTGATCAATTTGCCCTAAAAATATAAGTTGTACAAATCATTTTGTATACAGTTGAATAAAATATTCTTCTCCTCCTTATATTTTCTTTCTCTTCCTGATATTTCTCCTTCATCTATTTCATCTCTTTCTTTTATCATTCCTAAGTGTTCAATATTTTCATAACACGTTATTAACACGAGGCTCTAATCCACTGAGGTAATTTCTTCTAAGCATAAATTATTTTACTTAATCTTGTTACTTTATGCTAATATAGTAATCCTTCCATCTCATCATATTCTTCTTCCTTGTTTCCTTCATATTTTGACTTTAATTTCTATAATGATTTTAACGTTTTTCTCGAAGAAATAATAGTTGTAAAATATTGAATATGATATGTAGAAATACAAATAAATAATTAAATTGAGAAAAAGAAAATAATTCATATGTCATATTATACAATTGAGAATTTATTCCTGAATGCTAAATGAATGGATTTTTTGAAAAGCATGTTAGTTTTTAGAAAATGTGTGAGTATTATATATATATGGGGTACGCAATTATGGATATATGATAAATCCTTAATTATGTTATTATCTCATGATTGAAAATTTTCTATATAAAAAAATATAATATATGTTATATTGATCTAGAAAAAAAATTTACTTGTATCATGAGGTTTACGCAAAGATAAATGCAAATCTTCAAGAAACTAAGTTTGAAAAAATAAAAAGAATTATCTAGAAGTTATTGGTGTATAAATATACATATAACCTGAAGCATACTTTTCATAAATTTGATAATTTTTGCAATGTTTGGTCACTATATAGATTGACAATGAAATAAAAGATTAGGTTAATAATTATATGATAAATATGTTAATTAATAATTTCTTCAATATTCAATCTCTATTATATTGAAAATTTTCTCATTCATTTTTACATGTCTGTAATAGTATTATAGCAGATCTTGCAGATCTTGATTTATGACTCTTGATATTATGAAAAAAAAAAATTTACCTTACGATAAAAAATTCACTTATTCTTTATAATTGTTTAAAAGTAATATATGATTCAAAAAAAAAATTCTCTACTTTCATGTATCCAATTTGCTCCTGTAGTAGCAATATTAAGAAAAAAAATTTTAAGAAATATTTTGAGTTAATTTCTTATCTCTTTATAACTAGACAAAATAATGAATTTTTTATAAGCCCCATCTAACTAACTTTGCACCATTCCCTGAAGCAAATGTAGCAACACACGACTATTTTACTTATTAACAAACTTATGGCTTTAGATGTAGTCGTGATCATGTTTCTTATATCAAGAACTCAACTTTCAACAGAAGTGGAAAAATGAAGAAAAGAATAATAAAAAGGTGGGCAAAATAAGAAGAATATATGTGATGGTAAAGGTCACTAGTCTCGTACTTGTCGTACTCTAAAACATTTTATTGACCTTTACCAAGAATTGCTTAAATATATACATATAAGAAAGATAAATTTAGCATGTGAAAAGGCATTTGAATTGGTTTTCTTAAAGAATGCCTATAGTTATTTATCGTCTACTTAATTTTCTATAAGTATACTTATCTCAAAGCTGTTAAGAAGCTTTTAGTAAAAAAAAATTTTACTAAATACAAATGTTTGGCCTCTACCCTATTTCTTTTGAAAATTTGATTAACAAAGCATCTTTATTGTATTAAGACATTTAATTTATGCCCATTATTCATATACTTATAAATTAGTTTTATTTTAATGGTCTTTTTCATTAGCCAATTTTAAGAACATTTCTATAATATCTATCATTTTATTTTATATCAGGTTACTTGAAATTAATTTATATAAGTAATCATAATATCTAGATATGTAAATATACACCTTATTTTGGTTTGTTCTTATATGGTTACCATGATATCACTCTAATACTAGTCAATTTTACTTAAATGTATTATAACATATTTCTTAGGAGATATTATATGGTTACTGAAAGGTTTTAGATTATAATATAGCATAAAATTGTGCACTGTTGAACCAAGCAGAATTATAGATGGAGATATTAAAGGTAAGTCATAATATATGTGTGGCCTAACTTTCTATGACTTATTGAGTTAAGGATATTTACTATCTATTATATGTAAAATTCTATTTTTCTTATTTAGTAATACAAAAGGCCAATGTTAATACTATATCTAGTACTATAAATTTAATTGAAGGCTTCGAAAGAACTAATATTTTGTTATATGGACAAATAAAATTAACATTAATAATGCATTATATTCTATTAAGTCCCATAGAAACTTATTAAGTTTTAAAGATATCCATCAAAATAGATTTCATATCGAGACAACTAATGAAGGAAATATTGAATATCTTTTTATCACCGGTATGATCTCAGGTAACAAATTCATACTTGAAAAATTACCTGTTCTTTTATTTGGTTTGTACTACATATATATTAGTACAATTGAAACACATGCTATAATAAACCAGAAGTTTATTAATTCAAAATATTTATTATTTGGCATGAATGATTGAGGCATCCCAGATTACTAATGATGAAAAAAAATTATTAAGAATTCATATGGGCACCTGTTGAAAAACTTGAAGATTTTGCAATCTAAAAAATTCTCATGCGTTGTATGTTCTTTGGGTAAATTGATTATTAAGCCATTACTAGTTAAAGTTAGAATTGAATCTCCAACATTTCTGGAATGTATATAGGATAATATATGTGGGCCTATTCACCCACCATGTGAACTATTTAGATATTTTATGACATTAATAGACGCATCCAGTAGATAGTCTCATATATGTTTGTTAAGCTATTACCAACTATAGTTGGAACTGAATCTCCAACATTTTTAGAATGTATACAAGGTGACATATGTGGGCCTATACACCGATCATGTGAACTATTTAGATATTTTATGGTATTAATAGACACATCCAGTAGATGGTCTCATGTATGTTTACTTTCAACTCGTAATCTGGCTTTTGTGAGATTGCTTGCTCAAATTATTCAATTAAGAGCACAATTTTCAGATTACCCTATCAAGTCTGTTCGTCTTGATAATGCTGGTGAATTCTCTTCTAAGACTTTTAACGACTATTGCATGTCAATAGGAATGAATATTAAACATCCAGTAACTTATGTTCATACACAAAATGGCTTAGCTGAATCATTTATTAAACGGCTTCAATTTACAACAAGACCCATGCTTATGAGAATAAAACTCTCTATTTCGGCTTGGGGACATGCAATTCTACATGTAGCAGCACTTGTGTGCATTAAACGAACTAGTTACTATAAATACTCCCCTTTATAATTGGCTTATGGTCAGAAGCTAAATATTTCTCATCTTAAAATTTTTAGATATGTAGTATATGTTCTAATAGTTCTACTATAACGTACTAAGATGGGACCTCAAAGGAGATTGGAAATATATGTTGGGTATGATTTTCCTTCTATTATAAAATATCTTGAGCCAGTGGTAAAGAACTTATTTACAACACATTTTGCTGATTGTCATTTTAATGAATTAGTTTTCCCAACATTAGGGGGAGAAAAGGATAAGCGGCTGGTCAAAGAAATTATATGGAATACTTTGTAAAATATTGATCCTCACATAAGGCAATGTGAACTTGAAGTTCAAAAGATAATCAATTGCCAGATGCATTCATTGACCTAAAAAGAGTGACTAAGTCACATATAACAGCTACTAATGCTCCAATAAGGATTAATATCCACGAAGGAGAATCCATTAATGAGAAAGTTAATGAGTCTAAAGCATGTCAAAAGCGTGATAGACTAATAGGTTCAAAAGATAAAAATCCCCGCAAAAGAAAAGGAGTAATTATTGAAGACGAGCCCATTAAAGAAACAGATACTTTTGAAGAGTCTAGAGACATAAGAAACAATATAACTCCAGAAGAAGTTCAGGTACCTAAAAATGATGAAGCAGATGAAAATAAAGAGATCTCAATAAACTATGTCTCTATGGGAAAAAGATTGAACCGCAAAGAAATTATTGTCGATAACATTTTTGTATATAATATAGCACTTAATATTATGAATGATAATGAGGATCATCTATCAATAAATGTTGACGTAGATATGATTGGCCAAAATGGAAAGATACAATTCAAGAAGAATTGAATTCACTTGGAAAACATAAAATTTTTGGACTTGTAGTCTAAACACCCTGAAGGTGTAATACTCGTTGGGTACAAAAGGGTATTTATGTGCGAACGAAATGAGAAAAATAAAGTTGTAAGATATAAAGTATGGCTTGTTGCCTAAGTTTTTATACAAAGACTTGGAATTGATTATGAGTTCACTTATTCTCTTGTGGTGGATGCAATCACATTTCGTTATCTCATTAGTCTGGCAATACATGAAAAACTTGATATGCGTCTTATGGATATTGCTATAGCCTATTTATATGGCTCACTTGATTATGACGTCTATATGAAAATCCCAGAAGGATTTAAAATTCCTTAAGCATGTAATTCAAAGTTTCGGGAACTTTATTCAATTAAATTACAAAAATCTTTGTATGGATTAAAGCAGTCTAGATGAATGTGGTATAATCATCTTAGTGAATACCTGTTAAAGAAAATGTATAATAATGATCAAATATGTCCATGTGTTTTCATAAAGTAAACAAATTTTGAATTTGCCATCATTATTGTATATGTTGATGATTTGAATATTATTGGAACTCCTGAAAAGATTCAAAAGACAGTTGATTGTTTGAAGAAATAATTTCAAATGAAAGATCTCAGAAAACAAAGTTCTGCCTTGGCCTATAGATTGAGCATTTAAAAGATGGAATTTTTATACATCAATCAACTAATACCTAAAATGTCCTTAAAAGACTATACATAGATAAAGCACATCCATTGAGTACCCCAATGGTTATTCGGTCATTTGATGTGAAAAAGTATATTTTTTGACCTTGAAAGGATAATGAAAAGATTCTTGGTCCTGAAGTGCCATATCTTAGTACTATTGGTGCATTGATGTATCTTACTAACAATACAAGACCTAATATAGCTTTTGTTGTGAATTTGTTAGCAAGATTTAGTTCCTTTCCAACTCAAAGACACTGGAATGGGATTAAACATGTCTTTCGATACCCTGAAGGTACTATTGATATGGGCTTATTATGTACAAATGGATCTAAACCACAGCTCATAGGTTTTGTAAATATTAAGTATTTCTCTAATCTACACAAAGCTCGATCTTAAATAGGCTATTTATTTACAAGTTATAATCTAGTGAATTTATTTATTGAGGCACATTCTACTGCGGTATTTGAAAAGTTAGTTCATACTATTAGAGTTCTTTGACTGAAAGATCTTAATTGATATCATCATGAGGGGGAGTTAATACGTACTATACTCTTTTTTCCTTCGCTATGATTTTTGTCCCACTGGATTTTTCCTAACAAGATTTTTAATGAGGCAATATTCTATTGCGTATTATATGGACATCCAAGGGGGAGTATTATGAATAATTATTAAATGTGGATATCTACAGGTCAAATGTTATATTCCCAATTATGATCAATTATTAGAATTCAATTATGATCAATTATATCTCCAATTATGATCATATTATTAGGTTCTAATTATAATCAATTATACCCCCAATTGTGATCAAATCTATTTATAAATTATCATTATGAGATTATAATGTTTGATCAATTTGCCCTATAAATATGAGTTGTACAAATCATTTTGTATGCAGTTGAATAAAATATTCTTCTCCCCCTTGTATTTTCTTTCTCTTCCTGATATTTCTCCTTCATCTCTTTTATCTCTTTCTTTTATCATTCCTAAGTGTTCAATATTTTCATAACAAATTACTCCTATTATTATTAAAAATTTACAATCAAATCATAATCTTGCAAGGGTGAACCACACAATGTATAATATCCTCCTTCTTGAGCAACAAAATCATCCAATGAGCAATTCTCCTATGGTTTAATTGAAATATATAGCAGGAGAATCCGCAAGTCCGGGAATCCGAAGTTTCCCCAGACCGGTCAGAGGTAGATCTACATTGTATATTATGGGGACAATTATCCCTATAAAAAATATAAAATTACACACAATGGCTGAGTTGATGAGGCGGGCGATCTGCTGCATGCCAGTGGCTCAGCTACTTTATTTTCTCCATCGTCACAGCGTGAAACTTGTTTGCAAAAGGAAGGCAACGACACTAGAATTTTGCTGGAAAGCTAAACTTGGGGGGTTAATCTTAAGGTAATATGGATCATAAGCTCCATTAATAACATTGGGCCAGGCCCATAAAAAGAATGGATGCGATTAAAAAATTAAGAAATATAATATTTCATATATATTTTTAAGAGTGATAGGTCCGTCAGTTTGGATTAGAAATAAAAAGCTTGAACTAATAAAATTCTATAATGAAATATTGAATATTAAAATTAATTATATCATCAAGTTAGTGTGTTATCATGCTACTTTGACGTTTATAGACATAATTTTAATGTTATTTGTTGATTTATTTATTTATAAATTATTAATATATAACATTGTAATATATATTTAAAATTGCGGTTCAATTAAATCATTAAACCTTAAATTTTCATTAGATAGATTAAGAAAAAATCATATTACATGCACAAGAAAAGAGTCCATGCAAAGAAAAATAAGACTGTATTATTCTATTTTATCTAATCCAAATTGTTGGATACACAATTTGGTAATTACAATCGCACACAACAATCAATATGGATTTAGTATTTTTTTTTCTAAATTCGGATAGAACATCATGGTGATCAAATATGTGAACAAATCTTTTTTTGTTTTAGTGAAAAATATCTTTTAATAAAATATAATTATAAATTATTAAAATAATAAAAAATAATTTCTATATTTAATATTAAATGTATTAAATTTGGTGGAAGGAAACTTTTTCCTTTTTTAAAGTTACATAAATAAATAGTATTATTTATAAATAAAAAAATTGGAAAAAAAAGAGAAAAATGTGAACTACCCATTAACTTTGGAGTGGTTGGATTTTATCCCATAAACTTTAAAACTTACAAATTAAACTCTTGAATTATGACACTTATTTTATACAAATAGTTAATAAGTTAACTGATAAGTAATAAGTTAACTAATAATAAATAAAATAATTGATTGCATAAGGAGTGTTTAGTAAAATTAGATATTGAGTGAATTGAATTAGATATAAATTAAGTTAATTCATAGTTATTTAGAAATTAAATTATATTAATGTAATCAAAATGTCTAACAAAAGATAATTATTTAAAATTTAATTAATTATATTATATGACCTTACATAATTTTTATTTAACTATTATTTATAATAAAAAATAGTTACTTATATTTTACGACATTACATATTTATTTACATGCATATGTTTATATATTTATGATTTAAAATAAAGATATAATTAACTAAAATTGAATTAATTATATTTTATGGAATCATATGTTTTTATTTAATTATTTATTTTAAAATTTTGATATTATGTATTTATTTATTCACTTACTTAATTAATTTTTATTTATTTTTTTAAGATAAGAACATAATAATTTATTAAAGATATGAATTGTAAATTAATAAAAATAAAATTTTAAAAATTAAAAATTTAATAGCTTATAAACTATAGTTACTTAAAATAACTTATTAAATTAGAAAAAAAAATTATAAGCCAATGCATAGAACATTTTAAAAGTTTATTTATAATTTATTGACTAAGTAATAAGGTATACATTAGCTTATTTATTCCACAAAATAGAGCTTATATAAAACTCACAATTAATACTTATTATCTACTTGATTTATTATTTTATTAAATTACATACTTTTTTCAAAAAAAAATTAAAATAAGGATCGTAATAAATTTATATGTTGGTTTATTACATTATATTTTCATATAATTTCTATATTATATAATAAAAAATTAAATTAAATAAATAAAATTTTAATTAAATACTTGAAAATGAGTTACAAATTATGTGTAAAAAATATAATTAAATAACATACAATAATACACTGATTCTTATTTAAAAAGTTAGCCAAAATATTAAATAATTTAATAAAATAATTAATCAAGTGAATGATAGATGATAATTATAATTTTTTATAATTTAAAATTTTGATTTGCAAGTTTCTAAAATCAATGGAAGTAAAATATAATCATTTCAAAATTAAAGGGGTGTTTCACATTTTTCAGGAAGGAGGGAAAAAAAAAGAAAGTTACCTCAAATGCTCAACAACGTCCTCAAGATGTATGATTTTGTACAAGATCGTAGTTGGATTTCAAAAAGTGCACGCAGCAATTGATGCAGCCTTGATTATTTGTATGGAAGCACAATTCCGGCGAGAGTTTAAAACACAGTTGCAGTGTTTGTAAACCCAAATCGATTCAATCGGCTGGATCAGCAAATTGAATATATTCATAAATTTATTTAGGCAAAAATTTGGATTGGCTTGAACAAATTTGATAAAATTCCGGTTGAATTGACGATTTGATTCATCCGTTGATCTATTTTGTTCTTTTTTTTTTCTTTTCATTTTATCCAATCTTAAAGTTCAATATGAACAACATTTTCAATATTCAGAGACAAATTTTTTTATGTTTATATAGAAGTCATTTTAGATTAATACAAAAAAAATATTAGATGATAATAATTTTGCACTACAAGAAAAAAGAGCAACAACAATGATAGTTTTAGCGACGATAAAAATTCGGACATCGCTAAAAATATTTCCGATGACATAATCATCAGTGATGTGTAAATGATTTTTGGAGGGAGTCAAAAAAGTGCAACAGGAAAAAATAAGGCATTAGCAATGACATTTGTCATCATTAAAGAGGCTAGAAAAATTTTGGCAAGATCATTGACTCTTCAGCGACGATATTTATCATCACTGAAAGGTCAACCTTTCACTAACAGCAGATGTCATTGCTGAAAGTTTGACTAAGAAATTGGGCCAGGCATTCAATGACGACAAAAATCATCGGTGAAAAGGTTGACCTTTCAGCGATGACAAATGTCATCGCTAAAGGCCTTGCCCAATTTCCCAGACACACTTTTAGTGATGACATATGTTACCAGTGAAAGGTTAACCTTTTAGCGATGACAAATGTCATCGTTGAAGGTTTGTCTCGGAAATGAACAAGGCCTTCAACGACAATAATGTCGTCGTTGAAAGTTAGGGCTTTCACCGATGACTCTTCAGCGATGATTACCAAGATTTTTTATTATCGCTGAAGAGTCTATCTATATATACCATCGGTGCCTTTTCTGAACTCTCATTCGTGCAGTTACAAGGAATAAGCAGTGGACCTAAGGTAAGTTTCTCTTATAATTTTTTTAAAATTTAGTATATTTATTTTTTATATATATTGATGTATATTAATTTTTTATATTTATAATTTTAATTTGTTAGCTATTGTTAGCACTCATCATTATTCGTGGAGCGTATTTAGAGTATATTTGATCAGTAGATTTTTGTTATTGAAGTATGTGAATCAAATTTTATAATATTTTTATTGTAAAATGTCATCTATGGGATTAATAGTTTGCAATGAATTAATAGAGTTGATAGTATATTTAATTTAATGTGAAACTCCATGTTATTTAGTTTTGCATGTTGTAAATATTAAATTTGTTTATGTAAATTTCTCTTAGCATAAAATTTATAAATATAAATTTTGTTGTTATTATGTATCCCTTAAATTATAACTTTGTATTATATGATATATATATATATATATATATATATATATATGCACAGATTATTTAGTTAAAGTAATGTCAAATAGGGTTATTATCATATTTTATCCACAAAATCTAAAATTTATGATGTAATTTAGAAAATTTCAAAGTTATTAGTTTTGTTGAAATAATATAACATAGGAAATTAGAATAAAAATATAAACACAGTTTAGAAAATAAGAGATTATAATAATATAATCTCTTTCTTAATTAAAATTGAAATTGAAACCTAACAATCCAAATTATACTATTTATACCACATATTAAGAAAAAGTCAATTAAACTTGACACTACATAAAAATCAAACCTAACAATTCAAATTATACTATCTACACTACATAGAAAGAAAAAGTTAATTAAACTTAAGGTAACATAAAAATCACTCCCCTTTATGGATAAATTAAATTTATTTTTTACTCTTAAAAATAATAAAATTTTTAATTGACCAATTTTCAAATTGTATTTCTCAAAATCATTTTTTAAAGCTAAACCCTAAACATAATCAAAATAAATAATATTTATATATTTTTTGAATTGTATTTTATTATTTTCAATATCAATTTTATAATTAAGTGAATTATTTTTTATTTACAATTTCAACCGCTATGTAATCTAATTTTTTTTCTTGGATTAAAAATTAATTTTCAAAATAAGGAATATAATTTCTGAAGATTACGAAATATTTCTTAATTATTTTAGAAAATATATGTTATACACATAATTCTAATAGCTAAACTTACAATAACATTATATTAACGAATAACTTATGAAATTAACAATAAATGTACGATGAACTATTTTTTAAGCCCAATCTACTAATGTTATAATCTCTTAGATATTAATTTAGTGTTATTTATTCTAAAGCTTCTTAGAATTTGCTAAAATTTTAATGAAAAAATATAATTATAAAATATTGAAATGATGAAAAATTATTTTAGTTATTTAGTGTTAGATTAAAAGAAATATTGACAAACAATGGTTATCTATTTTGTGTATATATAAACTTATTTTTTTTCAATGTTATAATAATAAATGTTATTATTTAGTTATAATAACCTGTGACATATTATACTTATATAAAAATACAGATAATATTTCTAATGAAAAGACTTCCTGACAAAATAACCAAAACGACCACACAATAATAGAAATTTGAAAATTTTCAATGTCTGATAATTTACAAGTACTCATAAAATGCACGTCCCTCTAGACAAGTTAAATTGTGCACCTTATAAATATAATAGAGTAAGTTATACATTTGAATTCCTATAAATTTATTGTGAAACATAACAATTGTTATGGATATTTAAAAAAATCAATAAACCAAGTAATAAGATACTTAAATAACAATATCGATACTTAAATAATGATACTCATAAAATGTCGTATCTTTATTTTTAATTATTATAAATATATTTTTATAATAATTTTAAATAGAACTGCATTTGCATTTGCATTTGCAATATAAGCTTAGACCCATTCAATGGTTGGTTGATCTCTATACATCAACTAACCCTTAAATTATCTTGAAAAGTTAGACAGTTTGAGATATGTCTTGTAGCTGTTATTAACAATTTATCTAACTCTTATTTGATATTGTGGAAATATCTTAGCATCCTAAGTGTTCTTAGGGTATAAACTATACGGACGTATAGTTTACACACTTGGGAAACCATGGGGAGATACTGTCGAAATTTCTGCACGAGGCAAATGATGACTGTGGATAAATTGAAATAAATCATAACTATAGAAATATCTCAAATAGGATAGGAACCTACCCTTTGAAGTTAGAGTAATACGGTGTATTTAGGGTATATTCCAAATATTAATCACAACACTTTATTCCACCTAAAGTTATTTTCTTCCTATTCAGTGATGCAATGTCTATAGATAAAAATTGGATATATCTACCAAATCACTTATCGGATGAGTATTGGAATGGTGTAGTGGTATTTGTTCAAAGAACTAAAAATTTTGTTGATAAAAGGGGTTTGGTGAGATGCCCATGCAAAAAGTGTATGAATTTAATATTCCAAATATTACTAACATTGGAGGCACATATTATAGATAATGGATTTCTTCCATTATACATAAATTGGGTTTACCATAATAAAGCAGATGTTTCGACTTCTACAGGAACTTAGGAGGCATCTCCTAACAATAGAGATGAGCTAACGGATATTATACACAATTTCATTGGCCTTAATGTACCCAAAGGAGTAATTCACAATGATAAGGAAATGAGTAAGAATGCACTTAACGGAGACATTAGAACAAATTATAATAGTTGTGATAACCTATTCGAGCAAGTAAAAATAAAATTATATCCAGGATGCATAATGTTTTTAGCCTTGAACTTTCTGGTGAAACTCATGCACTTGAAGTTTCTGTATAATTGGACAAATAAGTCAATTAATGCTCTTTTGAGGTTGTTAAAAGAGGCACTTTTGATCGATAATAAATTACCCGAATCATACTATGGTGCTAGGAAATGGGTCAACAAGTTAGGATTGAGGTATGAATCAATCCATGTGTGTAAATATGATTATGCACTTTTCTAGAAAAAACATGCTTCTGAGGATATTTGTCCAATTTGTGAGGAGAGCCAATGGGTAAATAAAAATATGAAAGGAAAGAAGGTGCTTTAAAAAATTGTTTGATATTTTCTATTAACTCCTCAGTTAAAGCGTTTGTATGGGTCGAAACATACTACGAAGAATATGATATGGCATCACATTGGAAAGTCAAAAGATGAGGGGCTAATGCGACATCCCGTTGATGAAACAGTCTGGCAAGAGTTCGATAAGAGGTATCCTAATTTCTTCGTTAACCCTCGAACCGTTAGGTTAGGTTTAAGTGCAGATGAATTTAACCCTTTTGGTGATAGGAACCTATCCTACAACATATGGCTAATGGTGATAATCACTTATAACTTACCACTATGGATATGCATGAATCAGTTTTTTTTCATGTTGACCCTATTAATCCCATGTCTGCAATCACCAGGCAAGGATATTAATGTCTTCTTACAACCGGTTGTAGAAAAGTTGAGGCATCTTTGGGAGAAAGAAGTTGAAACTCGAGATACGAATACAAATACGATGCTCAACATGTGGGTAGTTTTGCTATGGACTGTAAATGATTTTCCTACTCAAAGTGGTCTCTCTGGGTGGTGACCTAAAAGGTATCCTAATTTCTCTGCTGACCCACGAAATGTTAGGTTGGATTTAAGTGCAAATAGATTTAATCTTTTTAGTGATAGGAACTTGTTCTACAGTATGTGGCCAATGGTGATGACCACCTATAACTTACTACCATGGATATGCATGAATCAGTCTTTTTTCATGTTAACCCTATTAATCCCAAGTCCGTAATCGCCAAGTAAGGATATCGATGTCTTCTTATAACTGGTCGTAGAAGAGTTGAGGCATCTTTGGGAAAGGGTAGTTGAAACTCGAGATGCGAATACAAATACGATATTTAACATGCGAGCAGCTTTGCTATAGACTGTAAATGATTTTCCTACTTAAAGTAGTCTCTCTAGGTGGAGCGGATAAAGGTATAAAGTATGTCCTAAATACAATTTGGATACTCCATTAATTTGAGTTTGAGGAAAAATAGCTTATGTTGGTCATCACCATTAGCTTCTAAGAAGTCACACATGGAGAAATAGAAAAGAATTCAATGAGAGGTAGGAGAGGAGAGCCCCTCCTCGTCCTCTTACTAATAACATTATCATAGATTAATTAGGAAAGGCGGCACAAAGACTTCCTAGAGAACATGCTCAATTTGATGGTATAAAGCAAAAGAGGGGTGCCGATAACTTAATTGGAGCAAGATAAGTATATTTTTTGATCTGCCGTATTGGTCGAAAATGAACTTAAGACATAACATTGATATGATGCATGCTGAGAAGAATGTATGTGATAGCATTCTAGGTACATTATTGGATATTGAGCATAAAACTAATGATACGAACAATGTAAGACAAGATCTGGCAGACATGAAGATAAGGCCTAATTTACATTTATATGAGCAAAGGGGTCAACTTTTCAAGCCACATGCTGCATATACGCTTAACCAGGAAGAACGAAGATAATTTTGCCAATATATAAAGAATGTGAAATTTTGAGATAGGTTTATTGGGAGTCTCTGGAAGAATGTCACAGATCGTGATATGAAGTTGAAGGGGCTGAAATCACATGACTGTCATGTTATTATGTAAAGATTGTTAGGACTAGGAATTCGAGCTTTTTTGCTAAAAGAATTATCATATCCACTTGTTAAGTTATGCAACTTCTTCAATCAAATATGTGCTAGAACTCTCACCAAGAAGGATATTCAGCAAGTCAAACAAGATATTATCATTATTTTATGTAAGCTTGAGAGGATATACCCTCCAGCATTTTTCGACATAATGGTTTACTTGGCGATGCATTTGCTAAATGAAACATTGGAAGGCGAACCCATTCATTTTCGATGGATGTACTCATACGAGAGATATATAAAAAAGTTGAAGGATTATGTCCGAAATTGTGCTCAACCAGAGGGTTCAATTGCAAAAGGGTATATTGTTAATGAGGCATCAACATTTTTCTCTATGTACTTGGAAGGAGTGGAAACTAGATTCAACCAGCCTGATAGAAATCAAGATGTAGCAAGTAGTCAAACAAGAAAGGCATTATCGGTGTTCCGATCCCAGTGTTGACTAGTGGGGCAGAAGATTATTTCTCACTTTGATAGGAAGGATCAGGATATTGTAGTATAGTACATCTTGAATAATTGTATTGAGATTGAAAAGTATCTCTAGTAAGTTTCTATGCTCATTTGTATTTTTATCCTAAATAATTATAATAGAATCAAATTCCTATGTTCTATAGTGAGTACCGACTGGAACTCGAACGAAGTGGTGCTAAAAATATTGACAACTTATAGAAGAAATCATAGAGTTAACTTATGGTAACATGTTCCGGGTAAAACATAAAACAGTGGCATTTTTGTTCTGGGTACTAATGGTAACATGTTTTACGGTGTACTAGAAGAAATCATAAAGTTAACTTATTTAAATGCAAGTGGTATGACACTGATCCTACAAAGAAGAAACTTTACACTGACAAGAATATCACCAACATCTCTATTAATGGGCAATGGTACAAAGATGATCCTTACATACTTGCTACCTAAGCAAAACAAGTATTTTACATTGAGGATCTCCTTAATGGACCAAATTGGAGAGTCATCCATAATTTGGTACATCGTGACATATGAGATCTACTCAGCAATGGAAACAGTGCACAAGATTTGTTATTTCTATAGGATAGTAACTCATCCAATTTCAACCTCACAGTTGATCTTAGAGATTTTTATCTAGTAAATCTAAACAATCAAAGAAATGGTCCTTCAATCATTTTACTTTCCAAGAATGTTGGATCTAACACTTATAGAAAATATACCTTCATCGATGATGACGGTAGTTTCAAAGAAAAAACGATTGAGGATTATATGGAAGAAGGACCTTTATAATTTGATAACAAAGGAGAAACCGATGACCATGAGTCTGTTAGTTCACTGACACTGATTCTGAAGCATTGGAAAAAATAAGATATTTCAACTATAACTCATAATTATGTGAGCATGATTATTTAAATAATCTATATGATTGCAAAATGTTGTACCCTTGAATCGTTCAATTTGACTATGGATTTTCCATTAACTATTGTATAATATGTATTATTTCAGTTATGGCAAATGTCGAGGCACGACACCATAGAGGTGATGCTGGAGGCGACCCACCCACATTCTATCACAGTACGAGGGATCAAGTATTTATTCTTAATTATGCATACTTGAGATTGATTAAATATCCTATTTATTGTATTTATATTTTTCTTTATCTATTGAAGTGGCAGCTGCAAGACAGAGGGGTTCAAATAGGTCCCTCGACTGCACGAGAAGATAGGCAGGGGTGGGGGGAGACTAGTACTTGTACAGTTTGATACGACTAGTACATGGCATGCAGTTAATGAGGATGCTAGCCATCTCCCTCGTGATATTGGTAGCGTGATCCAAGCCTACATGCCGCCTTATTATAAGTTATGACGGGTTGTACCTCAACAGATCTGAGATAGAGTTGTGTAAGAGGTTTGCATAAGTATCTATCCCTTCCATTTGTTGAATTAATCTTTCTGCGATTGAAATTTCTAAATATATTACTCACAAATTTGTTAAATGTCTTCTAATGCAGTCTTGCTTTGAGTTCCAGGGCATCTCTGAGGGTGACTGGGATAGAGCAATCTCCGATTTGATAGGGATTACTGTAGACCTGTACAGAGATTGGAAGTACATGTTGAACAAACATTTTTTAGAGCATGGGGGGGATTGGGACCAGGACATTGATTTGGATCGTACTAGACGTTATGTGCCCTAATCTGTCTCACAGTAGACATGGTAGATGTGCATAGACTTTTTTTGACAGTGATGAGTATAAAGGAAGTATGACATTTTATGAGATTAGGTCATTATTTCACATATCTAAATTGTAAACATAAAAATTTAATATTATTTTTTAAAATTTGCAAGAGTAATTTAGGAGCAATGCAAATAATAGAATGCAAAAGGTCATGAATGATCAACATAGGTCAAAGTCTATTGCTGCACATCATTTTGATAAGGTAATTTAACTTTTTTGTTTATTATTTAAATGTACATTTTATTAGTTAGCTTTTTGTTCATTGTTTATTAATTTCCATCCTTTTTTTCTCTTACAAAAAATGAACAAAGAAATAGAGATACTAATAAGTTGAAGTTAGTTCCTAAGAATTTTAGGAACTGATACATGTATAGGTCGAGGGAGTGGGTGCATCCGATCCCTCAAGGGTAATATGTAAGTTAGTTGAATTTTATATTTTAAGTAGAATTTTATAAATATACCTTGTAACATTTATTATTGAATTTTATTTTAATAATTTAAGGTGAGGATGACTGAGCTAGTGAGTCAGCACGCACAGTCTAGTGTATCATCCACTAGCTTGCCTAGGACTTCTGTACAGATAGATGAAGCTGTCATCGCTGACGAGGTGCTTGACACTCATCGAGGGTATAGGAGAGTTGTTAGGCTTGTGTTGGCTAGTCAGTCCTATTATACGATGGGCACTTCTAGTGTTGGGGGAGCTCACCTTCCATGTCTTAGGCCAGTAAGTTACAGGAGCAGTTACAGTAGAGTCGAGACTAGTTTTAGTAGAGCTAGCGATTGATTCAGGAGCAACAATAGTAATTGGATCAGCAACAGCAGCAGCTAGATCAACAATAGCAATAGCTTACTCAGCAGCATCAAATACAACAGCAACTTGGGACTTACCTTACTGAGATCACCTCTATTCTTAAACAGCTAGGTATTGTCCTACCACCGCCTTCATTTGCTGCTGCTACATCGCTTGGGCCTAGTAGATTTGTGACTATACCTGCTGCTCAGCCACCTGGTCCTTCTCAACCATCACCATCATTTTATCATCCTCATTGCCAAGATGATGATGATGATGATATTACTGACACTGATGAAGATGCATTAATATACTTCCATCTCCCTTTATGTATATGTATATATATATTTTTCATATGTACACATTTACATGGATTGTGTATATATAATTTATTCACATAAATACTATTTATACAATTGCTTTATAAGTACTCATTCTTTTTATGTTGGATCAAATTATTAAACATTATTATTAGTACTATTGATGTATTATAGTTGCATAGTTTACATTTAATTAAATTTAAAAAAGATAAATATAATTCAAATGAATTCAAACAAAGAATATTTTAGATTATGTTGTTAAATATAATATATTATTTGAAATACACTTAATTATAATGATAATTTAAATTTAAATTTTTAAAAAAATTTAAAAAACCTTCAGTGATGACAACGTCGCCGCAATAGGTGGAAAATGTCATCATTGAAGCTCAAACTTTCAGTGATGATATTATCGTCGCTAAATCTTAGACTTTTAGCGACGACATTGTCGTCGTTGAAGCTCGGACTTTTCAGCGATGATATTGTCATTGCTAAGCGATGATAATTTGACCTATAGCAACGACAATGTTGTAGTTGAAAATCAAATTTTAAAATTTTTTAAATTTTGAAACTATTTTCTACGATGACAAAGTCGTTGTAGAAGGTAGTACTTTTAGCGACAACAAATTGTCATCAATGTTGGTTCTTTTACCTACGAACCTATATCGACGACATTTTTACCGACGACTTTTGCATTTACTGACGACCGAGCACTCTACACCGACGACAATTATCGTCACCAAAGGTCTTTTTTGCTATGGTGTTAGGAAATCAAGAAATTAATAAAAATTAAGTAAAAGGTTTAAAATTGGATCAATTAAATATTTAAGAGATTAAAAAATTATTTTATATTAGAAGACTAAAATCACATTATTTACTATTTTAAATGAACCAAATTGTCATCAATGTTGGTTCTTTTACCTACGAACCTATATCGACGACATTTTTACCGACGACTTTTGCATTTACTGACGACCGAGCACTCTACACCGACGACATTTTTACCGACGACTTTTGCATTTACTAACGACCGAGCACTCTACACCGACGACAATTATCGTCACCAAAGGTCTTTTTTGCTCTGGTGTTAGGAAATCAAGAAATTAATAAAAATTAAGTAAAAGGTTTAAAATTGGATCAATTAAATATTTAAGAGATTAAAAAATTATTTTATATTAGAAGACTAAAATCACACTATTTATATTTTAAATGAACCAAATTACATTTGAACTTTATTATTAACAATCTCCTATATCAAAATGTTTTCAATAACATTTCTTTTAATTGGAACTCTAGATTTTGATCTTTTCATAAAAATAAAGAATTTATTGTTACTCCATCTTAAATGAACAGAGCGAAAGTGTCCGTGTTAAGGGTTTCTTCGAGCAAAAGTGAGGATAATTTTGTAAAATAAAATTGCTAATTTTTTAGTGTCTTTTCTTCCCAATCTTCTCTCCTTTGTAGAGAGAACAAAATTTTTGTAAAACTCACATAAAATTTCTTTTTCCATTTTGCCCCACCATCTATATGATGAAAATCCCTTTTCTACTTTCTTTTCTTCTCATCAAATTTTCCCTCTCTGAAGTTCTTTTAGGCTGACTTTAATTTGGGGCCCATCCATCTATAATTTAAGGAAAAACTCGTGGGACTTTCTTGCTTCTCTGGCTACTACTAATCTTGTTTGGGGATGGATAAAAGAGAGATTTGCACTACTAAAAGTATGAATATTTTTGTTTTTTGTTTTTTTTTTTTTTGAAAAACATGAATCTCTTCTCTTCCGGCAAATCTTTCACATGTATTTGAAAATTCTAAACATTTCTTAAGGTTCAATTTTTCATTTGGCTTCTTATTCTATGTAGAATTCCTACCAGAGAATTTTTTATTGAAAGGAGAATGGATGTTCTACCTTTTTATGTTCATTGTAAAGTTAGTTCAGATAATATTACTCATATATTCCGTAAATGCCCTGTTGCTTCCAATCTTTAGAACTCCCTACCTAGTTTTAATGCTTGTCATCCTTTGTTTAATTCTGATGTTTTTAATTGATTACATAAAAATTTATTAACCTCATGTGAACCAAGGTGCAATCTGCAGGTTCCTGGACTTCTGTTTTCTCCTTTGCCCTCTGGAATTTATGGTTGAACAGGAATCATAAAATTTTTAGGCAACAAAATGACGTAATGGATCTAAAATATTCCACTCTTTCTAAATATATGGAACATTGGGCAGTGACGGGGCATGTGAGAATGCCTTCTCCTTAACGAGTTATTGAGGTTAGATGGAAGCCTCCTCTAACTGGATGGAATAAATTAAATTCTAACGGGATTGTTAGAGGAAATATTGGCATTGCAGAGTGTTCTGTTATTATTAGAAACAATAATGGTGATTGGATGGACCATCAATCTTCATTTTAGCAGGGCCAGGATGGACATAACCAAACTAGAACTCAAGTTATGCACTCATTCCCAGAGATTAGTATGAATTATTCACCCTACATATTACGGGCATAGCAGAATATTCAGCTCAAAGTATAAGTATTACTGAAAGAGGAAATTTCTCACCGCAATTTGATTCAAACATTAATAATTTTAAAGGCCTTTTATCTCCTAGTTGATCACCCATTAATATCCTTTTACATCAAAATTAACCACAACTTCTAAAATAAAATAATAATGTATTTTGATTAGAACAGCCAACCGCCGGTAGCATGTTACCAAAAATTCACAATAAGCCATCAGAACTTTTAGATGAAAATGCCAGTTATATATTAAGCCAACCACCCGTAGTACTTGTATTATTATTATTATTGATTTTATCAGCTTATATTTATTTTTTATTATCTTTTCCTTTAGTTAATATAATTTTTGAGAAAATGCAATATTTCATTATTTAAATTGGAGTTTGGTGACATTTTCATCCTTCATTCATAATGGAAAGCATTATTAGTCCCCATTTTTACCTTCCATACAACTTACATAACCTTTCGTTTCCATTTTTGCAAAACATCAAACCATTGAAAATTTTTTGTTTATTCTGTGGGCACATAATTATGTGCTTTGAATTAAAAACATAAATTTTTTTAAACTCATTATTATTATTGGTATTTTGAATAAGAGAGACGAAAAGTTCAAAAAAAAAAAATACCAAGTAAGACTATTCAGAAATAACCTTAATGGTAAAAAATCTCAATAATATCAATTAAAAGAAACATCTAAAAATCAGTCGGAGGTCTATTTAATTAGAATCACAATGCTCGACTCCCTTGTGGTAGTGTACCTTGCCATCCAATCTTAGATCGGTTCCCTTCCTGTAAACATGATCAATTCTGATTTGGCAGTTCCTTTGAAGCAAATTGTTACATTGCTTCAAAAGTCTCATCGACTCATTATTTTGATACAAATGAAACCGTAATTCTGGTCCGTAAAGTTGAAGGAAAAGATTATAGTATATTATTAATGTAATGATATATTAATATATTAATAAATTTAATTATATATTAAATATTTTAAATTAAATTTAATATATTATAAATAATATATTAATAATCAAACCTAATAATATACCATAATATTATAATATTAATGATGTGTCGTAATCATTTCATTGATTGTCTTTTAAAATGACACAAAATATGGGAAACAGACTGGTATAAGAGTATATGCCTACTTTCTATCACAGTAAGACACCTTGCACACTTCTTTTTAAGTTTCTTAATTAGGACATTCGTTATTTTTTTTTGGATCACTCACATTTTAAATTTAACTTTTATTAGCAATTATTTTAAAAAAATTAAATACTTTGTAGATATTATTATAAATCCAAAAAAAATTGTAGTATGTCCCATTTTTAGACTGAATTAACATATTTTACATTTGAATTTTTTACTTAAAAAATATCACCTTTCCACTTTTGATATCTCGCCATTATTTACTTCAAAAGTTACTGCATGTTATAATTCGAAGGGAAAATGTAAAATAGTGTCTTTAATTTTAGGGGGATTAAATTTTGTCTCATTTAATTTTAAAAATTTAGATATTATTCCCTAATTTATAGAAAATTTAGAATTAACACCAGTTATTGATTTAATTATTCACTTTATTAAATTACATGACTTTTTTATGAATTTTTTAAATAAAGATTACAATATTAGAATATATTAATTTATCTTGCTATGTTTCACACAATATTCTATAATTCATTTTTAAATATTTAGTTGAAATTACATATTATTAAATTTCTATTAATTATATAATATAAAAATTAATTGTGAAAAAATGATAGTACAAATTAGTATATTATGACATTATAATTCTTCTCTGTAAAATTTATGAAAGGATTGTGTAATTTTATAAAACAAGAAATTAAGTTTTTGATAAGTGCTAATTTCAAATTTTGCATAATTTTATGAAGTGATATTCAATTTTAAAAATTAAATAGCATAAAATTCAACCGCTCTAAATTAAAATTAAAAGCGGGAACGTTTTTGCTTCACTGAATAAGCACAGAACATGTCAAAATAATATCCTATGAACTAGTCAATGTTATTAGTCCAGGCGTAATTTCAAAATAACACTTTCTACACTATCTGCTGATTAATTGAAATATGAAGAGGAAAACATCAAATTTTCATTATAGTTCTTCTACATAGCTGCGACTGATCGGTGTGACCTATATATCATTCGTGTGTGTGATGCATGACATAAGTATGAATATACAAAAGCGTTAACTTATAAATATCATGCAATACATTATCTTTTTAAATTAAATTTAAGAAGAAATTATAAATAATTCTCTTAAAATATACTTTAGTGTCATATAATCCTTTTGAAAATTTAAAATCTACCAAAAACCTTCCTGAAGTTTTTTAAAAGGTAAAAACATTAGCTATTTAATTTTTAAAAAAGAAAAAAAAAAGCATATAAACCATTCATATTTGTTTCTAGCTTTTTAAACACGATTTAGAATTGATTCTGTAATGCACATATGATATAATTGAAAACAAGCATTTGGGTAAATTACTGCTGGAATTTGACTAATTAAATTGCATTTGAGGAGGAAATATGTGTTCTTTTATTTTCTGTTACTTTTTTGCTTTTATTGTACTAAAAAAAAGACAAATTATAAATAACTGATCTAGATATATTTTTTTATTTTTAATTAAAATTTTAATATTTTTAATTTAAAAAAATTCATGAAAATATTTGTAAGTTTTAAAATTTTAATAAAATTATGTGATAATTGGTCTTATTTTAGGGGTTATTTGTATTTTGTCCTAAATTTAATCACACATTTTTAATTTTTATAACATAGGTTGACTTTACCTCCTAAAAACTATAAAATTTTCATTTTTAAATATATCTATACATTATCCTTCATAAAAGAGTAAAATACAAAAATAATATTACTCATGTAATGAAAAGAAAAAATAAAACAACCATGTTGAAGTTGAACTCTATTTCTATATAAAAAGAAAAGAATTTATGTTTATGCATTAATAATATCATCATGCTTTTTTTTTATAACGGTAGCTACACCATTAGAGACACATATATGATATTATTGGATATACTATTTAAATTAAAGACTTTTGGAATATTGTGATATTTTTACTAGCAGTATAAAAAATATTGTATATGCCAAGAGTTTTTAACTCAAGTAGAACTTAATATTCTTTAAAAGTTTCATGCCTTCTATTATATGCAGAGTTCAATCCCTAATCCTCAAATATATATATTTATTAGTTTAACTTTAACCACTCTTACTATTACAAAAAAAATTACTATATGTCTAACTTTTTTTTAGCATTAATGTGATCTTATTTCACTTGAAAATTAATATGAAATATGCGGTAATATTTGGTGGGTGTTGCATATTTTTTTAACAAGTGTAATAAGATAAATGTAAACAGAATTTTGCATATACGTAATAATATTTCCTACATCAAAAGTATAAATATAATTATGTTGTAAATACATTATATATAATTCTTAGTCGGGAAGCTGTTTATAATTTTTGTATAAAACGATTGAACTATATATATATATATATGATAAAAGAAATATTGAAAACTTAATTCGCGGTCATGGCTTATTTGGACTTGGAGAGTTGTAGTCACCAAATCATCATTTCAATTTGAAATCAAGTTAGTGCTCATGAGAATGTTGAATTTACTTAGTCAAAAAAAGGAGCGTCACTTTTTTTCCGTAATGTCCCATCTAGAGCGGGGGGAGGGGAACTCAGTGCAGGCATCAAAGATTTTCAATATACCCGACAATAGTTAAATCATTAGATGCATAAATGTAGAATTTCATTATTGGATTTAGAATTTGAAGGAATTATCAATAATGAATGAAGAGAAGATACATTATTTTAAAATTAATAATAATTAATTTTAAATACATCAACAAAGAAATTTTAATTATTTTTATTAACATAGATACATCTTAATTAAAGTGTAGAGTATTATATTATATTACGAGTTTAAATCTGTTTTACTGTCAATGCATACATTATCAATAAATGATAAAAAGATATACCATTTTAAAAGTGATAATAATTAATAATTTTTAATATATCAACAAATAAATTTTAATTATTTTTTATTAATTTGACAATACATGAGTAGATAATAATTAGTAACTACACTTAATTTTTCATTAACAGTTGTAATGAAACATTTTATTCTTTAAAATACATTTTATATTTTAAAAGAATTAAATCGTTGTAGAAGATATGTTCTCAATTTACTGTTTTAAAACATCCTATTAAATACATATGGGAAGCTAGTAACAGCTCAAATCTACTTCTTTCACTTAGGCTCCAAGAAATATTTTTTCATAAAATATATTTATAAAATATTAAAATAAAAATATTTTATTTATTTAATATTAGATATGAAACTTTGAAAAAAGTAGTTTCATCTATTTAAAAAAATGAATTTATTTTTCTTAGTTACCATAACTTTAGTTATTATTTTTTCATTACAAAATATGCAGTATATATTACTCCTTTACTAATATATATATATATATAAATATACCTTCTTATAAAAAATACTTTTTAACAAAACAAACCGAGTCTTAGTTAATAAAATTGACATTGCTTAATACTTACAGTAAAGCGGAAGATAATTATATATATGCCTGCATCCTTTGACATTTATTCAATGAACAATTGAACATAGAATTATACTGATATTCTTTGAGGGTATGCCAAAATTATAACGCAATTTGTTCTTAATTTTAAAATAGAGTCACTTTCGTTCAATTTACAAAATTTAGAGTCTACGTTATGTTATAATTTAAATTCCAGGGATCCTTATGTAAGTTTTGCAGAAAATACAAAAAGTTATTTATGCTAAAATTTTGAGTAGAGGAAGTATTTACAATTTAGAAATCACAAAAGTATGTTTATGTAATTTTGTCAAAATCTGAAGAGAATAATTTATTCTTTTCTTTTTTCTTAAAATTTGCAGTGGACTGCTTTTAATTTGAACTCGTATCTCCCTTACAACAAATTTTTCACAACTATTTAATGAATAAATAATTAATTGATTAGAAATATGGCATATTTAATCAAATTTGTTTCCTTCGAATTTTTTTAAGCAGTAAAAGTAATGAAATTACTAAACTCATCCTACACGAATCCGAAATCGGACAAAAATTAATAAACTCAATTTACCTTTTGTTACTTACACAATATGGTGATTACAATTCGGTATCACTGTGAAAATATATTAGTAACTCAATAATTTAATGCTAAGTTTGTTTTAACAAAAAAAATATCCCCATATAATCATTGTTATAAAATGATAAAATAATGAAAATATTTTTATTTAATATTCAATATGAAGAATATAATTAGAAAATACATCCTTTAGGACAAGGAGGAAATTATTTTTCTGCACTATTATATTATTAGGTGTCATAATTTTTTAACTAAACTATAGGTTATGTGACATTTCTTTACTTTATTCTAGGGGTGTAAAATAATTCGGTTTGATTGAATTTGATTTAAATTTTCACTACTTATTTTTAATTGAATTACAACTGAAGGGACTTACGACTAACTGCTTCATATTGCTAAATCATATTAAATTAAATTATTTAGTTAGAAATGGTTTATAATGATTTATTTAGGTTGGGATATCACTCTTTTAATTTCATTTTTTTTTTGTATATATACACAACATGCACTATGTATCTTCATCCAAGGTACATTCAATTCAATTACCTTTATACAATTACCATTACTACCACTCATTAAAATCATTTAACATTAAACATAATTTTGCAAATTCTAATGTTTTGAATGATTTTTGCTTTTACATTAGAGATAACCATAATATACTACTATATATTCAAAAATTAGAGAATACATAACACTTGATACAATATGTATATTATATATTTTAGTCAGTTTCAATTCAATATGGATTACAAAGTGTAAAACCATAATCAATCTGCATCAACCAAAATTATTAAAAAAATTTTAAACTAGTATGGTTGTATTTTTAAACTGACTAAAATTGAAACAGTTCTATTGGTTTAAGTTGGTTGTTGTAATTTTACACACCCCTATTTTATACAAATAAATAAAATTTTCCAATAAAAGGTTATCTTTTTGACAAAATGAAAGAAGCTAATTCAACTTGATCTTAAAAAAATTTTATATAAGATTTTCAAGAGATTCATTGTGTGATGGCTAAAACCACAATGAAAAATATTTACAATAATAACTTAATCTTTAATCAAGGTCTAATATGCAATTTTGGTTTACACTTTGAGGATGTAACCATTCCTTTTAGTTTCCATTAGTCATGTACTCAAACACTAGAATTTTAAATTCATTCTACATGTGATTTATGCTCGAGCAACAAGTTAGAATCTTGACCAAATTTCTATATTGGATGCTTTTAAGTGCATTGCATTAGGTAATGAAACTCTTGCCATCCTTTAAAGGTTGAGAACCTTGATACAACTATGTTTTCTTAAGAATCTAGTCTTCCTTTATTCATAAGGTTGTAACTCCCAGAGCCAATCAAGTTGCTAGTTGAAAACCTATTGGTTATATGGTACAGGCTTTGATATGAAATGTTGAAATCAATAGTTTGTCAAAGTGAAAGATGTTTTCCTTATTCTTCTTCTCATCCAATATATTATGAGAAATGATAATAATAAAACAAAACTAGCCACAAGTAGTATTCCTTTCATCAGAATGAGGCTATGATGTTTATTATTTTTGTCAAGTTTATTGCATGGGAGCAAATGTAATTCAAAGATACTGCCCAAAAGCTCATCATTCCTAACCATTAACAATGCATTTGCATTCCAACATGTCAAAGGAAACATTCAAATATCCTAAACTAGAAATATTTTGCAAGCCTTCAAAAATTGATTTGAACAAGTTATTTCTCAACAAATTTAAATATTGAAGACCTTTCAATGAAGTTAAAGATGAAGGCATATTTCCATGAAAGGAGTTTCCTTTTAAATTAAGATATTCATAGCTCATGCAATCACCCATGGTATCTTGAATATCACTAGACAAATAATTTTCAACAACATCCAATGTACCAATGCTTTTTTAGCTACCTCACCTCTGCTAGTAGACTCCCGCTCAATGAGTTATGTGACAAATTTAATAGTATTGACAAAGAAGAAAGGCTAATAACATGTGAAGGTATAACTCCTATAAGATCATTTTGTGAAAGATTCAAGTTCTGTAAACTTTCACAATTTCCCAAACTTGGAGGAATGTTTTCTTCTAACTTATTGTGTGATAAATCCAATCAAAATAATTGATTGAGATTTCCTATTGTGTTTGTTATCTTTCCTGATAATTTATTTTCCCAATTTAATAATAGTCACATCATTTGAAACCTTCCAAAAATATCTAAAATGATTCTTGTAAGGCAATTTCTATCCATGGCCAAAGATGTCAAGTTAATGAGATTTCCTAATGATGGATGAATTTTTCCAAATATCTGATTCCCACCAAAATCTAACATATAGAATTGGCTAGAAAGATTGCCTATTGCCGTAAGTTGATAGTTGTTATAGTTCGATAGGCAAATATGCTCATATTTGGATGAAACTTGGTAGAAAGATCAAGCATGTCATAGAGATCATGTGATTGAAATTTGAGATCAATCTAGCTGGTGTACAATTTTTCCTAATTTTTTCAAGTTTGAGGGGGATTTTGATAATTTTGACAAGGTTGTAGAATTTAAAGGAATTTTGAGCCTGTATTTGTGATCCTCACATTTTTATCTCAATGTTAATGCATTTTGGTGTTAAACAAACATCCAAAGCTTTAAGAAAAAGGCTCATAATGATTCAAAAAAAGATGTCAACTTCTACCAGAAGGGCTTTTGTTCAAAATGCTTTTTAAAGAGGTAAAATGTCAAGAAGGTTTGGTGAAGCATCTAGACACTGAGCTAGGCACTCAAATGTGTTGACTTGTTACCATCCCCTATACACTCAAAACTATAGAATAAGGCATATATCAAATGAATAAAGTGCCCCTCTCCCTATTTAATTATCTTGTTTAAGCTCATTACTTCTAGAGGGTTCATGTGTGAAAGGATCTTATTAAATAAAGAGGCTTCATATGTGAAAGAGGTAAAGTATTAAGAAGGTTCGATGAAGCATCTAGATACTGAGTTAGGAACTCAAATGTGTTAGCTTGTTGTTATCCCTTATACACTCAACTATAGAATAAGGCATATATCAAGTGAACAAAGTAAAAGGGTAAAGTGTCAAGAAGGTTCAGTGAAGCATCTAGACACTGAGCTAGGGCATAAATGTGTTGACTTGTTACCATCCTCTACACACTCAAAACTATAAAATGAGGCATATATTAAGTGAAGAAAGTATCCCTCTCCCTATTTAATTGTCTTGTTTAAGCTCATTGCTCTTGGAGGGTTCATGTGTGAAAGGATCTTATTAAATAAAGAGGCTTCATATTTGAAAAGGGTAAAGTATTAAGATGGTTTGATAAAGCATCTAGACACTGAGCTAGGGACTCAAATGTGTTAGCTTGTTGTTATCCCTTACACACTCAACTATAGAATAAGGCAAATATTAAGTGAACAAAGTATCCTTCTCCTTATTCAATTGTCTTTTTTAAGCTTGTTACTTCCAGAGGCTTCATATGTGAAAGAATCGTATGGTTTGGTACACACAGGTGCTTCAGCGACATAGATATTGGCTTGCGAACATGTTACACATAGGATTCATTCTATGGGTGATATTTCTATGATGTCCTGCTATTTTTACCAAGCATGCCATGAGTGACTTTTAATAGGAAGGCTGGCATGTTCTCTAAGAGTAGTAAGCATGCGTTGTATAGTTTCATTTAGAAAGCTATTGGCATATAACAAATGATTTTAGAGCTCAATTTACACCGGAAGGCTAAGATTAGGTAGGCAACAATTAGTTTGATGCAGCTTATCCAATACTATATAAGGAATATGCAAAGCAATCATTCTTAAACTCGGAAGAGTTGTCATTAAAGACTTGACCAAAGGGTGCAAAAGATTAGATCAGCCTAAAATGCTAGTATGCAGGAGAATAATGCATTCAACTGATCATAGATTAGTGTATTGAGTACAAACATTTATGTCAGAGGACTAGCTTATTTGTTATGTGAAACAGAGTTAAAGTTTACAACTAGCACTTTCAAAATGGACTAAGAAAAATTAACTTCATTTATACTTTCAAATAAACTATGTTGTGTAATATCATTTGATAGTGGAATTTACATGATTCTTGAAAGTTATAATTGATAGAATAATATTTTATCTCTTATAAACATAACAAATGCTATTAAGTTCTTATTTTTACTTGTATTATAATTATTCATCCTTATATATATTTTTTCTTGTCATTTATTTTAATATCACAAATAAAAAGATGGACAAATTTCAAATTTACAAGAGAGGGTGGATGAATAATTATAATAAATATAAAAATAAGAAGCTCCTCCTTCTAACAAGTTGAATATGACATTATTGAATTCTCTTTTTTTGAATTTCAAAAGAAGTAAATTAAAATTATAAATACAAATCGTCATGCATTAAATTTTATCCAATGCTGAAAATATTCAACATCATAGAAGGCGGAACTCTTCATATCCTTACCTTTTTTATTTAAAACCAACTGAGTACTCCTTAAATAAATTAGTCATAAAGATCACTTAAACTAAAGTGCATAATATAAGTTAAGTGCAAACAAATCAAATTATTTGCAAGTAGCTTGAAACCTACAAAAAGTTTGATTCCAATTTAACTTCAAATGAGTTAAACTCAATTAATATACAAGCCGAGTTTGAACTTCATATGACTTGTCTTGAATTGTTTACAAGCCTAAACAAGTTTAATAACAAAAAATTATTTTTATTTTTATATTATATATAAATAATATAATACATAGAAAAATACAATCAAATCAGTAATTATTGAGGTTGTATAAAGAAATATGATATTTTAATTGAAGTAATTAACTTTCTAATATATATTACTTTTCATATTACGTGACTAATAAGATGATATTATTGATTAATTTGATGGTTAAAAAATTATATTAATAAGTAAAATAAGATCAAAATTTTGAGTATTTAGTTTATATGTAAATGATAAGATTTCATATATTTAAATTTAGGTAAAATGACAAAGTATTGAATAAGGTTATATAAACTCGCTTAAGTTCATATTTATTAAAATTTGAACTTGAATTTGAATGTTTCAAATTTGATAACAAATTTCAATTTAATAATATACTATTTGAATATATTTATGTAAACTTATTTGAAATAAGTTATGGAATTGGTCTAACTCTTCACATTTATTGAACGTGGTATTTCTCTTTGAGGTGAACGTGTGTGTGTATATATTTATTTATATGAAAGTGTTAATCTTCATATCTATATCTAGAAGTTTTTGGGAAAAAAAATTATATTATTAATTTAATTGCAATAAACCAACGAGGACTATTATTAAATAAGCCGATATATTAATTTTGGTTTTATTTTTTAATTAAATAAATAATTCAAGCTAAACCTTTGATTTGCCGATTCACCAACCACGCAACCGTCCATTTATTCCCTACCGCATGCAGTGAGAAAGTTATGTACAAAAATTACTCAGATATAATGAGTGAACAATCCTTGAAATCTTGAAAAAGTAAGCCCCAAATATTTCCGGTATTGCACATAAGTTTACTTAGAAAACTGAACTATTTAATTCAGATTAAGAATTCTTTTCATCAGATATATATATATATATATATATATATATATATATATATATATATATATATATATATATATATATATATATATTTATAAATATATCATCTACGTTTGCTCATATGGCAATAGCAAATTATAATCCTGACCATAGATTATGGTTGTACATAAAAGATTCCTATGCTTACTGGCTGTGTTAATAGAAAAACAGATAAATAAAACCAAACTTGTTAAGCAATGTATTGCATTTCAAGATGAAAAAAAAAGTAATGCGCCATAAATACGTGGCAAATGCAAGTTGGAAGAATTTGACCTCTGCTACTTTCACCCATTTCAAGGAAATCTGAGACATTTTGACTTTTTCAACGAAGGAAAAGAAGCAAGTACCTCTGCTTCAAAATTTATTCATGAAGAAACAAATAGCATGACTAGAAGATTACACATAGGGAGTATATCTCAATCTGATCCTATCAGCAAGAAGTGTATTTCTAATCAAATTTAGCTCTTTTATGACATCTACAATATTCATTCTTTCTTTTGGTGTTTCCACGGAACAAGCGAGTCCTATTTCAAATAATGAAATGAAACATTTCTCTTCATTAGGATGGCAAAAGATGAGGCCCTCTATGTTTTCGTCTCTTCTTGCTTCTATTTGCACAAGAGCTGGGTCCATAATCTGAATAAGATTATTGGGAATTGCCATTCTAACATAATTTTGCAAATTTTGATAATCTTTAAATATTTCATCCGTGGGTCTCCTTCCAGTAAACATCTCCAATATAAGAATTCCAAAACTATATAAATCACCTTGTGTAGACACTTGAGAACCCATGCCATATTCTAACAGAATTTTCAAAATGGTTAATGGTTTGCAAACTTAAAATAATAAAATTTACATAAAAGGAAATCATATTAAAGAATAATAAAGAAACTACACAAATCTTAAGCATACCTGGAGGTGTGTAACCAATAGTTCCCTTTATTCCAATTGTACTGGTTTGTTCTTGAGTTGAAAGAATTTTTGCTAAGCCAAAATCATTCACATGAGCTACCATTTCATCATCAAGAAGAATGTTGCTAGGCTTCAAATCACAATGAATGATAGGTTGCTCGCATTCATGGTGAAGATAATGTAATGCTGAAGCAATGTCAATAAGAATGTTCAACCTTTGACAAAGGTCCAATGCCCTTTGTTGATTTGCACTTTCTATCCCTGAATGCAACCATTGTTCTAAATTTCCATTTATCATATACTCAAAAACTAGAGCTTTAAATTCACATCCTTTGTAATCTGTGCTAGAGCAACATGTTAAAATCTTAACAAGATTTCGATGTCGGATACTTCTAAGTGCATTACATTCAACAACAAAACTTTTGTGAGCTCCATTCTTTTGAAGGTTGAGGACTTTTATAGCAACTATATTTTCCTCAGGCTCAATAATACCTTTGTACACCATGCCATAACATCCTGAACCAATCAAGTTGTTAACTGAGAACCCATTAGTTGCACGATGGAGGCTCTGGTATGACACTTTTGAAAATTGATCAATTGGTGGTGGAGAGGAAGATGATTTCCTTGTTCCTTTTTTCAACCAATACATCGCTAGAATAGATGAAATTAGTAGAAAAGAACCAACCACAGATGTTACTACTATTATCAAAAGGAGATGATGATTCTTACTTTTTTTCTCAACTTTTTCAAGGCAAGGTGGCAAATGTAATTTTGGAATACCACCACAAAGATTAATATTCCCTGTCACTAACAATGCACTTGCATTCCTAAATACACCTTCTTTTGGCACCTCGCCTTCCAACATGTTAAAAGAAATATTTAAGTATTGTAAACCAGAAATATTTTGCAAACCTTTTGGAATGAATCCAGACAAATTGTTTCTCGACAAGTCTAAAAGTTGGAGACCTTTCAATGAAGCCAACGACAAGGGAATGTTTCCTTGGAAGGAATTTCCTTGAAAATTAAGGTACTCCAAACTTATGCATTCTCCAATGGTTTCAGGTATATTACCAGACAAGCGATTCTCAGAAACATCTAATGTACCAATATTTTTTAGCTTACCCACTTCAATTGGTAGATTTCCACTTAATGAGTTGTGTGATAAGTTGAGTATGATTGACAATGAGGAAAGGATGACAATCTGAGAGGGTATAACTCCTTTAAGATTATTTTGTGAAAGATGCAACTCTTGTAATTTTTTGCAATTTCCGATACTTGGAGGAATGTTTCCTTCTAACATATTCATTGACAAAAATAGATTAAATAATTGGCTAAGGTTGCCTATAGATGTGGGTATCCTTCCTGACAGTTTATTTCCCGCCAAGGATAATCTTTGCATATTTTGAAACCTTCCAAAAGTGGTTGGAATTTTCCCCGTAAGACGGTTTAATTCCATGCCCAAAACCATTAAGCTAACGAGGTTTCCAATTGTTGGTGGAATTATGCCTGAAATTTGATTCCCACCGAATTGTAGCCTATTGAGCTGGTTGGAAAAATTGCCTATTGAGTCTGACAAAGTACCTCCGAAATTGTTTTCTTGTATAGATAAATAAGTCAATTGAGTACAGTTCGTCAAAGATTTCAAAAACTCCAAATCTTTAGATGAATTGCTACCAAGATTGTTGTTAGCAATATTTAGCCACCAAACATCTTGTAGCATTCCTAAATTTGGAGGTTGTCCTTCAAAGCTGTTTTCGGAGATGTCGATTAGTTGAAGCTTAGATGCATTCATGATGGTAGTTAGGATTGGGCCAGAGAGTTGATTTGTATAAACAGTAAACTCTTGGATATCAGGAAGGTTGAGGAACATGTTGGAAGGAAGAGAGCCACTGAAATTATTGCCTCCAATTGAGAAGGAAATAAGAGATGACATATTGTAAAGTGAAGAAGGAAGCATACCGGACAATTGGTTTTCATCTAGTACGACCAATTGCAAGTTCAGATGGCCTATTTCTTCGGGTATGTTTCCCTCCAAGTTATTGTGAGATGCATAAAAAGACCTCAGAGAAGAAAGATTCCGCATGGAAGCTGGGATCTCCCCAATTAAATTGTTTCTAGAAAGAACCAACACTCGAAGCTTATGGAGAGAACCAATCTCCATTGGTATTTTACCATTGAGACTATTTCCTCGTAACCTCAAAAGCATGAGTTTGGTACAACTTGTCAAGTTGGCTGGAATTTCACCTACCAATGTGTTATTGGTGAGCATGAGTTGTTGTAGTCTGAACAAACGACCCAACTCTTTTGGGATTACACCGTAAAAGCTGTTGTTGTCAAGGCTAAGGATTCTCAGAAAGGAGAGGTTTCCAACATGAGGTGATATGGATCCGTACAAGCCATAGCCTTCTAGGATCAACCTTGTAACTCTTTGAGAATGACGGTGACTGCAAGAGATTCCTGTCCAGTTGCAAAAGTGCGTGGAAGAATTCCAAGAAGCCAAAACATCATATGGATCGTTAGATACGGAATCTTTAAATTTGAGCAATGCCAAATGATCACTTTCGTTTCCTAATGCAGAGGCAGGTTGAAACAAAAACAAATTTAAAGAAGAAAGACGAGTGGCAAAAAGGAATATGGACCAAAAAGAACAAAGTAGGAAGGCAGAAGGCTTCATCTGTTTGAGGAACATAAAGCCGTGTATTTATAATTTGCAAATTGAGATTAAAGTGGAGGTATTGGTACGACGAGGACACAAGGTCTGTTAATTTATAATGGAGTTGGGTTCAAGATTCATTGTGAAAGTAGATTAACCAATGAAAACTCAAGTCGGTTCTTCTGACGAACATTTCAATTTCTCACCAACCATAGCCAATAGAGAGACTAGAAGCGATCACTTCTTATGCCCATTTCCACCTATACACCAATACGTCATCAGTACATCAGTATATCAATACATCAGTACATTAGTAATGTACATCAATACATTAGTACATTACTAGTATATCATCATCTCTTTCATACCATTTATGGCACCTCAAAAGCAGTCGTGGTCTTATCCTCGCAGACTCAAAAGTTGGGACACTTGCAACTTCTATAATTTGATTAGTTCTTGATTGATCATGCTTTTTTAGTGGTCTGCCGATATCATTAACCATAAACCCACATTGCCAGGAAATTTTGTAGAAGGGTAGGACAATCTGATAATAGATGATGGTTGTACACGAGAATTTGGATTAATTCATGTGTGTGTGTTAGAATTATGAAGAAATAAATTAAATAATTTTTAATGAGAAATTAATAAATTTTTATATTTAATATGTTGTATAAATATTGCATAAATATATTAAAATAAATAATTATATTTAATTATACAAATAAATTTAAATTAAAAATTCAACAAATAAAACTGTGTCAGGAAATCGTTATTATGAAAGTTTAAAATTAGTAGAATAATAATTACATAAATCAATTGCTATAATTAAATATAAATAAATATTACAATTACTTAAAGAGAAAATTTTACTTTACCTGCCTATAATTTCATCAATCTATACTTAACTCACCTATGTTTTAATTGTTATAATTCACCCATCAATGCTATCAAATTGTTAACACTGTATATGGTTTGAACTATTTTCTATTCAAAATTTAATAGAAAATTTATATGTATTATATGTGCTTTTCACTTCACTAAATTACTAAATTTTAACTCAATTTGACACCCACTTAGAATTAATTTACCCCAAAAAGAAAACCCTATTTTGCAACTTTTATTTAACAATTGTAGATAATAAATCTTTAATAGAATTAGGTTTTTATGGAGTAACTTGGTTCCAAGTGAATACCAAATTGAATCAAATTTTGGAGAAGTAAAGATCACATGTAATGCATTTGAACTTTTTGTTAAATTTTGGATGAAAATCAATTTAAATGGACAAAGTGTTAAAGATCGTGAGTGAATAAAGTATAATTTTTCTAATTAGATTATTAATACATTAATGGAAGAATTAATGACTAATATAACAACAATATAAATTAGGAATTAGGGAAATTTTTGACAAAAAATGATAATAATAATGATGATGATGATAATAATACAAATTTCAAGTTGATAATAATGATAATAAAATATAATTATATTTTTTATTATAATAATAATAATTACTACCAGTATAAAATTTTAAATAATAATAATAAATAATGTAACTTATTTTCTTGCAACCACTTGATGAGTATTGACCTAAAAATGAGATTGAGGAAGGTATTGTCGTAGTCCAACCTAATAGAAAAATCAGTAATCCAACTTATTACTAATCTGATGTACAGATTTTATCTATCGGGTTGATTGAATTAATCATAAAAAAAAATTATGATATACTATTGATATAGTAATATATATTAGTATATTATTAGATCTATTGTATATTAAATTTATTTTTTATTAAAATTTAATATATTATACAATAATATATTAATAATAATTTAAATTATATACCGATATACCATTGCAAAACTGAGATACTATCCTTATCTCCTAAGACGTAAGACAAACTTCTTTTCTCTTCACTTAATTATTTGTGTGGGCTTACCACTTAAAAGTTGAAATAATATTACTTGCGTACAAATTTTGTAGCTTCATGTAAACTAGTGGAATGCACGCGTTGAAGTGTAAGGAGAAGTTCTGGCCGGTTGCCCAGTCACATAATTTAAGTGCCATAAATTTAAAAACAAGTAGTTAGAGAATAAATTATTATTCTCTCCGTCCTTTCTGTTGTATTTAGAAAAAAAATTGTTTCTTTTTATTTATTATTTAAAAATTTTAATGAAGCATTAATTTTTTCAAATTTTATTCATCTTTTTTATTAATAAATACTTCATTATTCTACACATTTATCTTAGGTGACGTTTGATTCATGAAATATTTTTAACATTCCTAAAAATATTTTAAAAATATTTCAGAAAAATATTAAATTCTCACGTTTAATTCAAGATTTGAAAAAAAAAAGTATGGGAATATCACATTCTCAAAAATATTTTTAACCTAACTTTCCTTTGAAACATTCTCATAGGGGAGGTGGGAATATCAAATTCTTAAAGGATGAAAATGTTGATACTAAAAAAAAAAAATTATCTTCACATTCAATTCTTTTTCTTATTTATTATTTTATCAAATAATTTTTAATTTAAACTAAAAAATAATTATCACTTTATTTTTTTAAAAAAATTATTATTAAGAAATACAATTAACTAAAATTTATTTTTCTATTGTTGTTCTTAATATTTGAAAGATCATTTTAATATAATTATATATACATCTATTTTTTTATTAAAAAATAATACATAGGCTTGAAGTTTCTTTAAAAAAAGATATATTTATACATAAAAATATAAAATAATAATGTGTTTATATTAGAGAAGAAATTATAATGTAAAATTTAATACTAGTATGAAATATAATTGTAAAAATGATTTAGCGATAAAATTTTATAATTTTGTAAAAAGAGAAATACTAAATATATTTAATATTATGATAATAACTTGAATAAATTAAGCTCATTTTATTTTGAAAATTGATCTAATAATAATACTAATAATTATAATAATAAAGAATAAAATATTAAAATATAATAAAGTATAGCATATAAAAATATAGCACATTAAATATTAAAATATAATAAAGTGTAAAATATTTATATAAATTAATGAATTTTGAGATGTTAAATATTGAAATTCAATTTATTAGGTGTTAAATTGTTTTATTATTAATGTAGTTTTAAATAAAAAATATGATTTATTATATTATATTTTATAATAAAAAATTTGATAAAGGTATTTTTGAAACAATCTCAAAATTTTTAAGAATATTAAATATGAAACAAACATAATAACACAACATATCTAAGATTATGGTAAAATATTCTCAGAAAAATTTATAGTAAACTAAATATAGTAATGTTATATTCTTATTAATTAAATTTTCAAGAATCACTTTCTCAAGAATGTACTTTTTTTATGAATTTAAGATTCAACAAATCAAACATCACCTTAGAATGCTTCAACAAATTTATTTCACCATATTTCTTGCTTCATTTTCAATCATCTTAGACTCTATGCATAAAATAAAAGATGGAATAAATTTAAATTTTTGAAATAAGGGGTATTTTTTAAAAAATTAGTAAAAATAAATACATTAAATTACTTTTTGAATCTTTATAAAATTAATTAAATGTAGTACATAATAAAGGAAGAAGAGAATATATTAATTTTTTAGTTTAAATTTGATTTGATTTATTAATAGTATAAAATATTTTATATTATCAATGAGTAAAAAAGTAGAATATCATTAAAAAAATAACAGCAATTTAGAATTTTTAATAATAATAATAATTTAATAATTTTTTATTTATATGATAACACAGAATTGGGTGATAGTATAAAATTAATATACATTATTAGTGAATTAAATTTAAATCTTTTTTTTAACCCTATGCTTGGATAGCGAGAAAAATAAAGAAAGAAAATCTTAAATTTTAGTTAAGAAAGAAAATAGAAGAAACAATTTAAAAACATTTATGTCGGAATCATCTATCATCATAATACAGAGTTTTTGGGGGGAGGAGTTTTTTTTTTTTTTTTTTGGGACCATGTTGGGTTGGGAGAAAAATTTTCCTACCCAACAGTGTGCCATTTTTTTAATTTCTTTTTTAGTTTTTACTTATATTAATTATCATTACATTTAATTTTATTCAAATAATAATATAATTAAAATAAAAAATTAAAAATTAATTGGATAAAAATTAAAAATTTTGAAAGATAATAAAAAATAATAAAAATAAATAAAATTTTGTGGTGTAAGTTAAATTTTTCGAAAAGAATAATGGATGATGGATTGTTGATTCTCTGCTTCACCTACATAGGATCTTGTGGAACTTGTTTTCTCCGTTGGCCCAAAACATCAAAATTGTCGATCATTCTGATTAACTTGACATGTGCAATGGTTGGTAAGCTTTTAATTTTTCTAGCAAACCAATTAAAAGAAATCTATCCTATAAGAAGGGTAGAGAAAATCAGTTGAGGGCATAAAAATAAAAGGAAAAAATTGTAGAAAAGAAACGGAAGAAACTAGAAAAGCAAAAATTTTCTATTCCCAGATATGCCTTCTTCACTCTAAAGCTTCAGTATCATTTTGAGCATAATAGAGAATTCAGCGAGTAATGGAGGCCACGATATCGTTTTGAATGTAAACGACGATTCCAACCTTGATCAGAACTGTTCTGCGTCCAACGAAGACTCGGGCTGCATCTATGCCTATGTGTCTTTGTTGTAGAAAAAAATGCAGAACCAGTGCATGCAGCTCAAATAACAACAACTATTACAACAAGGACGCCTTTCGAACTCACCCATTTAACTTTAATTTTTCTTATATTAAAGCTAAGTGCGATGGGACGGCACTGCTGTGTCCATCCCATTTCACTTACTTTTTTTTTAAAAAATATTTAAAGAAATTAATATTTTATTTATTTAATATATTATATTAAAGTATAATTTTGTATAATTTTTTAATAGAATAAATTAAAATAATTTGAAACTTCAATCTAATTTAATATTCTTAATATAAGAGATATTTACAAAGTTAAATCGGATGAGTCAATTAAAATAAAAAAATTAATATAGTTTAAATATTAATATTACTGAATAGTATATATATACATAACATCATATATTTTATTTTTATTACAAAATATTTTAAATAAATTAAAATTATAAAAGATATTAATTGAATTAATTATTTGTACATCCAATTTTAAATAGACATGTTTAAAAATTAAAATTAATTTTATTTGTTTAAATTATATCAATATTTTTATATCAAATTTTAAGTACTATATTTCCAATTTAATACACATCAAAGAAATTTTATCTGTACTTTATTATGAATATTATAGTCATTAAATATTCATTTCTATTTCATTCATATATTATTTTCATATATCAAATATGATTAAAAACTTTTATATTTTATCATCATTTTCTTTCTTATTTCATCGTATCAAATATGGCATAAATATTCTTTTCTCTTATAATTAATTTTTAAAATCATATATAAATTATGTATAATAATATTTAGAATAATAAAAATGCCTATAATTTATATTATTGTATGTTACATTCTTTTTTATAAATTAAATAACATATTTTAATATATAATTAAATTATTATATTTTTAAAATTTTATTATTATTTTGTTAAATATTAGCTAGTCCATACCACGGACTTAATATATTAGTATAATATTAACCGCAAATTTTATTTTTTTCATTTTTCTCTTCTATTCTTCTCCCTTTAATCCAACCAATAAAAATTTTTAAATTTTTTCAAAATTTTTCATCACCTTTTCTTTCTCTCCTCCCATCCAAACATCAGCCCGATAATAATGAAATGACAGCAAGAATTTTCAAGTTCTGCCAGCATGGAAGGCAATTTAATATTTATGGCACCTCAAAAGCATTTGGGGTCTTATCCTCGTAGACTCTAAAGTTAAGACACTTGCAACTTCCATAATTTGACTAGTTCTTAATCACAATTTTAAGTAGAAAAAAATATATTACCATCAAAGAATTTTTTTTAATGAAGGAATAGTTAAATTATTATCATATATATATATATATATATATATATATATATATATATATATATATATATATATATATATATATATATATATATATATATCAAAACCCAATTCTGATTGTAATGAAAGATACAAAATTTTTAAGATTCACTTAAATTAAAAACTCTTAACAAAAAAAAGTTTTAATTTCGTATCCATTTGCTCTCCTGAAATTTCTCTCTTTCTTAATTTATTATCGTCTCAGATTTTGTTTTAGATTTTCTTCTTTTATCAATTAATAAGCATTTTAGTATCATACAATGATATTATAAATTTTGCGGTCCTTACACAAAATTTTAAATTTCTCACCAAACTAAATATAAAAAAAAGGAAATTAATTCTTCGCATTAGGAAGAGAAAGGCAATTTAAATTTTCAATACACTAATCAAGAAGGAAGAAAAGAATCTTCACCTTATAAAGTGGAATTATTACCAAAAAATGCCAATCCTCTTACCAAATTCTCTATAGCTTCCGTGCACCTTACAATTATCATATAACAGTTTATTCAAAACATGCAACATGCAGTTGTTCAGTGTGAACGTATATATCCATTAAATTTTTAAAAAATTATGTAATATTATACATATTATTTAAAAAAATTTTACTAATCTTTAAATTTTATCTCACTGAAACATGCAGTTGCTCCACTGATTCTTAACTCCTGATCTTCCGCATGGACTAAGTATAAATTGCTAAAAGGATATACTACCTACTTATTTGACTGACGTGATCTAATTATGAGAATTTAGATCCCTTTATTTTTTTTAAATTTAGATCCCTGTATTTTTTTAAAAAAAAAATAAAGGGTGTGAATTTAAGAGAAAGACAAATACAGAGAAGAAACAGTACGCCTCAATAAAATAATTGTAAGTTTTAGAACGAAAGATTATGTTTCTATTTCTATTAAATAGGAGGAAATTGATTAAAAAAAGAATTAATTTGATTACGGATAGACAATTGAGCATAAATTGCTAAAGGGGCATATCAATTACTAACTAGTTACAATGAAAGCGCTTTTAATAATCCAAAAAGGATGGACCAATTAGGCGTAATTTTTTTAAAAATCATGATTAAATTACTTGATGCATATATTTATAAATCAAAAATTGAATTATAAATATAATAAAAAGTATAAAAATTTTATAAAAAAAATATTATTGAATTAAAGTCTTTTGACACCTATTAGGTGAAAATTGCTAAAAGGATTTGTCAACTACACTGACTACCCAGAAGGAAATTTTAACTTGATCATGGGTGGATCATTTAAGCATAAATTGTTGAAAAGATATATCACCTAATAATTTGACCCACATATTCTAATTATTATGGTTGTGCTTTCAACAAGGCTAAATTTTAATTTTGATTCCTAACGTGATCGAATTTGATTTTTCTAAATGAAATATTTTATTTTAATTTTTAATATACAAATTAGATTAAATTAAACATAAATTAACATTTTTTAAACTTAAAATAAAAATAATTAGTTGACATACAAATTTTCTTCCAGATTTCAATTGGCAATTATTGGGAGTAAAATTGTAGTGAAATCAATATTAGAAAAATAATATAGTTATCCGAAACTATTATATCCATTGGATTGAGTTTTACAAATTTGTCCAATCATGATGAGTTTTACAAATTTGTCCAATCATCATATATATAATGATAATCCTTGATTTTATTTGGAACCCAATTTTGAATCTTATTTTTTGTACATATAACATTACCGTTAATATTATTACATCAAAAATGTGAAATCAAGTGATTCATCTAATGTGAAAAAAAGTATAATTTGCACAAAGTATTGATAGAAACAAAATGTAATCCAATTTATATTTAGAAGAACCAAAATAAAAAAAATTACATTTAACTAGGATTAAATGTGATCAATTTATATATTAAGGGACTCTTAGGATTGCTAAAATTTTAGTAGGACTACGATGATAAACTTTTCCTTTAGGCAACAACTATTACTCAAACCGCACATTCTATTCTATAGTGATAAAGTATTTCTATAGTAATGGTTGAGCAAGATAGTTAATGCTGGTTAACTCTTCTCTTTCTTTTTTTTAGTGGAAAAAATTCATATCAACTTTTGAGAAAGTGCTCAAATGAATTGACACTTGTCAAAAATTAATTTTTTATATTTTATTTAATTCAATTCTAAATTTTTTAGAAAATATTATTAAAATAACTAATATAACACTTGAAAACGCAATTAAAAATTAAATATCAATAAATTTTAATTATTTTTAGTTATTTTTTAAAATTATATTTCTTATATGTTTCGATCATAGTTTTTCTAAATATGTAATTTCATATTTTTTAATGTATTATAAAAATGTAAAACATACTTAAATAAAAATTGAAGATTTATTCTATATATATATATATAACTTAAATTATCTTAATATAATTAAAATATAGTATAATTTAAATGGGGTAAAAATATTAGTTAAATTATCAATTGTATCAAATTTTTCTAAAATAGGTAAGAAATACACATTTTTTAATTGATAATTAAAATAATAGATATAAAATAATGAATAATATAATATAATAGATATGAAGAATAAATATAAATATAATTCTTTTTAGAATTAAAATTTTATTATAATTACATTTATGATATAATATTTAATATTTATGTTATATAATTTTATTTAATACTCATCCTCTTTATTATATAATTAATAAAATTATTATATTTATATGATTAATAATATACTTATTATAATTATAATTATATTTTATTTTGAATAAATTATATTTATTATAGTTTCAAATAGGGGTAATAAAATGTTAAAGTAATTACTAGTTAAATTAAGTAAGAGCAATTTTGCATTTTTATCTACAAAAGATAGGAAGTCCTTCTTATCAAAGGGGGTATGAGTAAATAATTTCTCATTGTTTATGAGGAGTTCAACTTTTTTTGAAGTTCTATTTCTTTTATTTTGACAGTTATGTTATATTTGGTATGATGGAATGGAATAAAATGAATTTGAAATAAATGGCTATTTCATTACTATGTTTGATATAGGTAAGAATGAAATGGGTATTTTATTTCATAATTGTGTCTAGTACAATAATAGGAATATAATAAAAAAAAGGGGGTCAATGATATCAATACCCTTAAAAAAAAGAAAGTATAAAATTTAAATCATATTTATATGAAAGATGATATTATTATTTTTTATTTATTTATAACGGAACATATATATAGTTTTTTAATAGTAAAATAATAATATATGTTAAATAAAAAAATATAATGTGATCAACAACTAAAAATATTGTAGGTTGTCGTTTGCCCTTCCATTGGGCTTAAGCTGTTGACCAGGAATGGTGCTTGGAGAAATTAAGCATACACACTTATTTTGCCGTAACCATTGGGGCATTGATTTTAATTTGGTGGGAAAATATGGCAACGACCCGTAAAGGTTTCCGTAGTCATTGGAGCATTGAGGTGTTCATGGTTTTAAATTGTGATTGCGGTTGCGGTTGCGATATCGCGTGATGCGAAAAAATGCGGGAAAATGCGGCCGTCGCGGAGCGCAATTGCGGAGAAATACGGATGCGGTGTGGTCCACAACCGCAATATTGCGCGCGATATTTTATAATATTTTTAGAGTTGGGAACAACGGCAACACATCACGTGCGAGGCTCACTTCCTATTACCTATTGCAAATTTCCTTCAATGGGTTGGGAAAATCACGATCAAACGATTATGCCCTTCATACCCTTGATGGTATCAAAAGAAATTAGAGTTGTTCGTCGTCACCGGTGAACAACAAAAATTGTGACCAAACTTACTGTGAAACTAGTTTTGGTGATGAGAAACAAATATTAGGGTTTCCATTTTGTGGGATGTACTTTTGTCTGTAAGAATAGCATACATCTAGATCAGTTTGGTAGAAACATCAATGGATTCATCAGCCAACTCCATAACTGATCTCACCAAGTAAGAAATCAATTTTACATATTCTAATATGCAATTTTATTAGCAATCTATGTTAGAAACCTTACAAAATCTCTAAAATAATATGGAAATAGTAGTTGCACCCTTTACACACACATATTTACTGAGCATTGTAAGATAGAGGAACCAACAATCTCTTAATTTCTCACTACTGAGGATAAGGAATTCAACAGAAGACACTCAGAACAATAATATTTGATTTCTGATTCTTAATGAGCAGTGTTGGTGATGTCCTCACTTCCCAATCGTGGGAAAAACTATTCCAAATTAGCTTAGCAAATGATGATGTTTCTTATAATGAAGTTACCGTCTCAATTTGTAGAAGTTACTACTTGATGTTATCAAAGATACCATCCAGGTTTGTTAAAATTACTACCAACAAATTCATTATGATTCTTTTCACAAAATTACTACCTCTGATAATTGGAATAGAAGAGGGCATTTTTTATATGCTAGTATATTTCATAGGCACATGCTTCTACCGGTCATCAGTTTTACCATTTGAATGGTCTCGATTCCGCGTCATAGGAAAGGATGGCTCATTTGTTGTCATCTTATAGTACTCATTTGGTACTCAGGATTTTAGCCTAAGTACCATAGACAAAATAACTAACCTTTGTTTCTCAATATAGCAAATCAAATTATGACTTCAAAGTTGAAACTTATTAACTATAAAATAGTGTTAGATAGTATACAATTTACCTTAACATATGAACAGAAAAAAAGTTGATGAATATTGTTTTAATATTACTTGTCTGGTCAATTCTTAAATTTTTGTCGTAATCATGTTCTTACAAGAAATTATAATTATAATTATCAATAGAATTTAATCTAATAGATAATAAATTAAAATTTTGAAATATTATCAAAGAAAAAATGCATACAAATAAATTATAAAATATAAATATATTCCTATATGTGATTTCGCATATAAATAGTTGATTTTTTTAAAACATTTTTATACAAATACTTAATGCCATAAGCTATTCAAATTAGTTATGCCTTGTTTGATAATAACTAATTATATTAGTAATTGATTAATTTAATTTATTATCAGTTAATAGTTAATTTGATCAACTGATTGTTGAACAATTTAATTATAGGCCTTACATTAATTCACAAATAATGAGTAATGTTAATATTATTTTCTAAACCCAAGACTTAGTGACTATATTGTAATGGATTGCAAATGGTATTTAAGCTCATAATGGGTTAGTTCAATATTAATCCATGATGGATATGATTCATGATCAAACTCAGTTTATTTAGGGAGTCATTTATCTTTAATAATCTAATTCTAGTATGTATTGCTCCATTGGTATATAGAGACAGTTTTCTCATTGAGAGAAAATTATGAAATTATGATAGAGGGAGATCAAATTCCTATACAAAAGTCTTTTATGATTTCAGGAATCCTAAACAAGGTAAATCTAAAGATGAAGAGTAAAATGATTAGTGAATTAAAAGGTATTGGATTAAGGATCAAGATCAATTGATCTAGATATTTATTTCACTAATTTTTATATAATTGTATAATACATTCATCTTTGTTCATACCATAATTTAAAGCTAAAATTTGGGACTAACAATTAAATATAAAATAATTCCTACACTAATAACATTTGTTGTTTGAATAAGATGTTTAGTAAAATTAGTTCTTTATTATTAGCTATCAATGTTAATTTGTAAAATGACATAAAAAAAGATGAGTATATTCATGATTTATTTGATTATTTGCCTTTGCTTAAGTAATATTTTAGATTTTATATATTATTTATCGAATTGAATTTGCTTCAAAAAAATTTATCATTGTAATTTATTTCTTATTAAATTTTCCTACAAAAATAAATTATTATAATATACTATACTTATTAAATTTTCCTTCAAGAAATGGAAAATTATACTTTATTATAATTATTTAATTTTATTTTAAGAAATAAATATAGTTAGGTGTTTGATCGGCCTAGTTTTGTATTATTTTATATCATGTTTTCAATATACTATTTATTACCAAAAAAAAAGCATGCTTTTATTTTATATTTTTATGGTTACACTACTTATAAATGTATGTATATATATGTATGTATGTAAGTATGTATTCTTCATCATCACATTTTTTGAAGAATTTCATCAAAATTAAACCATTTTATAATGTTTTGCATCTCAAATAGTCTTTTTTTAGTTTTAAGCAATGTTTTAAAAACTAAATTAGAAAATGCACAAAAAAAGCTATCGAATTATGATTCAATTGGTTTGACTAATTAATACAATAACTAAATTGGACTACATTATGGCTTTATTTCATATAATAAATAAACTAACTTATAACTTATTGACTTAATCAATAAGTTATAAGTTAACTCCTAAAGATATTTCATTCACTAACTTATTTAAAGAAATAAATTTTGATTTAATAAATTACTTTAAATAGTTTATAACTTATAAACTACTGTCTCTTAAAAAAAAATTAAAATCTATCCTTTTTTTTTATTAATTTATAATCCATGCCCTTCATAAGATAGACTTAAATATTTTTTAATAAAATATAATTAATTAAATTTTTACATAATTATATCCAAATTTTAAACTATAAATATATAAAAATATGTATGTTAATAATTATATTAGTTTATAAAATATAATTAAATAAATATTAAATATTATATTTTTATTTTAAAATTCTTAATTATGTTAAATTAATTTAATTTTTAGATAAATATGAACTATTTTAAATATATATTTATTTTATTAATATATTTTTTATATTATTTTATAATTTTAGCTAATTTAATAACTAATTTATGAAATGCTTTTTGAACAATTAGTTAACTTATCAGGTAGTGACTAACTTACTAATTATTAATTAACTTATTAACTATTAGTGCAAAACATAGCTTATGTGTGTATGTATATAAGTATCTATACTTGTGTGTAGTATATTTGTGTGTAAATTAATTTTTTTAGTTTTTACTTTTAATATGAAAATAATTTAAACTCATTAAATAATTGTTTTAAAAACTATAATATTTAATTTATTAAAATATTAGTTTTATTATGTAAATTTAATTAATAGAAAATTAAATAATCATTTACAAAGAATTATTATATTCTAATATATATCCTCTTCATCCTTTATTATCTATCACATTGAAGAAATTTTTTGTCCCCTTGTTTCTCTCATTAGAAATTTAATGAAGCATTAAATATTTTTTTCAATTTCACCATTCTTCTTTACTAATAAATGTTCTACTATTCTACATATTCATCTTATAATATTTCAATAAATTTATTTTTGTTATTTTTCTCCCTTTATTTTTAACTGTCTTGGACTTGTGCATTAAATAAAAGATAAAGTAAAATTTGATTTTGAACTAATATGTAGTTTTGGAAAGTTCAATAAAATTAAATACATAAAATTATCTTTTTAATCTTCATAAAATTAATTGAATATAATAGATAATAAGGTACAGATGGGGTGTGTGTATGTATATATCGTAGATGAGCTCTTGTATTACATCCCAGGATGGTGATAGGTTTGTGAAATCTCTTGCACTTTCGGAAATATTTTAAAGAAAGGAATGTGAAATATATATATATATATATATATATATATATATATATATACATATATATATATATACATATATATATATATATACATATATATATATATACATATATATATATACATATATATATATACATATATATATATATATAGAATTCAATGAACAAGTTATTTACTAAACACCGTGTGGACAAGTAATTGCTAACGTAATCAGCACGCAATTTCAAACATTCAGGCTTGCAAATTAAGAGGGCCCAACGTCTGAGATAAATTCAAGATTGATTGTGCATGTGAGCTACTAAAAATATGGCGAGAGACAAGCCAAGGGCTGCCGTAATCGATGGGGCATTGGGTTGTTCCTTTCTATTCACTGGAAGTAATCCATGGTCTTAATGGTAATGAAATGACAGCAAGAATTTTTCAAGCTCTGCCAGCTTGCAAGTCAATTTAATATTTATGGGACCTCAAAAGCAGCTGTGATCTTATCCTTGTTGGCTCAAAAGTCCAGACACTTGCAACTACTATGGTATTTTTTAACAATTAGTTGAACGATTAATTAATTTAATTAATTAATAATTAATAATTAATTATATTAATTAATTTAATTATCTAATTGCATTAATTATTTAAATAAGAGTATTTGATAAAATCAGTTATTTATAATGAGTTGATTATATATAAAATGACATATAGGATATAAGTATATTTTATGAATTATTTAAATATTCTTTTATTTTAATATTTTAGATCCTATATGTTATTTAGTATATTAAATTTTTTTATAAATAATATATCATTATAATTTATTATATATTAAGTATTTCTTTAAAATTAAATTAATATAATTTTTATAATGAATAAATTTATCAATAAAATATGGCGTGGGTTGTCTGCTCCAATAATAAATAAATTTTTATATAATGCAACATTTATAAAATTAAATTAATATAATTTTTATAATAAATAAATTTGACTTGATAGTATAGGTGACTTGGCTGGCAAAGGCCGTCTGCTCCAGTGTGCGAAAAAATGATGTTGGCCAAGTCTACGCTACTTGATTGCTTTTGTTTGGTAATTGAAGCATGTGTTCTTTACGTCAGGTAAACGGAAACACCAGTCATTTTTTCAAGAAGGATAAATCGACAATTATGAAAATTTATGGGAGGCAATCCGATTATTTTATAAATACATCAGTCATCAACTGAGGCAAAACGCTGCATATTGCAGCATTTTCAAAAACAGCTTTTCAAAGGCAGAAGCTGGGAAGCTGTTTTCAGACAGCTATCTACTAAATAGCTGTTTCAACTAAAAATTAAATCAATTAATTAAAATTTAGTTAACTAACTAAAAGTTCTTTAAAATGTCATTTACCAAACAAGCCCTATAATTTGACTAGTTCTTAATTGTTCATCGTGATCTCATAAATTTAAGTAAAAAGAAAAGATATATTATCATCAAAGATAATATTTTTAAATAAAAATAGTTAAATTATTATATATAAAAATTAAAAATTAAATTTTAAATAGAACAAAAAATATGCAATTTTCAAGAGACATTGATATAATTTAAATTAAATACCCTTAGTAAAGAAAATTTTAGTTTTGTATCGATTTGCTCTCTTGGAATTTCCGTCATTTTTAATTTATTATCATCTCAGATTTTGTTTTAGATTTTCTTCTCGTATCAATTAATAATCATTTAAGTATCATACAATCTACTAATAAAAACAAAGAAAATGGCTGGAGAGCTCATGGGAAAGGAGACTGATCAATTGATTTGAAGCACTAAGAAGGCAAAAGTAGATAAGGAGGACGCCGCCATGCTCTCAAATGAAAGGGTAATGGAGGGGACAGAGGCGAATCTAGTAATGTTTTACCAAGTATGGAGGCAGGAAAAATTACTTCTTATAAAGATAAACTATTGAATATTAATGGCACCCATAATGATTTAGATAAGGAAGGAATGAACTTTATGGAGGAAGCACAAGAATCTGATGATGATTATGACGTTGACGATACTAACCTTTTGGAGGTGCTTGATCCCTTATGCCCTGTTGTCAACGTTTTTTGTGAAGAACAAAAGGAATGGTGCAGACCATGGCGGAATTCACTCATCATTAACTTATTGGATAAGTGTATTACATTTGAATTCTCGAAGGTTAGGGTAGAGAAGCTTTGGATGCTGGAAGGAAATGATACAAATGATTGACATCGGCAACAATTACTATGTCGTTCAGTTCAATGATAAAGATGACTATTTTAATGTTGTGGAGAATGGTCTGTGGATAATTACTAATCACTACTGGTAGTGCAATGCTAGCATCTTGACTTTGATCCTTTTGATGATAATTATAAAAAATTAGCTGTTTGGATTCAGGTCCCAAGATTGTATCTTGAATATTATAATAAACATTTTTATGGCGCCTTGATAATAAGGTAGGGCAAACTCTCAAAGTAGACATGCACACCTTGAAAGAGCAGGATCATGGCTTGATCACTGAACGAGGCTACTTTGTAAGGATTTATGTGGAGGTGGATTTACAGAAAAAATTGGTTCTTAAAGTTTACGTCTGTAGGAAAATACTCCCTATTCAATATGAAAGCTTGCATCTAATTTGTTTTTCTTGCGAGAAATTTGGTCATAGAAGAGATGTTTGTCCTTTAAGCATAACAAATAGGGTTGATTCCAACAATAATATGACTAACCCACAGGGATTGAACCTGGCCCCAAACAAAGGAGGAGTCAATTTCTAGGTCCACAGAGTCAAACAAGTCGTCAGAAAAGTCACCGTCAGTGAGGAGGATTTTGAAGGGTGGATGATTCCCCAGAAGCAAACTTGGAAAGCAAAAAATCAAGCGAAAATAGGGATGCTAATCTCAAATGGAGCATCAAAAGGTAAGGCAATACTGGTGAAACAAAATTCGAGTAGTAATAGGGAATTGATCCATTCCTGATTTTCTGCCTTAATAGACATTAATGAGGAGGACATTTCCCTTTTTCATGACACTGAGAATCATGCGATGATTATCCATAACTTTCTTGAGATAAACATTGCTGAGGGCCTTGGTCGGCCATGCGATTAAGTCAAACCATTAAAGTCCAACTCCTCTAGAAAGCTTTAAAAGAGTCAAGAAGTGTCTTCCTTCAAAACTAATCATGAGCTCCTGTCATCCCCGCCCCAATAGCATTGTCTAAATACGGATCACTTGGGCCAATTAACTGATCAATCCAAAAGTGGGTCAGCTATTTCAAGTAAGCAACCATCCCAGCCAGCTGTACCAACTAAGTCATCAAGGACAGTTGTTCCCTTAGTGGACCGTCCCACCTTAATGCAAATTGAACGCCCTCATGCAGCACGTCCAACTAATCAAGATTCACAGCAGACTGACACCCCGCACCCCCCAAACCTCCAGACTCAAGGGAAGCAATTCGATTAATGCGAATATATACTTCATCTATCTCAAAGGAAGAAAGGGACCGCTTGGTAGGCGTAGAGAGTGGTGTTTTCCGCATGCTCTAACTGACTGCTTTTGTAGTACCATCCCTAAATTCTTTATGAATATTATCAGTTGGAATTGTCAGGGAGTTGGAACCTCGTGTTTTGTCTCACAAGCTCGAGATCTTATTGCTTCCCACAATGTAGGTATTCTCATTATCATTGAGCCTCATATTCGTGAGGATAAGGCTTTCGAAGTAATCTAAAAGATTGGTATGGATGGGGTCATCCGTAGGGATCCAATTGGTTACTCAGGTAGAATCTGGGTCCTTTGGAAATCATCCTTATATACCATATCAAAAGTAAAAACCCATACCCAGTTTATACATTTTACTTACACAGAAGTGAATACTTCTTGTTTAAGATTCTTAACAACAGTTTACACTTCTACTAAAGATCATTTGTGCCTAGAGCTCTGGATGAAATTGCACCAGCTCACCTCTAATATAAATTCCCCTTGGATTCTTTTAGGGGATTGGAATTCATATCTTTCAACTAGTGAAAAACAAAGGGGAGTGTACCAAACCTTCGCAATGTGAGAATTTTTACCCAATGCCTAGAGGATTGTCATCTTATTGACTTAGGTTTCAAGGGTCTCAAATACACTTGGGAGAGGAAGAAATTAAAAGAACGAATTGATCAAGCGCTGGCCAATATAGAATGGCGAGTTTCTCATCCAAAAGCATCTGTCCTTCATCTTTTCTTTATAAAGTCAGACTATCGACCCATCCTTGTTCGATTACATAATAATTATCCTAACTTTATTCTGAATCGTCCATTCATATTTCATGTTGCATGGCTGTTTGATGACTCTTTCCTTGATGTGGTTAACAATGCTTGGCATAGCTCCAGTGATTGGTTTCAAGCTTCTAACCAATTTAAAGCAGACATTCTACTATGGAATAAAACCACGTTTGGTAACATTTTTCGAAAAAAAAAGACTAATTATGAGAAGACTAGAAGGAATTGATAAAGCCCTCGACAAATCATATAGCGCCCACTTGATCAAGCTCCGATGAAATCTCTAGCAGGAATATGAATCTATTCCTCTCCAGGAGGAAGTTACTTGGTTTCAAAAGTCCTGCTGCAATTGGATGATGTTTGGAGATAGGAACACAAAGTTCTTTCACAAATCAACTCCAATGCAATGAAAAAGAAATAAAATTGAATATTTGAAGGACGACACTAGTCAATGGCATTCTAATCCCGAGGTTCTAAAGGGTATGGCCATGAAGTTTTATTCCTCACTATTCTCAAAAGATGATGTTGATTACCAACCTTTTCTTTTGGTCAATTTCTTCCCCTGACTTTAACATGAAAATGTCTTATCCGTTTAACGGCATTTCAAATGGATGAAATTAAAGTGACCATCTTCAATATGGGCACTTTTAAAGCACCAGGTAGTGACGGTCTCCAAGCAATATTTTAAGTCATTGGAACATGGTGGAGGAATCAATGTGTAAACTCATTACAAATATTTTTTGTTTTTTAGAGACAATAGAAGATATTAACGAAACACTTTTGGTGCTCATTCCAAAAATAGAGAAGCCAAAAATTTTAAAGGAATTTTGGCCAATAAGCCTGTGCAATGTTATTTATAAAATAATTACTAAAATTTCCACCAACCGCCTAAAACCGATTATTGGCCATCTAATCTCTCTGAATCAAAGTAGTTTCGTTCCCAAAAGACACAGCTTAGATAACATTATCATCACTCAAGAAATCACACATTTGATGAAAAATAAAAGAGGGAAAACTAGATATATGGCTATCAAAGTTGACCTAGGGAAAGCTTATGATAGGCTGGATTAGGATTTCTTGATTTCCACACTAGAAAATATTGGCCTTGGAGAGCATTTTATCTGACTTATTCAGGCTTGTGTCTCTACTCCGTCCATGAGACTTGTCTGGAATGGTAGCCTCATTGATAGGAGCATCCTTTGTCTCCCTACCTTTTTGTCCTATGTATGGAATGACTTGCTCACACCATAAATCTAGCCATAAAAAAGAATCTATGGAAATCAATTCAAATGGGCAAAAATGGAGTCCCTATATCTCATTTATTCTTTGTTAATGATATGATTTTATTTGCGAAAGCTTCTCTAAACCAAGTAGAAATTATCATTTTTTACTTTCTATACAAGTTCGAGCCAAAAGGTTAATAAAGATAAAACCTAAGTGTACTTTTCCAAAAATGTCCATCATACATAGGGAAGAGAAATAAGTGACAAATTGGGGTTCCACTCTACAACTGACCTTGGGAAGTACTTGGGAGTCTTACTTCATCACCATCAAGTTTCAAAACACTCTTTTAATTTCATACTAGAAAAGTGAGGTAAAGGCTAAGTGCTTGGAAAGCAAAAACACTCTCTCTCACTGGCTGCGTAACTCTAATGAAAGTTATTCTTTCAACCATCCCTCAATACTATATGCAAACAAATCTCATTCTTGCTTCAATGTGTTCTAAGCTAGACCTTTTTAGCAGGAATTTTATATGGGGATCTCCCGAAGGAAAGTGCTCCATCCATTTAATGGCTTGGGAAAATATTTGTGCTCCTAAATATGAGGGAGGTTTGGCCATTAGAAAGATTTGGTTATGTAATGAAGCCTATTTGATGAAAATTGCTTAGGGTCTCATTCATTCCCCTGAGGCACTATAGGTTCAGGCATTGAAGTCTAAATATGATTGCGGGGCTTCAAATTTACTACAAGTTAAATGGAAACATTAGTAGTCAAACCTATAGAGTAGCATCTATGGCATTTGGAGAAGCTTTACACAGGGGGGCTTAGATGGAACATCGGTAGTGGCCTTACAACAAAGTTTTGAAATGATCATTAGCTTCCAAATGGCATGGCTCTCTATAATAATCCCTTAGTCTACATTCCTAGTCAAGAGAATGAGTTCCCTATAGTTGGTTATGTCACTAAAGCTAAGGAATGGGACCTTGCCAAATTGACCCCACTGCTTCCTCCGTCTATTCTTTCTAAAATCCTAAGTGTGTACCCTCCACAGCCATTCCAAGACCTTGATCAAATATCTTGGAGACTTACTTCAAGTGGCATTTTCTCGGTTAAAACTATCTATCACATGCTATCCAAATTAGATAGTAAGGTCCATACCTAACTTTGGAAGAGAATATGGAGATGGCCAGGTCCTGAAAGAGCTCGAACCTTCATTTGGCTGCTTGCCCAAGAATGGACACTTACCAATGGCCAAAGGAAATTACACAATCTTACATCCTCATATATTTGTCCATAATGTGCACAATCTTAGTGAAACCAACATGCATATGATTTAGGATTGTCCAACTATAGCACAACTTTGGATGTCTAAATATGCATAAAATGTAGCTTATATAAAACTTGTAATTAACACCTATTATTTACTTAATTAATTATCTTATTAAATTGCATTTTTAAGAAATTTTTAAATAAGAATCACAATAAATTTGTATATTGGTTTATTATATCATTTTTTCATATAATTTCTATCTTATATAATTAATCGAAATTAAATTAGGTATATAAAATTTTAATCAAATACTTAAAAATGTGTTAGAAAATTATGTGCAAAAAAATCATATGATAAAATAACATATATACACTATTATAATTCTTATTTAACAAGTTCATCAAAATATTATATAATTTAATAAAATATTTAATTAAGTGAATAGTATATGATAATTATAATTTTTTATAATTTAAAGATTTGATTTATAGATTTCTGAAGGATAAATAATTACATTTCAAAATTAGAGGGTATTTTTACCTTTTTCTGCGAAAAAATTTATCTCAAATGTTCAGCATAGTCGAGATGTATGATTTTGTACAAGGTCCTAGTAGGGTTTCAAAAAGTGCACGCAGCAATTGATGCAGCCTTAACTATTTGTACAGAAGCACAATTCCGTAGGAGTTTAAAACACAGTCGCAATGTTTTTATCCCAAAACCGATTCAATCCACGCGGACCTAAAATTAGATCGGATAAATTCATAAATATATTTTAGACAAATTCCGATCGGTTCGGACAAATTTGATGAAATTTTGGTTGAATTAGTAACCCAATAGATCCACTTCTTCTTTTACTTTGTTGGATCTAAAAGTTTAATGTAAAAAAATCTTACCTAAATTTAAGAATTTATTCATTATATGTTTAAATAACAAAATCGATAAAAAATTTAAGTTATATTAACTATTATATTATTTGAAGTACTTTATTAATACTAATATTATTTCAAATAATTTTTCAATGAGTAATCATGAAATATTTTATTACACAGCTACTTCTTAAATTATTTTGTTTAGTTCATATTTTTTATATTTTAGAAACTATGACTTTATCATCTATTTATTACAATATAAATTATTATATTTACTTTATATTAGAGTATATATCAAAAGTAATGTTTTACAGGTATATTTGAACCCAATAAAATATAAATTCTTAACAAATGATAGCCTTACAATTTAAATACAAGATATTATGCTTTAATTGTCTTGACGGTTTTCTAATCAGTTTTCTTATCAATTAATCTCTTTGTTGCTATGTTACTCATTATTGGAATAAAATTAATATTTATTTATATTTAAAAAATATAATAATAAATTTATACTAGTTAAATAAATTTATTTTTCTATACATATATGCAATATATAATTATTATTGCTTCATTTCGCGTAACAAATAAGTTAACTTATAACTTATTGAATTAGTCAATAAGCTATAAGCTAACCCGTAGAGGTGTTTCTCGTACTAGCTTATAAGTTATTTTAGATAGCTTATAGGCTCTAATTTATTAAGTTACATAGAGTAGCTTATAGTTTATAAGTTATTACTTTTTTAATTTATTTTCAAATCTATCTTTATTCCTTTTTTAATTTACAACTCATATTTTTTATAATATAAATTTAAGCAATTTTTAAAAAATATATTTAATTATATTTAAGTAATTATAATTTTATAATAACTAATAAAATAAAAATTATATAAGTGAATAAATATATAAGTTTATAAAATATAATTAATTAAATATTAGAAATTATACTTTTATTTTAAACTTTTAAATTATATTAATATAATTTAATTTTTAAATAAATATAAATTATTTTAATTATATATATTTCTATTAATATGTCCTTTTATATCATTTTACAATTTCAGCTAATTCAACAATTAATTTTACGAAATACTTTAGTTAACTTATCACTTCTCAGCTACCAGCTAACTTATCAGCTAGTTACACGAAACGGAGCCTATATATAAAAATATAACAACCTATTCAAAAACTCAGATTGATCGGTCGAACTGATCCCATCTTGATCTACACACTCTATCACGCCGATGCCGATTAAACTAGATCGATTTTTAAAACATTGGACAGCTGTAATGATGGCCGGCGAATGCATCCAAGTGCAGCTCTTTGACACCAACAATACTGGAAAAAAGTTGTTTCTCAAAATAACGTTGAATGCAAACTATTTTCTAAAATAATTTAAAAAAATTAAAAATTAGAAGAGGTTGCTACTACCAACTTCTTTCAAAGGAACTTGGAAGAAGTTGGTGCTATTAAATTAATTAAAAGTAATAATAAAGAATTAAGTACAAATAAAAATTTTAAAGAATTTAAATTTAATTCAATATTAATATAAATATTTTTACACCATCAATAACAAAGGACGCACATCATTCAAAAACTCATAATAATTAATAATTTTTGAATAACAAAAAAATAGTCTTAATATTTTTTATTGATGTCATAACACATGGGTGAATATTAGTATAATATTGATTACACTCACAGTATGAAATTTAAATCCAATTTTAAATAGCAAAATAGCAAATTTTAATGTATCAAGTACTAAATAAATCAATTAAGTAATCTATTTAATTTTTCACCTTAACAGTAGTTAAATTTCTATTTTTAATTGGATTAAAAATATTAAAAAATAATACAAAAAGTGCTAATTTATAAAATATTAATTTAAAAAATAATATTTTGTACAATAAAAATTCATTTTCGTACAATAAAATATGACCTATGACCTTTTTTAAAAGAAATTAGTATTTTATGCAATAAAAATTTTAATACCAAATACTTTAATATTTATTATCTTCATTTGTACCATATTTGATCAAATTAAAAATAGAATTTTAATATTGATAATACAAATAATTAAATGAATTACATGTTCTGTTTTTTTTTTTTTTTTTGAGAAATTATTTCTTATCAAGTGGGCCCATAATTTATGTGCCAATTACCTCTAAAAATTGAGATTTTTTTTTTTTTTGGTATTAGGGTTGTTAATTTTTTTAGTAACAATAAAGTGACGATTTTTTTAATAAGGACGGATATATAAGTTGAATGCCTATTGAACAAGAAAGAATTTTTCATGTTTTTCCCATTTAAATTTGTTGCTTTCATATTCAAAATTGGATTTCAATTTCACTCACTTTTAGTATAATTAATTTTACATTAACACCTAACCATGTGTTGCTACATTAATAAAAAATATTAAAATTTTCTAATATTGATAAAAAATTATAAATTATTATTACATTCTAATGATATATTATCATTTTTTATAATGTGTAAAATATAGATGTGGGGTACACTCATAATGGGGACCCACATCTTACATATATTAAAAAGAAAAAGAAAAATATTTTAAATTCAAAATTTGGAGGTGGTTATTCTGATAACCACCTCCCTCCATTATTGAAAATGGAGAAAAACTGTAAGTGCAGCAACCAACCACATCAGAGAAAATAAAAATTGTAGAGTTTGTGTTTTCCATCAATTGATACAATCAGAATAGAGTTTTTCCTTTTTCTCTCTCTCTCTCTTTGTGTTCTCTGTACGAATGTAATTTGGATAGTTGGTGAAATTATCGTGAAAGTGATAAGGAGTTCAATGTGATTCCTGTGCACCATATGAATCAAAGCATCAGAGTGGAAATCAGCATCATTTCCGAATCATATAAGTAATTCCGTATTAAATTCTTTATATGAATTTATTTTTCCTACAATGGTATCAGAGCCAGGTGAGAAATTGATGTCTATATTCTCCCATACATGTGATGAATTGTATGAGATGCTCTGAGTTAGATGAATGTATGAGATGTTCTCAGTTCAATGATTTTTAATTTTGGCTTAAAAGCATGTTTAACTAATTTTAATTCTTCTGATGAACTAATTTGGCCATTAATATGAATTTTATTTTAGTTGTATGATTCTATTATTTCTAGAATGATACTATTAGGGATGAATTTAATAGTAATGAATGCATATAAAACTTTCATAAAACATCCCCGAACATTAGAGAACAACTAGAACACACAAATTGCCATAAAATTTATAATTTTCTAAATTCTGGTTCCCTTGGAAAATTAATTTTTTAGGCCATGAAATTACCCTAGAATGATAAAGGATGAAATTTTGAGTCCGTAGGCTTTTGAATCACTTAAATCGGACCTCTAGATCAAAAGTTATGGCCATTTGAAGTTTCTAGATCAATTGGGTCCGCGAACCGGGTCGTGTCGACCCGGTCTGACCCACTGGAGGTTGAAGATGACGTAAACGACACGTCATTTTGGGCATTCGGTGAATGATACATCATTTTGACTAAAAGGTTGACCGAGTGTACCAAAACGACACGTTGTTTTGACAAATGAGTAAATGTCACATCATTTCACAAAATTTTAAAAAAATATATTTTCTCTCTCCTCTCCTCACTCTCAGGAATGGCACGTGGGGCCCGCCGCCACATTATTTTGCCACGTGTCACATACCAATGCATAGAGGATAAAAAATTGAAGATTTTGATATTTTTCGGTGGCCGGAACCACCGCGCACGGCGGCGCGTGGATTGCACGCGCCGGCTGGGCGTGTGGTTCTACAAAATTTTTCAATTATGGTTGATTTTTCTGCGTGTGGGTGCGTTTGGTGGTCTTTTTGATCTCCGTTTGTCTCTAAAATTTTTAAAAATTGAGATCTATGCAATGATAATTTTTTTGGAATTTTTTGTGACACTGTTTGTGTTGAAAAAGTGGTAAAATTGACATATTTTTTGACTAAAATTTTATTTTTCAGTCATGGAACAATAGTTCTTGGAAGAGTACGACCCGTATGGGTTTGTGGAGAACTTTGGAGAGGAACCAAGAGAATCTAACTGGGTGGACACACCAAACGACCTTAGAGTCATGCTTCACCAACTGTACGAAAGAAACAAAAATACCTTGCACCCTATCAATGCTTATTTGGAAGAAGTAAGAAACTTGAAAATAGATCTCAAACGAAGAAGGAAATTGTTCCCAAATTATCTTTGGGTTCGTGACATGTTGGCTGAGATTCCAAATGATAATTTTTGGAAACCAATCAAGAAAATCATTTGGCTAGGCAAGGACAACAAGATCGGAGTCACAAGACGTATGGATCTCGAAAAATGTATGGAAGAATTGAGATTGCAAGAACTCCAACAATTCAAAAACAATTGGAGTAGGACAATCCTTCTTTCATAATTCCCAAATATGAAAAGTGCATAACGAGTTAGTCACAGCACTCTAGAAAAAGGGTTGCATTTGAAAGGTCCACTCAAAGGCATGAACTCACACTATTTTAGACCAGCACACTCCAGAACTCCACCCAAACTTTTTAACACTTTTGAAGAAATGAAGAACCTAAGTTCTGAGTATGAAACTTGTCTAGAAACTTTAAATATTGAATTTGTAATTTTTTCTTGGATTGTTGCAAGTTTTTTTTATTATTATTTGAATTAGCTTCCTGAACTTATTTTGTTCTATTTGAACTTAGTTATCTATCAATACATGTTTATCATCTTCATTTCAAATGTGTATATCTTAAGAAATTATATGTTTGAGTGGGAGCTCTTAGGTTGCATTGTCCTGAGAGCGATATAATATTTACATGAGTACGATCTTGTTAGAAAATAATGATAATATTTAGACACACATGCAATAGGGGTATGACAAATGTAAACTCCCGACCATGAACTAAGTAGTATCATCATTGTCCTATACGAGAACCATCTAAACAAAAGACATTTTATACTCATAGGAAATGTTCATGAATTGTGATTCAACAGAATGACTAGCAAGAATATAATTGCTGAGTTGAACAAGGGTGATAAGTTAAACAGGGATAATTGGGACATTTGGCATCAAAAAATTTCTTACATTTTAGAAGAGCAAGATGCTCTAGAAACCCTGAACCATGTCATGATTAAGCCTGAACAAGGAAACTCTGCTCAGCATAGGAAAGATGCTGAAGCTTATACTATTTGGAAAAAGAAGAACAGTATTGCTCGTATCACACTCTTGAGTGCAATGACGGACGACCTCATGTGTGAATATGAAAAATACCCAACTGTTCAAGGAATGTGGATAGCCTTGAAAGAGAAATTTAGTGGTATTTTAACCTCCAAATTAAGAAGACTCATAATTAAGTTTGACATTTATAAACTTCGGCCTAATACGCCGATGAAACAACATTTGAAAGAAATGTCAAACATGATTTGTAAACTGAAAACAGCGAGGCATACACTTTCTGATGAGCAGCAAGTGCAAGTAGTGATTAGATCACTCCCTGCTAGTTGGGAACACATGAAGGTAAACTTGACTCACAATGAGAGCATTGTTACATTTGATGATGTGGCGCAACATTTGAAAATTGAGGATAAACGTTTGGAGGCTTATCGGTCCTCTAGACAAGCCTATCTAACAAAGGGTTCAGGACCCTCACATTTTAAGCTTAAATACAAGAAAGGCAACAAATTTCAGAAGAGAAAAACTAGACCCCATTCTAAGGGAAAGAAAACCTTCAAAAAGAAGAAGGAAAGAAATGGCTTAAAGAACTTTGATCTAAAGAAGATCAAGTGTTATGCGTGCCAAAGCATGGGTCATTTTGCTTGAGATTGCACTCAGTAAAATGAGCAGAACAAGGTATTTCTGGATACTGAAAATTTACATTTTTCACATGTTTCTAGTACTATTTTTCTAATTGAATCTCATCCTTGGTAGATTTTGGATTTAGGCGCCACAAACCACGTGAGCAAGGACAGAGGATACTATATGGATTACTATCGATTATCGAGTCATAACAGGTGGCTATACGTTGGAAACAATGGAAAGATTGAGGTCAAAGGAATTGGGACATACAAATTGAATTTGCATGAAGAAAAGACCTTAATTTTACATGATGTATTGTATGCACCTGATATTCGATGAAATTTAATTTCTATTAGTTCCCTACTTCAATATAGTTTTTGGATCAATTTTCATGACAATATTGCAGATATTTTTAAAGACAATATATATTATGGTTTTGGTTTCATTTCCGATGGATTTGTCATTTTAGATACAGTTGATAATTCTGCTTACGATTGCTTTACTACTTCTACTTCCAATCTAAATGATGATATGGATATTTGGCATGCTAGACTAGGACATATTAATCAAAATAGAATGATTAAACTAGCAAAAGAAGGCTTGCTAGGACCAATTTCAAAATTGGAAATGTCCTTGTGTGAATATTGTTTAGCTAGTAAAGCAACTAGAAAACCGTTCGGAAAAGGGATTAGGCCAGAAACTCCATTACAACTAATTCATTCCAACATATGTGGTCCTTTAAGTGTGAGGGCAAGGCATGAAGCTTGGTATTTCATCACTTTTATTGATGATTACTCATGGTTCGATCATATCTATTTGATTTCACATAAATTAGAAGCATTAGAATGCTTTAAACGCTACTTGAGCGAAGTTGAAAATCAAATGGATGAGAAAATCAAAGCGCTTAGAACTGACCGTGGACATAAATACTTATCGAAACAATTCAAAGAGCTCTGTGAAGAAAAGGGAATAATAAGACAATTAACAATCCCTGGCACTCCACAACAAAATGGAGTAGCTGAAAGAAGAAATAGAACTCTTTTAGACATGGTCAGCTCAATGATGGCATAAGAAGATCTACCATTTTCATATTGGAAAGATGCTTTATTGACAGCTACTTACATACTTAACCGTGTGCCCTCTAAGTCTGTTACATCCACACCCTATGAACTCTGGACAAAATGCCAATCTGATTTGAGCGTACTCAGACCATGGGGGTCTGCTGTGTATGTCCATAATACTTCCCACAGATATGGAAAATTAGGTTCATGAGGGAAGAAATGTATTTTTATGAGATATTCAGATCTTTCTAAGGGTTACATTTTCATCGGTGAAAACGAAGATGGAACAGTAACGGAACTTGAATCAAAAGACGCCATATTCCTAGAAAATGAATTTCCTAGCAGAGGTGAAATTAATTATACTGTGTCATTTTATGAACAGCAAAATCAAATGGATAATAGTGAGTCTTATCCATATTATCCGAGTGGGAGCTCTCAAAGAGTACTTGCTATTCCGAGTGGGAGCTCTGAGAGAGAAAAAGAAAATCCTATTTTTAGAGAAGACATAATACAGGGAACCCCACTATGGAAAAGTAAAAGAGGAAGTGTACCTAAAAGATGTTTTTCAATTGAAGGATCAGCGTTTATGGTTACTCCTCAAGATGAAGAAGAGCCTAAAATAATACAAAAGGCTCTGAGTTGCCCTGCTAAGGAACAGTGGAAGAAGGCAATGGAGGAAGAATTAGACTTAATGACAACTAACCAAGTTTGAAAATTAATTAACCTTCCATCTAGCCAAAAGGCAATTGGAAACAAGTGGGTTCTTAAAATTAAAAGGAAAGCAGATGGATCAATTGAAAGATATAAAGCTTAGTTAGTTGCAAAGGGGTATACACAACAAGAAGGAATAGACTATAAGGATATATTTTTACCTGTTGTGCGTTTTAATTCCATAAGATTGCTTCTAGCCATAGTAGCAAATTTAGATTTAGAATTACATCAAATGGATGAAAAAATTGCTTTTCTCAATGAAGAACTGGATGAAGAAATCTACATGAAACAACTAGTAGGTTTTATACAAAAAGGAGAAGAAAAGAAAGTTTGTAAACTTCAAAAGTCCATTTACGAACTCAAACAGTCATCCAAACAATGGTATTTGAGGTTTCACCGAGTGATAACCTCATTTGACTTTCAAATGATTGAGGAAGACCATTATGTTTACATCAAGCAGTATGAAGGCAATCTAGTAATATTATCCCTTTACGTGGATGATATACTATTAGCTGGGAATAATCTAAAATCAATTATGGCCATTAAGGAATGGCTATCCTCAAATTTTGAAATGAAAGACATGGGTGAGGCAAATTATATCCTTAGAGTCAAAATCATTAAAGATCGCTTCAAGAGATTGATTTCTCTTTCTCAAGAAACTTACTTATGGAAAATTCTTGAGAAATTTAACATGAAAAACTGCAAACCTATGGATACCCCTGTAAATAAGAGTAAGCCATTAAGTCAAAACATGTACTCTCAAAATGAATCTGAAAAGAAAATAATTGAAAGAATTCCTTATTCCAGTGCGGTTAGTAGTCTTATGTATGCAATGATGTGTACAAGACCGGATATTTGTCATACGATCGGACTCGTAAGTAGATACCAGTCAAACCCCGAATAAAAGCATTAGAAAGCTGTTAAGCGAATATTGAGATATTTAAAAGGCATGGTTGATTACGCATTGTACTAGTAAGGCAAAGATTTGTGCTTAGTCGGATATTCTGATACGGATTGGGCAAGAGATATGGATGAGCGAAAGTCTACATCAAGATACTTATTCTTGCTAAACAATGGCGTTATATCATGGTGTAGCAAGAAGCAAACATGCATTGCATTATTGACAATGGAAGCTGAGTTCGTAGCATGTTCTGCAGCGGTACAAGAGGCTATATGGATGAAAAGATTTTTAGAACATCTGGGAATTTATAGAGAAAACTTAGATCCCATCCTGATATATTGTGATAGTTAGGCAGCCATCGCCTATACAAAGGATCCGAAGTACCACAGCAAGACTAAGCACATTGATATAAAATATCATTTTATCATAAATGCCATAGCACAAAAGGATATCACCATTCAACACATTTCTACGCAAAAGATGATAGCAGATCCATTTACTAAGCCAATACCTAGAGATGTATATATTGAACATGTAAAGTCTCTTGGTATGCGTAGAATGTAATCAAACATTTCCAAATTTGAAATGAACAAAGTATATTTCATTCAAATACAAATGTTTTTTTAGTGTGTGTATGAGTATACAAATGTCTCGTATGTATGTCGTACAGGTTGATAAGGTTGATTCTCTCACATGAATAACCGCCTCTAACACTCATGAGGAGTGGGCAGAGATGAGACATGTGTTCACCAACATGATAATATGAAATATTCACTTAGTAGAGAAGTAACATAAAATAAAATATGTCGCCTCCAAAGTGGAGATGAGATCCAAAGTACAAATATGGATCATTTTTTGTGGATACTCCCACTTTCCACAATACCTGTAGTCAAATAATGAATTCTTCACATACAAACATCAAGAGAAGTCAATAATGTGAAAGAATTCAGGTTAGGTACTGTATGTACCTGAACTAAAGTCTGTACGGTATTACTAATAAAATCGACATGCGCCCTTATGCTAAAAAGGAAATAGCGTAGCATGTGATTTATACCACATATGTAAAAGAACAGCAAACGGGAAGCAAATGAAAGATCCCTGATTTTTTGCTGTGTGAATCCCAGAAAAGAAAATTCTTTTCATAGATACCCTTCGACTTTGATGATATCATGGAGAGATGATACAGTGCTCACTACCTTAGTATGCATCTTATGATCATGATATAAACGATCTAAGAGATAAAATACTAGGAAAGCAACTATTTTCAAATTAAAATGATATGCAGGCGAAAGAAAGATTTCTCAATATATACACAATTATGCTAGTGTCTGAGACATGTCCATTATGAAGTTAATTTAGGTAACTTCATAAGTATGGATACTATACATATGTGAATAGTAATCTGAGCTTACATTAAAGCTCACGAGGGATCAGATTTGCAAGTGGAAAGTGTATATAGGATAATCTAGGGCATCCGAGGCATAATATAAACAAATGGAAAATAGGGTGCCAATCCTTCATCAGGATTTCTAGTACAAGAACACCCGAGAAGACGTCACGCTCACGCAATCATAATGATGCACCAAGTATGAAAACCCAAAAGAGAGATGAAGGTTATATGATGTGGCTCATGCCATTATATGCGAGTGGGAGATATAAAATATAGATGTGGGGTACATCCATAATGGAGACCCACATCTTACATATATTAAAAAGAAAAAGGAAATTATTTTAAATTCAAAATTTGGAGGTGGTTATTCTGATAACCACCTCCCCCTATTATTGAAAATGGAGAAAAACTGCAAGTGCAGCAACCAACCACATCAGAGAAAACAAAAACTGCTGAGTTTGTATTTTCCATCAGTTGATACAATCAAAATAGAGTTTTTCCTTTCTCTCTCTCTCTCTCTCTCTCTCTCTGTGTGTGTGTTCTCTGGACGAATGTAATTTGGCTAGTTGGTGAAATCATCGTGAAAGTGACAAGGAGTTCAGTGTGATTCCTATACACCGTGTGAATCAAAGCATCAGAGTGGAAATCAGCATCATTTCTAAATCAAGTAAGTAATTCCGCATTAAATTCTTCATATGAATTTATTTTTCCTACATAATGTAAAAAAAAAATTTCATTAATAATAAAACAAATTTAAATTATTTAAAATTTTGTTTTGTTGTTTTAATTTTTAAATATAATTATCGTTTTATTACTATTTTAATTAATTTAGTAAAATAATTAACATTTAACATTAATGTTGCGAGTGAATTATCAACTTTTTCCAAAAGCAAGAAGTTGCCAGTACTAACTTCTTTCGAAGTATTGGAGGAAGTGAGTGTTAGCGACTTACTCTCTTTAGGAGGAGCTGTTAACAATAACTTTTTTTTATTTTTAAAATTTCTTTCACATTATTTTAAGAAATAGTTTACAATTAATATTATTTTGAAAAATTATTTTTCTTTCTTGCATTATGTCCGTCAAAAAGCCTCTAAACGCAAATGCGACTGTTGCATACTATTGTAAAACATTTTCATTTACATTTCTGTAAACAATCATAAATTGATATATAGGAAAAAATTTAGAAAAATCTCACCATTACCTCCCTAATAATCTGGCTCTAAATAGTTTAACTCTCCACCGAGCATTGCATCTCCATTGCCTACCTTCTTAAATTGGTAATACGCACATGTATTGCAGTTACACTAAAATTAGTTTTTTAATATTACCGCTTATTATAATTTTACAAATTAAATGAACACTAAAATTAAAATTTTTAATATTACCCTTTGTTATAATTTCACAAATTAAGTTATTATTTTCTTCTCCTTTATAATGTTAAAACATATGCAGTGGCAGAAACAAAGGGCACGGACCAAAGTTCTAGCCAAACGTTCCTAATATCTTCATGTTTTCATTTTTGTATATAATAATTTGGTAAGTCGTATTGTAATACCACTTTCTGAACTTCCTTTTACAAAAATACTAGCACTAATCTTTATATTAAAAAGGTGCCAATTTTATCAATTATTACTATTATATTTTCAAAATAATCTTTTTTTTAACCATAAAAATACAATCATGAATTAGGAATTTCAGAAGGACATAACTCCATTATTAGTTAATTAATTTTTACATATGACCACTCATTTTGATTGATCTTCCTATGATCTTTCAACAAAAAATAAAAAAATTTAATTTTGGTGGGGTCTACCTAACTGGAAATGTATAATTTGAATTCAAAACTTCGAATGACTATAACTTTACACTCAATCGCCCAATTGGGACAAATTATATGTTTATTTCATGTAACTTTTTGAGATCTACATACAAATGCCAAAGGTATTTTGCTTGCTTTGGCTAGCAAAAAAAAAGCTTTTTTCAATAATTTTCTATATTTTCTTATCATTTTACCAACTTTGACCTCATTTTTTTCAATTCAAATTCATTTGAATCCCACATTGAATTTTTGCTCCTTAATTCTTTTGATGTCTAATAATGCCTAATAAAATTACCAACAAATAATATGTTACTATTTACAGACCAAACAATAATATGTTGTTGTTTGGTATTTGAAAAATAACATGTTATTATTTGGTATTTGAAAAATAACATCAACCAAAAACATAAGATAAATGGATAAACTAAGTCTCATTAATAACAAAAGTGTCAAAAAATAGCATATTACTTTTTCATCTTTAAATAGTAACATCAATCAAATATTCAAATAAATAGACAAATCAAGTTTCGTTAATAACAAAATTACCAAAGAAGAACATGTTACTATTTGCATATCAAATATTAACATGTTGCTATTTGTATTTGAATGGTAATATCAACTTAAAACTTAAAATAAATGAATAGATCAAGTCTCATAAACAACCAAACTCCAAAGAAAAGTATATTACTGTTTTATTTCCAAATAGTAATAGTAATATCAACTAAAAATTTAAAATAATTAGATAAATGTATTCTCATTAGTAATAAAATTATCAAAGAATAATATATTATTATTTACAGACTAAACAATAACATGTTCTATTTTACTATTTAGTCTCCAAATAGTAACATCAATCAAAAACCTAAAATAAAAGGATAAATTAAGTCTATTAACAATCAAACTGTTAAAGAAAGTATATTATTGTTTAGAGATACCAAATAGTAACATTGACTAAAAATCCTAAATAATATGAAATACTAATTCTCATAAACAACCAAATTGTTAAAAAAGAGTATGTTACTATTTCATCTCTAAAGAGTAATATATTACTATTTGATCTTCAAATAATAATATTAATAAGAAATTCAAAATAAAAAAATAAATTAAGTCTTATTAACAACTAAACTATCAAAGAAGAGCATGTTATTATTTCATTTTCAAATAATAATATTAACTAAAAATTTAAAATAATCAAATAAACATATTCTCATTAACAATAAAATTATCAAAGAATAACATATCATTAGTTACAGACTAAATAGTAATATATTACTATTTGATCTCCAAATAGTAATATCAACTAAAAACTTAAAATAAAAAGATAAATTAAGTCTCATTAACAATCAAATTATCAAAGAAGAGCATATTATTTTTTAATTTTCAGACAATAACATGTTACTTGTTTACTCTCTAAATAATAAAATTAATAAAAAATTTAAAATAAAAGGATAAATCAAGTCTCATAAACAATCAAATTACTAAAGAAGAGCATATTACTATTTAGTTTTTAGTTAGTAATATGTTACTAATTCATCTCTAGATAGTAACATCAATCAAAAATTCTAAATAAAAAGATAAATTAACTCTCATTAATGACTAAATTACTAAAGAAGGGCACATTACTATTTAGTTTTTAGTCAGTAATATGTTACTATTTTATCTCTAAACAGTTATATCAGTCAAAAATTTTAGATAAAAAGATAAATCAAGTCCTATTAATAATTAAACTACTAAAGAAGAGCATGTTACTATTTTATCTCCAAACAATAACGTGTTACTATTTAGTCTTCAAATAATAATATTGATTAAAAGCTAAAACAAATGGATAAATTAGGTCTCATTAATAATCAAACTACCTAAGAGTTGCATGTTACTATTTAATCCCCAGATAGTAACATTGACCAAAAATTCTAAATGATAAAAAATATTAAGTCTCATTAACAACCAAATTATCAAATAAAAGCATGTTATTGTTTCATCTCCAGACAGTAATATGTTACTATTTTACTATTTAGTCTTCAAACAGTAATATCGATCAAAAATCCAAAATTAATAGATAAATTAGGTTTCATTAACAACCAATCAATAGATAAATTAGGTCTCATTAATAACCAAATTATTAAATAAAAGTATATTACTATTTTATCTTCAGATAGTAGTATTAATAAAAAACCTAAAATAAATGAACAAATAAATTCTTTTTTTTCCAACTGTTGTTTTTGTGTCTATTTGCATTTTCTTTTTTCCTAAAAAGATAACTTTGTTGTTGTTTAAATTTTTAATATAACAATAAAAAAAGATAAAAGAAAGAGACTATTTTGTGATTTTATGTAAGATTCTATGCCTCCAAATTCTTATTTAATTTTTATTTCTTAACAAAAATTTTATTTTAATTCCTCAAAATTGAATTTTTAATAATTTTATATTAATTTAATTTTTATAAAGTTAAAAATTATCCAATTTTAATTCTTATAAGTTTTTAGTCTTTTATTTTTAATTTTTATAAAATTAAAAAATTTTCAATTTTAATATGTGACAGAAAAGATTTCTATTTCGATGATTTTGTTCTTCCCGAAAGGCGTTGTAAATATATTGTTTTGTCTTTTGAGCATTGTGATAAATTACTAATTGCGGGTGCACTTAAATAAAAAAAATAAGTTTGGGGTACCTTGTTGCAATAAATGGCATTGGTCTAATTTTTTCTCATAATAATTTTGCATTGGTCCTCTAAAATGAAAAAATATGTTCTATAAAATTTTCATACTCAATCCATTGGATTTAAATTTCGTAATAAACCGACTGTCCCAGATGATCTTGAACTTGGAATCTAATGTCTTGTACATATACAACAGTAATCAAACTCCAGACACCAAAATTTTACTTAAAATTTTCAAATTTTCTATTCATTTTCTCACTACAATCTTCTAATTTTAAGAAAAATTGATTTAGGCCTCAACGTATATAACTCCAATTTCACAGAGAATTAAAATTTTATTTGATTGTAGGAGAATTAAGGAGAGAAAGAAAATGTGTAAAAAGAAATAAGAAAGAAAAATAAAATAAAAAAGAATATATTTTCTTTTTTGTTCAAATGAATAGAAAATTAAGAAGAAATATAAGAAAGCAATATTTTTTTTACTTGGTTGAATGAATGGGATAGTAAAAAAAAAAAGGTAATGTAATTAAATGATAATAATATATATCCTTCAAATCATGTTCAATAAAAAATTTTGCACTATTCTACCATTTAATTTATTATTTGTATTATAAATATTGTGACATCTTCATTTATAAAAATAAGAGTACCTTCCACTTTTATACATACGTAATAATATTTTTAAAATTGATAAATACATGAGAGATAAATTAATGAAATAAGTCATAATTATTATTTAAGAATAATAATTATTAGTGAAATCAATTAAATAAACATGATAAAGCAACCACAATGTTATCTTAGAAAAAAATTACAGATATTTCTCCACAATAATAGTTATATATTATTATTAAGAATAAGAATAATTATTAGTTATTATTAAAAATAAATAAAATAAGCTACACAAAATTAGTAGAAGTGCAAGTTATAGAGTTATAGTTATTATTAGGCTTAAATGTAATCTTAATATCCTAGAATACAAATTGTACAATTTTGGTCCATCAAATTTAAGATAATCTATTTTAGTCCTAAGATATTTAATTAATGCAATTTTAGTTTTCATGTCCTATTTCCACAACTTCTATGGAATTTTATCATGTTTGACCTCCAAGCATTTATAGCATTATTTTTTAAATAAATTACATTTTTTAGTATGTAGAAAATAATGAACAATAGAAAAATCCAAATTTTCATATTTAATCCATTGATTTGTTAAAAATTTTCAATATTCAAACACATTTTTTTTTGCACTTATGTAGAAACCGTTTCAAATTAATATGAAAGAAATATTAGGTGATAATAATTTTGTGAGGTCAAGAAATTAGTGAAAATCAAGTAGATGACTAAAATTGCATCAATTACAAAATAGATTATTTTAAATTAAAAAATTAAAATTACACAAATTATATTTTAAGTGACCTAAAATTACATTTAAACCTTATTATTAAGAATCTCCTTTATTAAAAAAAATTTCAATAACATTTCTTTTAATCGGAATTCCAGATTTTTATATTTTCATAAAAATAAAGAATTTATTGTTACTCCATCTTAAATGAACATGTGAAAGTGTAGGAGTAAACGGTTTCTTCGAGCAAAAGTGAAGATAATTTTGTAAATTAAAATTGCTAATTTTTTTTAATATCTTTTCTCCCCCATCTTCTCTCCATTGTGGAGAGAACAAAATTTTTGTAAAACTTGCATAGAATTTCTTTCTCTTTCTCTCTCTCTTTTTTTTTTTTCTTCCCATGTCGCCCCGCCATCTAAATGATGAAAATCCCTTTTCTACTTTTTTTTCTTTTCATCAAATTTTCCCTGTCTGAAGTTCCTTTAGACTGACTTTAATTTGGGCTCCATCCATCTATAATTTAAGGAAAAACCTGTGGGACTTTCTTGCTTCTCTGGTTACCACTAATCTTGTTTGAGGATGGATAAAAGAGAGATTTGTACTACTAAAAGTATGTTTTTTTTTTTTTTTTGAAAAGCATGAATCTCGCTACTTCTGGCAAATCTTTCGCATGTATTTGGAAAGTTTCAACATTTCCTAGGATCCAATTTTTCATTTGGCTTCTAGTTTTACCTAGGATTCCTACGAGAGAATTTTTTATTAGGAGGGGAATGGATGTTATTTCCTTTGTGTTTATTGTAAAATTGGTTTAGATAATATTGCTCATATATTCCATGAATGCCCAGTTGCTTCCAATCTTTGAAACTCACTGCCTATTCTTAATGCTTGTCATCCTCTCTTTGATTCTGATGTTTTATATTGGTTACATTAAAATTTAACCTCATGTGAACCAAGGTGCATTCTGCAGATTCCCTGGGCTTCTGTTTTCTCCTCTGCCCTTTGGAATTTGTGGTTGAATAGGAATCATAAAATTTTTTGGCAACAAAATGATGCAACAGATTTAAAATGTACCATTAAATCTATGGAATATTGTGAAGAATCAAATAGAAATAAAATGCTTTTCGGGCAAAAATAATTTATAAATGGACTTAATTGTTATTTAATTTATTTGAGTATAATCAATTTGGACTAAATCTTTCTAGTTCATTTAAGCTATTGTATGAAAATTATTAGTTCATCACTCTTTACTTACTACATTCTAAAAAGCCAAACATGGCATGTCCATTTATTTTCTTCTAGAAGATCCAAAATGGTTTTATTGATTTATTTTGAAAATAACAAAACTTAATTATAAAAAATGAACTTATTAATTAGGAGTTTGAAATTAAGATCCAACAGTACATAACAACTATAAATTTAATCTCAACCCTTGGATCAAATCTTGAGAGGAAATTTCAAATTTATAGTGGGAAATTTCAATTTCAAATTCAAATATGCAAGAGAAAAATTTTAATTCAAATATTCTAATAAGTGCTTAATTGATAAAATAATATTATCTTCTCAAATAATTGTAGCTAGGTTGTCGAGATGGTACAAGTTGCTATTTATCAATTTTTGACTAAAGTTATAGCCAAAATTTAAATATCTATTGAAATAGCAACTAGTTGCTATTTCGAGCAAAAATCTTGGTTGATGCAAGCCCAAAATATTTAAAGATGTTTTAAATTTTATTTTTAATATTTTCTTATTTTTCTTCATAATAATTTTCAAGTATTGTATTTTAAATTAAAAATGCATCAATTAAAATTTTATCAAGACTTTACAGCCCACATACTATTTTTTCTCATTTCATTTACTTCATTGTATATTTTTTGTTTTTTATATTCACACTTATTATTTAAAATTTAGATGCAATATATTGAATAATATAGATATAATTCAATTTATGTTCTTTTTATTATAAAATTATTTTTAATAGGCCAAAAATTTTATTTAATTGAATTTTTTTACTACATATTTCATTTTTAATTCTTATTATATTATAACTCACAAATTATTTCTATTATTTTAATTTACTTCTTTTTTTGCATTAATTAATGTTATTTATAGTTTAAATATTAATATCACTGAATAGTATATATATACATAACATCATATATTTTATTTTTATTACAAAATATTTTAAATAAATTAAAATTATAAAAGATATTAATTGAATTAATTATTTGTACATCCAATTTTAAATAGACATGTTTAAAAATTAAAATTAATTTTATTTGTTTAAATTATATCAATATTTTTATATCAAATTTTAAGTACTATATTTCCAATTTAATACACATCAAAGAAATTTTATCTGTACTTTATTATGAATATTATAGTCATTAAATATTCATTTCTATTTCATTCATATATTATTTTCATATATCAAATATGATTAAAAACTTTTATATTTTATCATCATTTTATTTCTTATTTCATCGTATCAAATATGGCATAAATATTCTTTTCTCTTATAATTAATTTTTAAAATCATATATAAATTATGTATAATAATATTTAGAATAATAAAAATGCCTATAATTTATATTATTGTATGTTACATTCTTTTTTATAAATTAAATAACATATTTTAATATATAATTAAATTATTATATTTTTAAAATTTTATTATTATTTTGTTAAATATTAGCTAGTCCATACCACGGACTTAATATATTAGTATAATATTAACCGCAAATTTTATTTTTTTCATTTTTCTCTTCTATTCTTCTCCCTTTAATCCAACCAATAAAAATTTTTAAATTTTTTCAAAATTTTTCATCACCTTTTCTTTCTCTCCTCCCATCCAAACATCAGCCCGATAATAATGAAATGACAGCAAGAATTTTCAAGTTCTGCCAGCATGGAAGGCAATTTAATATTTATGGCACCTCAAAAGCATTTGGGGTCTTATCCTCGTAGACTCTAAAGTTAAGACACTTGCAACTTCCATAATTTGACTAGTTCTTAATCACAATTTTAAGTAGAAAAAAATATATTACCATCAAAGAATTTTTTTTAATGAAGGAATAGTTAAATTATTATCATATATATATATATATATATATATATATATATATATATATATATATATATATATATATATATATATATATATATATATATATATATATCAAAACCCAATTCTGATTGTAATGAAAGATACAAAATTTTTAAGATTCACTTAAATTAAAAACTCTTAACAAAAAAAAGTTTTAATTTCGTATCCATTTGCTCTCCTGAAATTTCTCTCTTTCTTAATTTATTATCGTCTCAGATTTTGTTTTAGATTTTCTTCTTTTATCAATTAATAAGCATTTTAGTATCATACAATGATATTATAAATTTTGCGGTCCTTACACAAAATTTTAAATTTCTCACCAAACTAAATATAAAAAAAAGGAAATTAATTCTTCGCATTAGGAAGAGAAAGGCAATTTAAATTTTCAATACACTAATCAAGAAGGAAGAAAAGAATCTTCACCTTATAAAGTGGAATTATTACCAAAAAATGCCAATCCTCTTACCAAATTCTCTATAGCTTCCGTGCACCTTACAATTATCATATAACAGTTTATTCAAAACATGCAACATGCAGTTGTTCAGTGTGAACGTATATATCCATTAAATTTTTAAAAAATTATGTAATATTATACATATTATTTAAAAAAATTTACTAATCTTTAAATTTTATCTCACTGAAACATGCAGTTGCTCCACTGATTCTTAACTCCTGATCTTCCGCATGGACTAAGTATAAATTGCTAAAAGGATATACTACCTACTTATTTGACTGACGTGATCTAATTATGAGAATTTAGATCCCTTTATTTTTTTTAAATTTAGATCCCTGTATTTTTTTAAAAAAAAAATAAAGGGTGTGAATTTAAGAGAAAGACAAATACAGAGAAGAAACAGTACGCCTCAATAAAATAATTGTAAGTTTTAGAACGAAAGATTATGTTTCTATTTCTATTAAATAGGAGGAAATTGATTAAAAAAAGAATTAATTTGATTACGGATAGACAATTGAGCATAAATTGCTAAAGGGGCATATCAATTACTAACTAGTTACAATGAAAGCGCTTTTAATAATCCAAAAAGGATGGACCAATTAGGCGTAATTTTTTTAAAAATCATGATTAAATTACTTGATGCATATATTTATAAATCAAAAATTGAATTATAAATATAATAAAAAGTATAAAAATTTTATAAAAAAAATATTATTGAATTAAAGTCTTTTGACACCTATTAGGTGAAAATTGCTAAAAGGATTTGTCAACTACACTGACTACCCAGAAGGAAATTTTAACTTGATCATGGGTGGATCATTTAAGCATAAATTGTTGAAAAGATATATCACCTAATAATTTGACCCACATATTCTAATTATTATGGTTGTGCTTTCAACAAGGCTAAATTTTAATTTTGATTCCTAACGTGATCGAATTTGATTTTTCTAAATGAAATATTTTATTTTAATTTTTAATATACAAATTAGATTAAATTAAACATAAATTAACATTTTTTAAACTTAAAATAAAAATAATTAGTTGACATACAAATTTTCTTCCAGATTTCAATTGGCAATTATTGGGAGTAAAATTGTAGTGAAATCAATATTAGAAAAATAATATAGTTATCCGAAACTATTATATCCATTGGATTGAGTTTTACAAATTTGTCCAATCATGATGAGTTTTACAAATTTGTCCAATCATCATATATATAATGATAATCCTTGATTTTATTTGGAACCCAATTTTGAATCTTATTTTTTGTACATATAACATTACCGTTAATATTATTACATCAAAAATGTGAAATCAAGTGATTCATCTAATGTGAAAAAAAGTATAATTTGCACAAAGTATTGATAGAAACAAAATGTAATCCAATTTATATTTAGAAGAACCAAAATAAAAAAAATTACATTTAACTAGGATTAAATGTGATCAATTTATATATTAAGGGACTCTTAGGATTGCTAAAATTTTAGTAGGACTACGATGATAAACTTTTCCTTTAGGCAACAACTATTACTCAAACCGCACATTCTATTCTATAGTGATAAAGTATTTCTATAGTAATGGTTGAGCAAGATAGTTAATGCTGGTTAACTCTTCTCTTTCTTTTTTTTAGTGGAAAAAATTCATATCAACTTTTGAGAAAGTGCTCAAATGAATTGACACTTGTCAAAAATTAATTTTTTATATTTTATTTAATTCAATTCTAAATTTTTTAGAAAATATTATTAAAATAACTAATATAACACTTGAAAACGCAATTAAAAATTAAATATCAATAAATTTTAATTATTTTTAGTTATTTTTTAAAATTATATTTCTTATATGTTTCGATCATAGTTTTTCTAAATATGTAATTTCATATTTTTTAATGTATTATAAAAATGTAAAACATACTTAAATAAAAATTGAAGATTTATTCTATATATATATATATAACTTAAATTATCTTAATATAATTAAAATATAGTATAATTTAAATGGGGTAAAAATATTAGTTAAATTATCAATTGTATCAAATTTTTCTAAAATAGGTAAGAAATACACATTTTTTAATTGATAATTAAAATAATAGATATAAAATAATGAATAATATAATATAATAGATATGAAGAATAAATATAAATATAATTCTTTTTAGAATTAAAATTTTATTATAATTACATTTATGATATAATATTTAATATTTATGTTATATAATTTTATTTAATACTCATCCTCTTTATTATATAATTAATAAAATTATTATATTTATATGATTAATAATATACTTATTATAATTATAATTATATTTTATTTTGAATAAATTATATTTATTATAGTTTCAAATAGGGGTAATAAAATGTTAAAGTAATTACTAGTTAAATTAAGTAAGAGCAATTTTGCATTTTTATCTACAAAAGATAGGAAGTCCTTCTTATCAAAGGGGGTATGAGTAAATAATTTCTCATTGTTTATGAGGAGTTCAACTTTTTTTGAAGTTCTATTTCTTTTATTTTGACAGTTATGTTATATTTGGTATGATGGAATGGAATAAAATGAATTTGAAATAAATGGCTATTTCATTACTATGTTTGATATAGGTAAGAATGAAATGGGTATTTTATTTCATAATTGTGTCTAGTACAATAATAGGAATATAATAAAAAAAAGGGGGTCAATGATATCAATACCCTTAAAAAAAAGAAAGTATAAAATTTAAATCATATTTATATGAAAGATGATATTATTATTTTTTATTTATTTATAACGGAACATATATATAGTTTTTTAATAGTAAAATAATAATATATGTTAAATAAAAAAATATAATGTGATCAACAACTAAAAATATTGTAGGTTGTCGTTTGCCCTTCCATTGGGCTTAAGCTGTTGACCAGGAATGGTGCTTGGAGAAATTAAGCATACACACTTATTTTGCCGTAACCATTGGGGCATTGATTTTAATTTGGTGGGAAAATATGGCAACGACCCGTAAAGGTTTCCGTAGTCATTGGAGCATTGAGGTGTTCATGGTTTTAAATTGTGATTGCGGTTGCGGTTGCGATATCGCGTGATGCGAAAAAATGCGGGAAAATGCGGCCGTCGCGGAGCGCAATTGCGGAGAAATACGGATGCGGTGTGGTCCACAACCGCAATATTGCGCGCGATATTTTATAATATTTTTAGAGTTGGGAACAACGGCAACACATCACGTGCGAGGCTCACTTCCTATTACCTATTGCAAATTTCCTTCAATGGGTTGGGAAAATCACGATCAAACGATTATGCCCTTCATACCCTTGATGGTATCAAAAGAAATTAGAGTTGTTCGTCGTCACCGGTGAACAACAAAAATTGTGACCAAACTTACTGTGAAACTAGTTTTGGTGATGAGAAACAAATATTAGGGTTTCCATTTTGTGGGATGTACTTTTGTCTGTAAGAATAGCATACATCTAGATCAGTTTGGTAGAAACATCAATGGATTCATCAGCCAACTCCATAACTGATCTCACCAAGTAAGAAATCAATTTTACATATTCTAATATGCAATTTTATTAGCAATCTATGTTAGAAACCTTACAAAATCTCTAAAATAATATGGAAATAGTAGTTGCACCCTTTACACACACATATTTACTGAGCATTGTAAGATAGAGGAACCAACAATCTCTTAATTTCTCACTACTGAGGATAGGGAATTCAACAGAAGACACTCAGAACAATAATATTTGATTTCTGATTCTTAATGAGCAGTGTTGGTGATGTCCTCACTTCCCAATCGTGGGAAAAAACTATTCCAAATTAGGTTAGCAAATGATGATGTTTCTTATAATGAAGTTACCGTCTCAATTTATAGAAGTTACTACTTGATGTTATCAAAGATACCATCCAGGTTTGTTAAAATTACTACCAACAAATTCATTATGATTCTTTTCACAAAATTATATTCTTTTCACAACAAATTCATGAACTCACATTGCCAGGAAATTTGTAGAAGGGTAGGACAATCTGATAATAGATGATGGGTGTACACGAGAATTTGGATTAATTCATGTGTGTGTGTTAGAATTATGAAGAAATAAATTAAATAATTTTTAATGAGAAATTAATAAATTTTTATATTTAATATGTTCAACAAATATTGCATAAATATATTAAAATAAATAATTATATTTAATTATACAAATAAATTTAAATTAAAAATTCAACAAATAAAAATGTGCCAGGAAATCGTTATTATGAAAGTTTAAAATTAGTACAATAATAATTACATAAATCAATTTCTATAATTAAATATAAATAATTATTACAATTACTTAAAGAGAAAATTGTACTTTACCCACCTATAATTTCATCAATCTATACTTAACTCACCTATAGTTTTAATTGTTATAATTCACCCATCAATACTTTCAAATTGTTAACACTTTATATGGTTTGAACTATTTTCTATTCAAAATTTAATTGAAAATTTATATGTATTATATGTGATTTTCACTTCACTAAATTTTAACTCACTTGCAATTAATTTACCCCAAAAAGAAAATCCTATTTTGCACCTTTCATTTAACAATTGTAGATAATAAATCTTCAATAGAATTAGGTTTTTATGGGGTAACTTGGTTCCAAGTGAATACCAAATTGAATCAAATTTTAGAGAAGTAAAAATCACATGTAATGCATTTGAACTTTTTATTAAATTTTGGATGAAAATCAATTTAAATGGACAAAGTGTTAAAGATCGTGAGTGAATAAAGTATAATTTTCTCTAATTAGATTATTAATATATTAATGGAAGAATTAATGACTGATATAACAACAATATAAATTAGGAATTGGAGAAAATTTTGACAAAAAATGATAATAATAATAATAATAATAATAATAATAATACAAATTTCAAGTTGATAATAATGATAATAAAATATAATTATATTTTTTATTATTATAATAATTAATACCAGTATAAAATTTTAAATAATAATAATAAATAATGTAATATATTATAAAAATTTGCTTGTGACCACTTGATGAGTATTGACCTAAAAATGAGATTGAGGAAGGTATTTTCGTAGTCCAACCTAATAGAAAAATCGGTAATTCAACTTATTACTAATCTGATGTACAAATTTTATTTATAGGGTTGATTGGATTAATCATAAAAAGAAATTATGATATATTACTGATATAGTGATATATATTAGTATATTATTAGATATATTGTATATTAAATTTATTTTTTAGTCAAATTTAATATATTATACAATAATATATTAATAATAATTTAAATTATATACTGATATACCACTGCAAAACTGAGATACTATCCTTATCTCCTTAGACATAAGACAAACTTCTTTTCTCTTCACTTAATTACTTGTGTGGGCTTACCAATTAAAATTTGAAATAATATTACTTGCGTACAAATTTTGTAGCTTCATATAAACCAGTGGAATGCACTCGTTCAAGTGTAAGGAGAACTTCTGGCCGGTTGCCCAGTCACATAATTTAAGTGCCATAAATTTAAAAACAAGTAGTTAGAGAATTAATTATTATTCTCTCCGTCCTTTCTGTTGTATTTAGAAAAAAAATTGTTTCTTTTTATTTATTATTTAAAAAATTTAATGAAGCATTAATTTTTTTCAAATTTTATTCATCTTTTTTATTAATAAATATTTTATTATTCTACACATTTGTCATAGGTGACATTTGGTTTAGGAAATATTTTTAACATTCCTAAAAATATTTTAAGGAAATATTACATTCTCATATTTGATTTAAGGTTTAAAAAAAATGTACGGGAATATCACATTTCTGAAAATATTTTTGACCCAACTTTCGTTCAAAATATTCCCATAGGGGGAGGTGGGAATATCAAATTCTTATAAGATGAAAATGTTGATGCTAAAATAAAAATATAAAATTATCTTCATATTCAATTTTTTTCTTATTTATTACTTTATCAAATAATTTTTAATTTAAACTAAAAAATAATTATCACTTTATTTTAAAAAATTTATTATTATTAAGAAATACAATAATATTAATTTTTTAACTAAAATTTATTTTCTATTGTTGTTCTTAATATTTGGAAGATCATTTTAATATAATTATATATACATCTTTTTTTTATTAAAAAATAATACAATAGGCTTGAAGTTTCTTTAAAAAGAGATATATTTATACATAAAATATAAAATAATAATATGTTTATATTAGAGAAGAAATTATAATGTAAAATTCAATACTAGTATGAAATATAATTGTAAAAATGATTTAGTAGTAAAAATTTATAATTTTATAAAAAGAGAAATACTAAATATATTTAATATTATGATAATAACTTAAATAAATTAAGCTCACTTTATTTTGAAAATTGATCTAATAATAATACTAATAATTATAATAATAAAGCATAAAATATTAAAATATAATAAAGTATAACATATAAAAATATAGTATATTAAATATTAAAATATAATAAAGTGTAAAATATTTATATATATATTAATGAATTTTTAGATATTAAATATTGAAATTCAATTTATTAGGTGTTAAATTTTTTATTATTTATGTAGTTTTAAATAAAAATATGATTTACTATATTATATTTTATAATAAAAAAATTGAGAAGGGTATTTTTTAAATAATCTCAAGATTTCTAAGAATATTAAATATGAACCAAACAAAATAACACAACACATCTAAGATTCTGGCAAAATATTCTCAGAAAAATTTATAGTAAACTAAATATAATAATGTTACATCCTTATTAATTAAATTTCCAAGAATCACTTTCTCACGAATATACATTTTTTTATGAATTTAAAATTTCACAAATCAAACATCCCCTTAGAATGCTTTAACAAATTTATTTCACTATATTTCTCGCTTCATTTTCAATCATCTTAGACTCTATGCATAAAATAAAAGATGGAGTAAATTTAAATTTTTGAAATAAAGGGTAATTTTGAAAAATTTAGTAAAAATAAATACACTAAATTACTTTTTGAATCTTTATAAAATTAATTAAATGTAGTAGATAATAAAGGAAGAAGAGAATATATTAATTTTTTTAGTTTAAATTTGATTTATTATTAGTATAAAATATTTTATACTATCAATGAATGAAAAGATAGAATATCATTAAAAAAATAACAGCAATTTAGAACTTTTAATAACAATAAAAAAAATTTAATAATTTTTTATTGACATAATAATATATAATTGGGTGATGGTATAAAATTAATATATATTATCAGTAAATTAAATTTAAATTCTTTTTTTAACCCTATGCTTGGATAGCAAGAAAAATGAAGAAAATTTTAAATTTTAGTTAAGAAAGAAAATAGAAGAAACAATTTAAAAACATTTATGTTGGAATCATCTATAATCTATAATACAGAGTTTTTTGGGGGAGGAGCTTTTTTTTTTTTGTTGGGACCACGTTGGGTTGGGAGAAAAATTTTCCCACCCAACACTATCCCATTTTTTATTTTTATTTTTTTTAGTTTTTTTTTATATTAATTATTGTTACATTTAATTTTATTCAAATAATAATATAATTAAAATAAAAAATTAATTGGTTAAAAATTAAAAATTTTGAAAGATAATAAAAAATAATAAAAATAAATAAAACTTTTTGGTGTAAGTTAAATTTTTCGAAAAGAATAATGGATAATGGATTGTTGATTCTCTCCACTTCACCTACATTGCATCTTTTCTTATTACATTCTAAAAAGCCCAATGTGGCATGTCCATTTATTTTCTTCTAAAAGATCCAAGATGATTTTATTGATTCATTATAAAAATAACAAAACTCAATTAGTAAGAAATGATCTTATTAGCTAGTAGTTTGAAATTGAGATTCAATAGTTCATAATAAACGTAAATTCAATCTCAACCCTTGGATCAAATTTTGAGAGAATATTTCAAATTTATAGTACGAAATTTCAAATTCAAATTCAAATATGCAAGAGGAAAATTCAAATTCAAATTTCTAACAAATGTTTACTAATAAAATAATATTTTCTCATCAAAAAGTTATAGCTAGGTTTTCAAGATGGTGTGAGTCGCTATTCATCACTTTTTTTACTGAAGTTAGAACCAAATTTGAATATCTATTGAAATAGTAACCTAGTTGTTATTTCAAGCAAAAATCTTGGTTGATGCAACAAAAAGACAAAAGTTAGCCCCACTTAATTCGAATTCAAATATTTAGCACAAGTAAAAAATAAGGAAGCTTATTGGACAAGTTCACTTAGAGATTAAGTCATTTTTCATCAAATTTTTCCTATAAACAAGCTTAATTTTCTTTGGAGAAGACACACCGAGCCTTCAAGCTACAACTTGCAAATCATTCTCTTGTTCTTTTCCTTCTAATTGAAATTATAGCTATATTTCTCTTGACCCAAAACTTGCATATCCACTATAAAAGTATTTAAGAGAAAATTTGTAAAATCTCTAAGTGAGATTGTGAAAAAATCCTTTCTTATGAATTTGTTTGAAATCCTAATATAGATTTGTGAATTTTTGTAAAGTTAGATGGCCTTGAAATTTTGATGAAGATTGGTATAAAGTTAGGTGGTATTGTAAAATCCTAGTAGAGATTGAAAAGATCTTATAAAATTAAGTGAAAATTGAAATCCTAGTGTAGATTAGAAAAATCTTGTAAAGTTAGATAGTTTAAAAATCTTAGTAGAGGTAAGGTGAATATCATAAATCTAGATATTATAATTTTTGAAAAAAAAAATAGTTGATACCTAAAGTGAAACTTAGTATCTTGAGAAGAGAGGAACAAATTTAAAAAGTGTTTCTTTTGAATTATCAAACCTCTATAAAAATTCTTGATATCATTCTTCATCCTTATCTCTTTTATTTTCAAAGATTCTTCGTTATTCTTTTAAAATGGGTTTTACACAGTTTTCATACTAGATTCCCCAGGGAAAATATTTTTTGAAATATTTCCAAAGTACTTAAATTTCTTTAAAATTATTTCATATTTTTAAAACTACATATTTATCGAGACTTGAAGGATTTTTATTATTACTCACGATTTTACATAAAGAATTTTATACACAATTTTAATTGTTAATTTGTATTAAAGTCAATATACTTCCCTTTTGACCTACAAACTCTATCATATTGGGTAGTGATGGGGCATGTGGAAATGCCTTCTTCTAAACAAATTATTGAGGTTGGGTGGAAGCCTCCTCTAACAAGATGGTATAAATTAAATTCTAATGGAGTTGTTAGGGGAAATCCCAGAATTGCAGGATGTTTAGTTGTTATAGGAAACAACAATGGTGATGGGATGGTTAAATGTTCTAAGGGGCTTGAAATATGCTCAAATTTAATTGTAAAATTATTGGATACTTTATCAATTATCATTACTATTTTTTCAGCTAATTCTTCTTCTACCTATGCCCGTTAACTTTATTGAAGATCGGAGCGAGTTGATGGTTAAGCTGAATATACATAGACTTCATCATATATGTCGAGATGCCAACTCTTTAAGTAATTATGTCACTAAAAATGCTGTGGGATTATATAATGAGTTACTTATTATGACTTCCCCTCCTGTTAGGGCTTCTATGTACAACTTCTGATATGATGGGATTTTCTGCTTCTAGACTGGCTGTTATTAGCTAAATAATATACTTTCCTAGCTTTAAAAAAAAAAAAAACTAAAGAAATACTACTATCATCGATCCTGAGAACAAAATTAATACCGTAAAAAATGATAAAAATAGACCATTAGGGAAAAGATCCAAATATGTAACAAGTATTCCAACGGGATAGACCCCCAATCTTTATTTTAGCTGGGCCAGGATGGACATAACCAAACTAGGACTCAGGTTATGCACTCATTCCCAGCTCTCTTTTTTTAACGGAAAAAAATAGAGGAGATTAATATCAATTATTCACCCTAACATTATTACACCGCAATTCCATTAAAACACTAATAATTTTAAAGGCCTTTTATCTCCTAATTGATCGCACATTAACATCCTTTTATATAAAAATTAACCACAACTTCTAAAATAAAATAATAACGTATTTTAATTAGAACAGCCAACCACCAGTAGCATGTGTATTATTATCATTATTATTGTTGATTTTATCAGCTTATATTTATTTTTTATTATCTCTTCCTTTACATATAAGTTTTGAGAAAATGCACTATTTCATTATTTGAATTGGAGCTTGGTGACATTTTCATCCTTCATTTATAATGAAAAGCATTATTAGTCCCCATTTTTTACCTTCCATTGAACTTACATATCCTTTCGTTGCCATCTTTGCAAAATATCAAAGCATTGAGAAATTTTTGTTTATTCGGTGGGCACATAATTATGTGCTTTGAATTAATAAAATATTTATATTTCATTAATTACTAAAATAAATATTTTTTAATTAGCACTTCTAAAATTGTTGGCAATAATTTATTGGCTCAAAGTATAGAAATTATACCTAATGGTTTTCTCAACACCTTGTGTCGCTGTTGGTGTGTTGCGTGGCCAATTTATGTTGCATTTGATACGATGTAATAGAAGGAAATGAAATGGGATAGAATAACTATTTCTTAATTATGTTTGATATATTTAAGAGTAGAATGAGTATTTCATTACATAATTATATTTAACATAACAAATATTGCATCAATGGAATGGAATGAAAGGGGGAAAAGTATCAATAACAATAATACCTTAAGAATTAAAAAAATATAAAATTATATTTATATTTATATGAAAATTTGCATTGTCACTATTATTTTTTATATTTTTTATAACTGAATATAAAAATTATAATTATTAATATTATAATTAATTAACAAATAATTTTCTATAGAAAAAGTATAAAAAATTAAATTATTAAAAAATTTTATTAAATACTTTTGCATAAAAATATAAAATAGTATATTTTAACTTTTATAGTAAAAATATAAATACAAAAACATTTTAATAATATAATATTTAAAAATATTATTTTATTATTTATTAATAAAAGATAATATTACAATATATGAAAAATATAAAAATTTATTCTACAAATGATGAAATAATCACTTTATTATATTTTTCATAAAATGGCCATTTTTTAGAGAATAAATATTTTCATTTCATAATATATACCAAATGAAATTTTTTATTTCATTCTATTTTTTCATACCAAACATGAGTTGAAAACTAGAATCCGAGCTCACGATTACGTTACGAACTCCTTTTAGCTTTTAATCTTTACTCTAAAGCAAATTATAAATGAAGGCAACGTATCATGATCCTTCTCATTTCTGTTTTTTTTTTCGATTTCTTTCGATGTATAAGAGATAAATTTATAATTTTTTATTTTAAAATTCACAAAATTTATTATTATTATTATTATTATTATTATTATTATTATTATTATTATTATTATTATTATTATTATTATTATTATTATTAAGAGAAGTGAAAAGTGTAAGAATTTTATATCTTTAGGATTTTATATATGATAATTAGAATACCATAATATGAAATTAGCATTTACTTACCTGATGGATTTGCAGTCATAATTGAATTCAGTAGAAGTTAATAAATTATTATTTAACTAGATCTTCCTCTTCGCTCATCTTTTTTGTGGTAGTGACTCTTAATTAATAGAAACTGTGTGTATAAGAAGTGAAGAGGGGGATCTAACTATAATCCTTATTTATAAAACCCTAACAATCCTCTCTATAAAATGATTATTGAGTCTTTAAATTTATACAACTGTCAAATCACATTAAATTATGTAGATGTACTAAGCTTATATTTTTAATATTATAATTTTAAATGGACCTCATGCGACCTCATGCATATCTCATAATTGAACTAAATTTTAATAAGTCAATTTTATTAAATTAAAATTATCAATTAATAGCAGTTCACTTTATGAAAAATTCTAACAAAAAGTTCAAAAAGAAAAAAATACCAAGTAAAATTATTCAAAAATAACCTTAGGTTTAAAAACCTTACTAATATCAATTAGAAGTAAAACCTAAAAATCAGTCGGAGGTTTATTTAATTAGAATCACAATGTCTCACATTCTTATAGTACTGTACCTTGCTAACCAATCTATGATCAATTCTGATTAGGCAGTTCCTTTGAAGCAAATTGTGACATTGTTTCAAAAGTCTCACAGACACGTCATTTTGATGCAAATGAAACCTTAATCCAGGATCGTAAAGGGAAAGATTATACTACATTATTAATATACTAAAATATTAATATATTAATAAATTTAATTATATATTCAAATTTGTAAATAAAATTTAATATATTATATAATAATATATTAATAATTAAATTCGATAATATATCATCATATCGTAAAATCAATCACATATCATAATCATGTCATGATCGTCTTTTAAAATGACACGAAATATTGGAAATAGACTGGTATAACAATTTATGCCTACTTTCTATCACAGTGGTAGGACACCTTTCCCACTTCATTTTAAATTTCTTAATTAGGACATTCGTTATTTTTTTTTTTTGGATCATTCACATTTTAAATTTAACTTCTATTAGCAAAGATTTTAAAAAATTAAATAATTTATAGGTATTATTATAAATCCAAAAAAAATTGTAGTATGTCCGATTTTTAGAATGAAGTAACATATTTTATATTTAAAATTTTTATTTAAAAATATCACCTTCCGCTTTTGATATCTCGCCATTATTTACTTCGGAAGTTACTGTAAGTTATAATTCGAAGGGAAAATGTAAAATAGTGTCTTTTATCTTAGGGTAATTGAATTTTGCTTCATTTAACTGTAAAAATTTAGATATCATCCCTTTAATTTATAGAAAATTTAGAATTAGCACCTATTTTTAATTTAATTTTTCACTTAATCAAATTATATAACCTTTTTATAAATTTTTAAATAAAGATTACAATATTAGAATATATTAATTTATCTTATTATTTTTGGCACATAATTTTATAATTTATTTTTAAATATTTATTTGAAATTATATATAATTTAATTTGTATTAATTATATAACATTGAAATTGATCGTGAAAAAATAATGATATAAATCAGTATATTATGATATTATAATTCTTATCTATAAAATTTATGAAAAGATCATGTAATTTAAGTAAAATAAGAAATTAAGTTCTTGATAAGTATTAATTTTTAATTTTTTATAACTTAATGAGGTGATATTCAATTTTAAAAATTAAATAGCATAAAATTCATCCACTTTAAATTAAAACTTAAGGTGGGAACGTTTTTGCTTCGCTGGATAAGCACAGAACAAGTCAAAATAATATCCTGCGAACTTGTCAATGTTACTAGTCCAGGCGTAATTTCAAAATAATACTTTCTACACCAACTGCTGATTAATTAAAATATGCAGAGGAAAACGTCAAAATTCCATTGCAGTTCTTCTACTTAGCTTCCACTGTTCGCAAAAAAGTAATAAAAAATAAAAGAACACATATTACTCCTCAAATACAATTTAATTAGCTAAGTTTCAGAAATAATTTACGCAAATATTTCTTTAATTATATCACATGCACATTATAGAATCGATTCTAAATCATGTTTAAAAAGCTGAAAATAATTATGAATTATTCATATACTTTTTTTCCTTTTTTTAAAATTGAATTATTAATGTTTTTACTTTTTAAAAAATTTCAAGAAGGTTTTGATAAGTTTTAAATTTTGGAAAGGGTTATATGACGCTAAAACATATTTTAAGGGAATTATTCATAATTTTTCCTTAAATTTAATTGCAAAAAATAAAAAAATTATAAATAGCCTATCTCAATCTATCTTTTTTTATTTTATTAAAATTTTAATATTTACAATTTTTAAAAAATTCATGGACTTATTTGTAAGTTTAAAAATTTTAATAAAATTATCTGACAATAGGTCTTATTTTAGTGGTTATTTGTATTTTATTCTAAATTTAATCACACATTTTTAGGTTTTCTAACTTGAGTCGACTTTTTCTCCTAAAAACTATAAATTTCCATTTTTAAATATAACAATACGTTGTCCTTGATAAAAGAGTAAAATAGAAAAATATTATTACTCGTATAATGAAAAATAAAAAATAAAACAACCATGTTGAAGTTGAACTCTATTTCTATATAAAAAGAAAAAGATTTATATTTATACATTAATAATATCATCATACTTTTTTTTTTATAATAGTAGTTATATCATTAAAAACACACATATAAAATTCTGGAATATACTACTTAAATCAAAATCCCTTGGACATATCATTGTATTTTTACTAGGGATATGAAATATGCGGTAATATTTAGCCGGTGTTTTATATTTTTTTACAAGTGTAATAGGATAATGTAAAGAGAATTTTACATATGCGTAATAATATTTCCTATATCTAAAGTATAAATATAATTATCTTGAAAATGAATTATATATAATTATTAATCAGGAAATTATTTATAATTTTTGTGCAAAATATGATTGGTATGTGTGTGTATCTGTATATAGGATGAAAGAAGTGTTAAAAACGAATTGAAATTTTTAATTCGCCGTCATGGCTGGCTTATTTGGACTTGGAGAGTTGTAGTCACCAAATCATCATTTCAATTTGAAATCAAGTTGCCGCCCATGACAATGTTGAATCTACTTGGTCAAAAAAATGAGTTTCACTTTTTTCCGTAATGTCCCGTTTAAAGAGAAGAAAAAACTCCCTTAGTGCGGGCATTAATCAATCCTAATCAGTCATCAAACATTATCAATATACACGACTAACCCTCCTTTTAAAATATATAAGATACATCGCTTTTTTTATAATAATAATAATTAAATCATTAGATGTATATATATCTATATCTATATATTTATATATTATAATTAGTCGTAATATTTTTTATCTCTATAATTTATTATATGTTAATTTATTATTTTTTAATAAAAAATCAATTTGCCATTTTTTTCTTCCCAAGAAAGATAAATTACAAAGAAAAAATTATCTTTAAAATATTAAATTAATTCCCAATAAAAATTTGAATTTGAATCTCTATTTATAATTAGAATTTATAACTATCTACTTATTTTATTCTTATAAAAATCTTCTTATATTACATTTATGTTTTGATTTCTTTCTTTACTTTCAATTGCTTCAAAATCATTATTTTATCTAAGATAAGAGTACTTCATCTTCAGTATCTGTAAAAATTATTTTATTCTTATAAATATTATTTTATTCTTGTAAAAACTTCTGCAAATTATATTTAAATATTGTTTCTTTTCTCTTTCCACCTTTAATCACTTCAAAGTTTTTATTTTTTAGATGAAAGTTTTTATCTTCATCTTCAAAGTATTTAAGCATTTTTTAATTACTTTTGACCTTTTGTAACTATTCGATCCAAAATTTCTATCAAGTAATTTCCTTTCTATGATTGCTTTTACTTCTTTTTTATACTATTGTTATTGTAGTTTAATTATCCATTTTTTTGTTATAAGTACTTTATTTCATTAAATTTCTACTTTTCAAGAAAAAATTTACAACTTAATTGATTATCATTAATTTAATGAATTTTTTATATGTAAAATTGTAAAATTATACATTTTATATAGTTTATATAATTTATTTCATTAGATAAATTTTTCGACTACTTCACTCATTTAATAGGAAAAACACAATTTTGAAGGAAATTATAAAAGAAGGATAATTGCCATGTGAATATATGGACTATTAATTATGAAATTTATAAATTTGTAATTGATAATATATACAAATAAATCATTTTTTAACTCTTACATCTGTATAAAAATATTGAGATTAAAAAATATAATATTTTCTATTTTAAAATTTAAAAATTATATTATTCCTATCTTCATATGATTTTATTTGAAATTTTATGATATCAAATATTTGTTTTTATTTGCCAAGGATTTAGTATAAATTAAATTGCATCATTAAAAAATTAGATTTATATTATCAAGTGGATAGGTTGTAAATTAATAAAAAATAAGAATAAATTTAAAAAAATTAAAAAGTAGTAATTATTAAACTATAAATTATTTAAAATAATTTATTAAATAAGAGTTTATTTTTCTAATATATACTAATATATAAAATATCTCTAAAAATTAATTTATTAATTAAGTCAATAAATTATAAATTAAATTATTTATTATATGAATCAAAACTTTATATAATTGTTAATTTATCAATTATCAGTTATTAATTAATTTATTAATTATTAACTAACTTATCAATTATCAAATAATTTATTAATTATTTACGCCAAGGAAAGCTTTGAAATAGCCAAAACATCATTTAACTTTGAAACCATGCTTGCTCCACGAGGACCGCAACCATCTGGGCAAACTAAATTCCACATTTTAGTCAATTAAACTGACCGTAATGTTTGAAGATTTTTTATGGTAAAAGAGGAAACCAAATATGACTCAATATGTTGGGTTGTCAACTTCTTCATGCCAAGAAGTATACTTACTTAGATATGAGTGGCTTAATTTTTATATTATCATTTTTCTTTCAATTTTAAAGAAATAAAAACATAATCCATTATTTTAGAATTCACTGGTTTATTGATTCAGAGCACGAGACAAGCATATCTGAATTGCCATCGCCACGTGACCCACATTTTTATAGAAATTACAATGCAGATCAAGAGTATATATATATATATATATATATATATATATATATATATATATATATATATATATATATATATATATATATATATATTTTAGGACAATTATCCCTATAAAAAATATAAAATTACATGCGCGCGCACACACAAATATTAATTATAATTATAATTATTACCTCTACAAATTTTTTTATAACATTGTTCACATAAATTTATTTAATTGATTAAAAAATTATTTTAAACAAAAATAGAAAGATATAAAATCATCAATCTAATCTAATCACTATAATTTAGAGTTTTTGGGTCCTTGCTGCCTTTTTTTTTTCATCCCACGTGTCAGCCCCACATTGTTTTTTTTCCCGCCAATATTTTCATTTTTTGTGTTCCCAGTTTGTCCCCGACTTCCTTCTCCTTGGCCATTTTGTTCCCGAATGAATCCTTTACTTTTTTCGCCCCTGAATCACCAGCCCCCACCATGTCTTCCTCTGCGTGTCGTACTTCGTCTGCTCGCTGCAATTTAGCATTTGGATCTCTTTTTGCTCGAATTCATTTGCTGGAAATCATTTAACTGATGCCTTTTGCTTGGAGTCTCGGGGTTGCCATATATTTATACTGCTATAGCTAATTTCTTCTTCCGGATCATTGGCCGCAACGTGCCTACCTGGGGGTTCTCTTGGTCGGTCCATTCTCTGCAATTCTGCTCTCTCTCCTCGAGTTCATTTCACCAGTGCATTTCCGTTGGAGCTTCTAATTGGCATGCATATTTCAATTGATGGGACTCGGTGAATTATAAGGTAACTATTTCTCTTGAAGTGTTTGCTTTTCCCCTTAGTTGGATTTGGAATTTGAAAATTACGATTAGAAATCATGACACAGACTTTGTATTTGAAAATTGTCTGCCTTCTTGCCTTCTAACCACCCTGATAATATAATGCGAAAACAAACTCTGCCTTTCTGCCAGCATTGCTTTTGTTTGATTCTGGTGGGAAGAAATGAAAAACGTTAAGCTCGACTACTTTGAACCCACAAATACTAATCAAAATGTTTTCATCTCTTCTCCAAAGTTGATCAATGCACGGACGGACTCTTCCACTTACTTTACTGCTGACAAAATGTCTTGGCCTCCATCTTATGAATTATGCAATTACCCAAAGGCCAACAATGCACAAGAGTGAACAATGGAACGATGCCTTTGTTGTGTACTTGTGCTACATTGGAATCACACACAAGAATGACTAACGATGGCCATAGATTTTGAAAACATCATTCTCAGTCCTAACAAACTGTGATCAAACATCCTGTTGAGTATAACACAGTAATGACATCACATACTCTAAATATTGATAGAATCGCAATACTTCCAGCCCATAGAACGTGAAGCTAGGTATAAATTATCATGAAAGCCACCGTTTCTGTGATTTTAGGGTGTTATTGTTTTTCTATTTCAGTGCTTATCCTCATTATCCTTACTGTTGGTTGTTTTCTGTTCTTACAGATGGAGTACATTACTTCAGAGATAATAATTTGGGGTCTGGAATTTATTTCTGTTCTTAGGTACCATTAGTTCTCTTATTTATCTCATTTATCATTTATCATTTTTTATTCATGATTATGGTGCATGATTGCCATGCCTTCCTATGAGGAGATGATTGGTTTGTGTCTTCATTTGGCTTTTTAATTTTATTCAGCAGCAGTAACTTAGACGACACCTTATGTGAATAAGTAATTTGATATCTTAAAAGTTGCCTATCCATTTAGTTTTTGTATTTATGTATAACTGTGAATAATGAGGTCAATTTGTGGTAATTTGGTTTTCCGTAAGTTTGACAAGAGTAATCCTAAATGCTTTTCATCAATTGTGATTTTATCAGAGTCTATTTGTAACTCATGATCGGAGGATGTTTGATTTCATGGCTCTGTTAGTCGTGTTGTTTTCCTGATTCTCACAGTTCAGTTGTTTTTTTCATTATTATTATTGTTGCGAGTAATTTTCATAGCTGCTAAGGTGTATTTGTTCAATAGCTAAATGATTGACTAATCAATAGTTAATAAATGCAGGTACAAGTGTGGGTTTAGGTGTTAATATTATTTTTTCCTCTGTTAACTTACCTATTTAAAAATTAATTTATTAAATTATTTTAGTCTGGAGTTATGTCTTTTTTTTTTTTTAGCTATGCCATAAAATGGGTCCCAGCTGTCTTATTGCTTTTCAGGACAGTACAATGAGATGATGGAATATATTCAATGCATGTCAAATTGGCCTCAGAGTTGGCCATCATCACCTTTACTCATAAGGTACTCACCTTCACCTGAAGCACTTTGTGATTGGAGGCTAACCTCTCTATTTACTACATTCTCCTTATTCCTATTCCAGATTAGGCAAGTTTGGTGGGTTTCAACCCTAAGGTAAATTGGTATGATAGCTCTGCTGATTTAGTTGCTCATCTGAGCTTCCTATTTAATGTTCTTTCATTTTTTGTTGTTCCTATTGCTATTCTTCATTTATTACTTTGTCTCTGTCTGAGGACTTTGATTTTGTTAATGTGTGTCTCTTTTTGAGTCCATTTCTGTTTTAGACTTGATATTTAATGTTCATTCTACATTACTTTGCTTTTGCTCGAACAGACAACCTTGAAACATCCTATCATTTTTGCTTCTGGGGTTATCATTTTGTCATAAAGTCTATCCTTTTACTTAATATGTCTCTTTCTCATGTGATCCCTTTCTTGCATGTGGCATACAATGTTTAATAAATGTTATTCTGTTTAGGCCTAATGTGGTTAACGTTAATATTCATAATGTTTTTCCCCTTCAAGAGGAAAAGCTTTTTGGTGCCACAAGAATACTTTGAAATTAATCTTTATTGGGTTTTATCTGGATGAAGTATTAACTCTGCACTTTCTCCTATAAAAGTTTTATTTCGTCAGTCATTTTCTACAAATTATGGTAATGACAATATAATCATGGATTGCACGGAATAGAAGTAAGCATAAATACCCATACATAACCGAATCACGTCATTGCATTTATGTCTCATCACCAAAGAAGACTAAACCAAATCCATTAGCTAATAGAATTTGTTGATCTGGACTTACTATTTCCACTTCTACTCCCAATATTGGTCATTCTATCAAGACTAAAACATTTCATTTCGGAATCTACATTGAGAACAATTGTGAGTAATAGAGAACAAAAACATGAAACTTACAACGTATGTTTAGGGCCCGAATAACGCAGCAACCCAAACTACATTACAACTTTTCCAATTTTGCCAAATAGTCTGAATGCTTCTGATTTTGATATTTGTTCCCGAAGCTTATTTTTTTATGAATAACTGTAAACAAACCAAAGGCTAAGTCCAGAGTAATTGTCAAATTATCGTTCGTTTGATTTCTAAAGGAATCTGGCTTTCATACCGGTGCAATGTCAAAACTACGGCCTTATTTTTCTTTTATGAATTCCTTTGGGTTAATGATGTATGGGACTTTTATCTTTTAAAGGTAAGTATGATTAAAAGTTAGAGGCAGGGCACAACAACTATTACCTTATGGTACCTTTTCATGCCTGTTTACTTATTGACGTGTGCTTTTATGACCTCTCTTATTTCAGCCAAGTTGTGCCTTTATTCTTTTAATTGGTATCACTTTATCAAGTTTATAAATGTGGGGGAGGATGTACTGTAATTCCACTGTAGGGGAATAACGTATTCCCCTATTTTGCAAAGTTTGCCATTGCCCTGTATTTGTTTTGAACATGCTTGAAACTTACTCTATCTGTGAGTGTTAACATTGCAATTTCACACGTACCATGAAGCGAGTGTAGGTATCCGTAAAGTTCAATTGTTTGAAAAAATCATGAGTATCAACCAAAATGACTGTCAAAACATAGAAGACTTAGCTAGGTTGCAAAATTTAAAATGTAAAGAATCTCGGCTCAGAAGGCGGTTGATAAGGGCAGAGCAAAGTGTAAGGAATGTTCTTGCAAATAAAGGTATCATTTCCTTTCTCAGTGTTATATTTTCATAAGTGTAAATGTTTTACCATTAACTCCACTTCACTCTCCACATGTATATCTTTGGGTTCTCCTTTTGCTACAAAAAGTAACGTTATCCTGGTTACACTGCTAACTGCCAATGCTGTTCACATAAGTACTCCTCCGTTCGATGGAAGAATTCATACTCGTGGTGTTCATGCAACAAATGTTAATTTTGAAGCGTCCCATGTATATACTCAGTTTGACAAGAGGTTTAGCAGTGGAAGAGTACTGGACGATATATCAAATTTTGTGACCAATTTGGATAAGAAATTTTGTGCTGTGGGTATGTCTAACTTTCAATAGGCTGTCTTTGTATGCCTATTCTGTTCCCAATGTCGTTTGCTTTGTTTTCGATATACATGTTTTACAATAACTAAAGTTTTTGTGCCAAGTCTAATTGTGTCATCTTACATGACAGCCCATGTTAGTAAGAGGGACAAGACTACCCATTCATCCTAAGAACAATGTCATGCTCAATTTAATATTGATGACCTTGGGCGAAACATTCTTGTGGGTGATCATCATTTCATGTGCAAGTTGCATTCCAGTGGATTTAGTGTGGAACCAAGGCAATGTTCTATTGGTTCAGCTTCAACCTCACACATCGAAATTGCTCCTATGCAGGACAATAACGATGAAGGCCATGCCAATGAAGGTGATATTGAATTTCCTTCCCTTCGAGACACTGTTTGATGCTTATTTATGTGTTGCCTATGCCTTAACTTTCTCATACCTCTTTTGTCCGTCAACGGTGCAATGGATGTCACCTTCTATCGGAGTAGTAATGAATCTTTGTCCGACAGTGAAGAGACGGTTATTGGTATGTTTCTTCTATGCAATTGCTGAGTCCTCCAGATCATATTATGGATAATAAGACATGCATAACTCCCCATATATTTCTTCAATACTATTTTTATTATACTAAATTTTAGTTCCTTCAAAGTTTCAGGAGCTCCAGCCGGACCTAATATTGAAACAACACCATTTGAAAGTGACGATGGCACCAACTTGCATTGCAATCCTCACCGTCCACAGCAGGTTGCACAAGGATCGGTAGTGGTACAGCAGAATCAATTTTCCCAAGGTAAGTAACCTTTAGGGTGTGTTGGCTAACATGTTTGACCACAATTACATAAAGTCAAAATGAATCTTTAGACCACCTCAATGCTATATTATAGGTCAAGTAATGTTAGGTCACCTGTTGGGGAGTAATGCTAGGTCATAGTATATTATCAAAGTTTTAAAATAAACAATTATTAATAGCTTGGTACTAAGATTCACGGTCACTTCATTGTCAAACAGTGAACTCAAGTACTATGCCAGCATCAATGCAAGATCGAGCAGGTATGTATATAATGGATTTGTTCACATTTATCACTGTCAACTAGTGTATTTCGTTCAACTCATCTTGACTTGCTGCATGGAATATTACATCTAAGTTACGCTCGTTACTCTACAGAATATGTTGACCATGGTGATCCTGAATTCCAGTGTGTCTATTATGGTGCGCAGTTTTAGCTTTTTGAAAAGTTATCCTACTCTAGCAACAGCTCGCTAAGGTTTTCACTGTGTTGCATGCATGGAAAGGTTAAATTGCCCTACCTACAAGAAGCCCCAGATTATCTCCATTTTCTAATGACAGACAAAGGATCGAAGGAAGCATTACAATTTAGAAATAATATTCGTTTATACAATGCACTGTTTGCATTTATATCAATGGGTGGTAAAGTCGATAAAACTATCAATCATGGTGGTGGCCCTTACATTTATAGGTGTTCATCGTATTGGTAGTCTACTTCCGGTTGAAGGCCAAATCCCATGTTATGCTCAACTCTATATTTATAACACAAGCAATGAAGTAAGCAATCGGATTCGTGCTCTTAGGTACTAGGTTTTACTAAAAATTTTGGCTGTCATCTATTTTTTTCTCTCTTTTGCTCTATGGGCAATCATTATTGCTTTGTATTTTATGACTAGTATTATGTGTTTTTTTGCTCGTGTCAATTCGAATAGCATAGAACCAAATGTTGATCCTAAAGTTGTTTCCAAGCTAAAGGACATGTTTGATCAAAACAACCAACTCACAAAGTCTTTTTGAATGGTTAGAGATCAATATGAGCTTGACAAAGGCAGAGAATTGAAGTTGAGATTGGTTTATGATCGAAAATCTAATGGTCGAACTTATAACTTGCCCACTACCAAAGAAATGGCTGGCTTGGTAGTTGGAGATGTTGACTATGGTGGCTATAGGGACATTATTGTTCATGCAATTGATGGCCAAATGCATCGCATTAGTAAGTTGCACCCCTTGTATCTTCCTTTGCAAGACCCTATATTATTTCCTTATGGTGAAGATGTTTTTTGTGAAAAGGTGATGCATACTGATGCATGCCCTGAAGACAGAAGGGGTAACAAAAAACTTACAATTCATGAATACCTTGCTTACTGGCTGCAAATTTGACCCAATAATAACTCACTGGTCACCGTGTCAAGGAGGCTATTACAACAATTCATAGTAGATGGGTATATAATGATAGAGTCTTCCCAATTACACTACATTCGTAACCACCAAGTGCATCTCAGAGCTAACATGTACAAAGGATTGTCTGAAGCTGTGTTGAAAAGAGAAATGGATGCATCATGTACAGGAAAGCATATAGTTCTACCTTCAAGTTTCACTAGAGGTGCAAGGTACATGATTCAAAATTATAAGGATGCAATGGCTATTTGCAAGTGAGGGGTATCCAGATCTTTTTATTACTTTCATGTGCAATCCTAAGTGGCCTGAATTGCAAAGGCACTTTACCAAGTGTTCACAAAAAAATGGAAGACCAGAGTTAAATAATCTCCTGATTTTTCCACTTAAAGCTAATGCAGTTTATTAAAACACTCCGGCAAGGAAAATTTGTTGGAAGTGTTAAAGCAAGTAAGAATATGCATTCTTCTCTACATTCAAATTTAATTTAATTTTCACACAACTATAGTTACTCATTATGTAATTTTATATCTAACATTTTCTCCCTAATATTGCAGTTGTTTATAAGGTTAAATTCCAAAAGTGTGGACTCCCCCATGCACACATCCTTCTTTTCCTTAATTCTGAGTACAAGATTACAATAGTCGATGAAATTGATACACTCATTTCTAATGAGATACCAGATAAGAAAACAGAGCCAGAGTTATACAGTTTGGTTGCAAACTTCATGGTTCATGGTCCTTATGGAGCTTTGAATACAAGATCTTCGTGCATGAAAAAAGGCAAGTGTTCAAAGTACTTTCCCAAGGACTTCCAACCACGTGCAAATTTCACGAAGGATGGATTTTCGATGTATAGGAGAAGAGATAATAAAAGAACTGTGGAAAGAAATAAAATTCCTTTAGACAATCGATTCGTCGTGCCTTACAATCCAAGGCTTTTAATGATGTTCCAAGCACACATCAATGTTGAATGGTGCAATAAAGCATCAACCATCAAGTACTTATTCAAGTGCATCAACAAGCAAGATCGTGACACAGTTGCATTGTACGGACCAATTGATGACAGCTCATTGAATAGGGTCGTTGATGAAATTAAACACTATTATGATTGCCGCTACATCTTAACCTGTGAAGTAGCTTAGCATATTTATGCATTTGACATTTAGTATAAGTATCCTCCGATCGACAAGTTAACTTTTCATTTACCTGGTGAGAACTATGTCACCTACAGAGATCATGACAATCTTGATCAGCTTTTGACTAGCCGTATGATTGCAAAATCAATGTTCCTTGCTTGGATACGCGCCAATCGAAAATATCCAAAGGCGAGGGAACTAACATATGCACAGATGGTTGAACATTTTGTATTCAAACATAAGGATTGTGAATGGTATGAGAGGAAACAAGGCTTTGTAATTGACAAATTGTAGTTCATACCTTTAAGCAATGGTGAACTTTACTACCTAACAGTGTTACTTACAAAGGTACATGGGCCGGAGCAATTTGGAGACATAAAGAAGTATAATGGCACCTAATATGAAAATTTTCAAGAAACTTGCTTTGCGAGAGGTTTATTAGATGATGATACTGAGTTTGTGCATGCAATTGAAGAGGTAAACTTCTGGGCCAATGGTCATGAATTAAGGTTTTTATTTATAATCATGTTACTATCAAATACTTTATCTAGACCAGAAGTTGTGTGGCAACAAACATGGGCTATTCTCTCATATGATGTTGAGTATATGGAGAAGAGATCTGCGCACTGTCCAAGTAAGATTTACCCCTCATCTCAAGATAATTTCATATTCCAAAATCAGCCCGTTGTGACTTTCTAAATATTATTTCTAGGCGGTCATGCTGTGTCACTAATGCACTTTATTGCCTTTTTCTTTCCTTCTAACTAAATGTAATCCATGAAGTTACAATTGCATCATACCTCAATGCATGTTGAAATTGTAAGTGAATTCTATGTTGCATATCACAAAAAGAATGTTTTGCATCTAGGTGATTCTATTTTACTTATTGCTAAGCTCATCAGGGTTATCAAGTTAACTTGCTAATTATCTCATCCTCTTTGTGTAGATCTTCAAATGGATGATCAATGGAAGAAGAACGTCACCCTTCTTTTGATTGAAAAAATACTGAGGGCAAACAACTGAGGTTTAAAGGACATAGCAAGAATGTCAACTCCGAAGGGAGATTATGCATCCTATCTTCAAAATACCTTGATTGCAAACCAATTGAATTACAACAGACAACAACTTGCGATAGAAGCTTAGCAGCTCATGTCCTCTATGACTTTAGAATAAAAAGAAATATTCAACACAATCATTACTACACCATCAAATGACTTGCCTTCAGTGTATTTTGTTTCAGGGTATAGAGGGACTAGCAAAACTTACCTTTAAAAGTGTTTCATAGCAACTCTGCGTTTGAAAGGAGAAATTGTATTAATAGTAGCTTCCAGTGGGATTGCATCCATGTTACTACCAGGTGGACAAACTGCTTATTCTTGCTTTGTAATATCATTAGCAATCAACGAGGACTTCACTTGCAACATAGTGCAGGGCAATGAGAACACTGAGTTAATGAAGAGGACAAAGCTAATCATATGGGATGAAGCTCCAATGATGCACAAGTACTATTTTGAAGCACTTAATAGAACTCTCTAAGACATTCTTCGGTTCGAAGTTCCCAATAGTTTTGAACTTCCATTTGAAGGCAAGTGCATTATTTTTAGTGGAGATTTTTGTCAAATTCTACCGATCATTCCTAGAGGTAGTCATTCGGATGTAGTTCATGCATCTTTATACTCATTTTATTTATGGCCTTACTGCGAAGTGCTCACATTGACTACGAACATGAGACTATAATCAACGTTTGACATTCAAGAGCAAAGTAAATTAAAGGAATTTGCTGAATGGATTCTCAAAATTGGTAATAAATAAGTGGAGGAACCCAATGATGGTGAAGCAGAAATCAAAATTCCAGAAGAACTTCTCATCAAGGATAAGAATGAGCCAAGCATAACAATGATCCAATCAAAGCAATTGTCAAGGAAACTTACCCTTCATTCCTCAAAAATTACAACAACCCTGCATATTTGAAAGATCGCGCAATCCTTACTCCAAAGTTGGAAACTATGGAATCACTAAACTCAAACATGTTATCCATGATCCCTGGAGAAGTAACTAAGTACTATAGCTCAAACTCAATTTGCAAGTCTGACCAGGATGGATCATTAAGTGAAGAAATGCACACAGTTGAAATACTCAATGAAATAACCTCATTTGGCTTGCCAAACCACAAGTTGCTTCTCAAAGTTAGAATTCCTGTGATGCTACTTAGGAATATTGATCAATCTGTAGGACTTTGCAATGGGACAAGGTTAATTTTAACTTATCTTGGCAAACATGTTGTCGGAGTTGAAGTTATCACTGGTAATAATCTTAGTAAGAAAGTCTACATACCACATATGAACCTGAACTCTTCAGAATTCATCACGGATTTTAGGCTTCAAAGGCAATAATTTCCTTTAATTATATCATACACTATAACCATCAATAAGAGCTAAGGCCAATCATTGTCCAATATTGGTATTTACCTTTTCAAGGATGTCTTCAGCCATGGATAATTTTATGTTGCAGTTTCTAGAGTTAGAAGCAAAGATAGATTGAAATTTCTCATTCAAGACAAGAATAATAATTCATCAGGCTCTACCTTTAACATCATCTACAAAGTGTTCCAAAACTTGAATTAACTAGTGTCAAGTGTCATATTCCAACATTAGTTCTAGTTGTTTTTGTGGTGTGTGGTATTTAGAAGTGCATTTCCTAACATACATACTTTGTTGTACTACTACTTAAGATGAACTCATAAAAAAGGGAGCATTTTGCATACCATGTTATTTATGCATCTTCGCTTAGGTTTTGTTATCTTCACTAGCTAACATTTAGCTTTTTAACATTAAAGTGCAAGCTCTCAATTATGGCAAGAAAAATTAGCTATCTTTCTGATTTACATCTAAATGTTAAGACTTCAAAAATTCAAGTCAGACTCCTTCGCTTATGGATTGCTGAAAGAAATTCAAATGAAAATCATCACAGCATTGAAATGCTTTTGGTGGATAAAAATGTAAATGTCTAACCATTGTCAATATATGTGCAGTGAAGTATAATCTGTGTTTGACTAGGTCTTTTTATTTCCACCTGATGCAGGCTCAAAAAATTTAGGCAACAGTATTTGGCAAGAGTTTAACTAAAAAATACAAATCAAAACTATCTGAGGTAGATGTTATACAATCCAAAATTTCCAAGTGAGATTAAATGATCAGGACTACCGAGCATCCAACCATCATTACAACATTTAATTCCATGGCTACACTACTGTTCAACCATTGAAGGCAGAATTTCCTCAGCATTGTTATACATTTATATCCTTCAATGATATTCTTTCCAGACAAGCAATTGCAAAAACCTTACTAAGTAATGAATTATCCCCTCTGCCACGTATTTACTTGATTCATATTCATACTTGGCAAATTTACCATGGAAACATTTATTGTTGTTATAGATGTCATTAATGAGTTGCACTTCTATGGAAAGATTGAACACATGCTCAATGGAAGCATCAAAAAGAATATCTACCTCAAGGATGAGAAGTAAATATTCATTTTAGCAGTAAAATTAATTTCTAACTTATTCTAATTCTGGAGTATATACTTACTTCTGTTACCTTCCAACGTGCAGTCAAGTTACATTGACATGTGCATTGTGGGGGTGAACTTGTTGTATTTGCTGATAATTTTATTCATTAGACCAAAGAAACTTCTCTTATTGTTATTTTTCATCTAGCTTGATTGAAGCTTGTTCGAGGTGATTTCAACTTCCAGTGACACGTTCATGTTCACTTGATGCTCTGAATAACATTGCTAACTTAACTTAAATTCTTTGAGTAGAGGGGAACATCTTGACTAATTCATGGAATGCATCAAAGGTAATTTTCGATCCAAATATTCCGGAGGCATCAAACTTCAGAAGAAGGTACTGTTGAAAATATTACATCTCCTCCTAAAATTTCATTAGTTATGCTATGTTGTGTATAATGATTTCACTATGTGAATAGTTACTTCAAGGGTAACCTGCACCCATTTAACTTTATGTATGGTATATGTTATTTGTCCACCTCTTACTATTGATTGCTTTACTCCTTCAAGCTTATCACATATCCAATGTACGTAGTAACTCTATAATATGGATTGAATTGAGCAAAGTGCACAGTTTATGTAATAGCATCAGTGTGTTTTAGTATTAGTCTTTCAAAAATATTTCCCACTTCTATTAATTACATCTCTTTTCTTCTAAAGTGTTGTACATGCAAGTTTAACCTTTATCTTTCTTCCTCTAATTCTAGAGTTCTTTGCCTCATCATTGTTTTATCCTTCCACATCTATGCCAAGTAATTATTCTGAATTCAAGTTACATTCTTATATATACTCTATGCATAATAATTTTGAAGGTAAAGGAAGTTAATGTTGAACCTTTCATGGTATATTCTATAATAATAATGCATAATATTAACCTTTTTTTTAATAGTTGACCATAAACCATCAAGTCTTTCATTGATATTTAACTTTAAAGGCTCCTTTATATCATTGATAATTGGTTCTTTCGTTGCTCAACTATTGCATAGTGCTTTTTACTAAACTGGACTTGCAATCCTGATGGCAATTTTGCATGTATTATTGATCATTGATATCTATTTATTGGCTATGTTTAATGTAGTTTAGGGTTTTCTAATGAATCATAACCTCAAAGGTTCATTGAAGTTCAAGGACAAGGCTTCAACATAATCAAGGAAGATTGGGGGACTTTGTTAATAAAGAAGACAATACAAGAAATTAAAGCTACTAGAACAATGAAGTTTATTCTTACTTTCAATTATTGATTGCTTCCTATATTACATATCAAGTAATATCTCTGTAATTTGGACTAAATTGGAGTAGCAACTACAATTGCAACTATGAAAAGTCTACCAACCAGGTTTCATTGGTATTATGATGCATGCAACACTTATGGAAGGAGAGTTAGAGTCATTGATGACAGACTATTCTACATAAGTTGCAACAAGAAGCCAAAGTCCACTCTGCCCAAGTATACAAACTTGCATTTTGTCATAAAGTGCTTAACCTTTCCTTTCCCTGAATTGCATGCCTCCATTGTAAGCTTTACAAAGTTAGTTACCTCTGTAGAACAAATATTTGATCATTATGTTATTATTGTTATCTACCAATAATAGGTACAAAGTCCATATTCAAGTCTATGATCCCACGGGAAAAGCTGTATTTGTGCTCTTTGAATGAGAGGCTGCAAAAATAATAGAACAATCTGCAAATAACCTTTTCTAGCACCAACTCCAAGTAATGAACATTTAAGCAAAGCCTATGTTAATGCATTGTACATGCATTGTGTAAATTGGTACTAGCATTGCCCATTACTTTAAAGTTACTTGCTTATGCAGGAGGACGAAGAGGAGACCTTTCCAATTGAGTTAAATAACAAGTTACTTCAGAAGAGTTTCCTCTTCAAAGTTAAAATCTCTAACTGCAACACCAACAATTCCAAACCTCATGATGATTCCACGAGCTTCACTATGTTAGATATTTGTAATGATAAGGCAGAGATGGAAAACTTCAAAGTAAAGTCAACCGTTTATCAGGTTCACCTCACTCTTAAAAAGTATCTCCCACTTACATCCAAGTGTTAGTGTTCATTTTAGTGTTTTTGCTATAGAGATTTGAGATAAAAGCATGCTCCTTTAAAATCATGTGATATAGTATACAGTCTTCCTACTCCCAAATGACTCTGAACCTCATGCACATTATATTTATATCTACACAACATTACTTTTATTGACACATTGATCAAGTAATATTCATGTTACATTCTTTGAAACAACATGGGCAAACAAAGCAACATATATATGTTTTTATCTATGTGCATATTTGTCTGTGTGTATTAGCTAATGAAGCAACCTAGTAGTTTTTTACTAAGACAATCTTGTAGCTGAAAAGCCACTCAATACAAATTCTCATTGAATGCAAAAGCAACTTTCATAGAAGCTGTCCATTCTCACCAACTCCTTAACTCAACAACTAACTATTGAAAATGTAAATACATTTCTTTCAAACCATTTGAAAATATTACAATAACATATGCCTTGCTACAAGACATACTTTCCCTTAGTTCTGAACATGATCTTAACCTTAACACATTGAATGATCTCACACCCATGAAGAGGTCAAGGAATGAAGAAAGGGATGACTATACTTCAGATTCCAACATACTATCTCCTCAATTTTTCTACAACAAAATTGAAGAAAGCCATCAAGATTGAACTAACTAATTGATAATATGAAGTAGGGGAATAGGCTCCATTAAATTTGGTATATAAGTTGTGTATTTTGTTAGGAATTGTCAACACCTACCACCAGAACTAAACATTGAGCTACTTTGAAAAATACTTGTTATTCTGTGTAGAAGAGGCATCCCAATATTCTTTTCAGTTGCATTTTGCTTCCCTTACCAAAACATTGATGACCTGGTCTTCTATTTTGTAAAATTCCAACCAAACAATGTTTAAGCACAACACTATATGCATCTATATACCGCCATATAATATCCACATAGTTACTGGCTTATGGATAATATTATTAATGTCTATATATATATATATATATATATATATATATATATATATATATATATATATATATATATATATATATATATATATATTTGTTACAATTTAATGGATATAGGTAGTTTTTTATTTTAATTACATCAAGTTTGTACAATCCCGTGCATTGCACGAGCTTTAGACCTAGTTTAACTATGAATTTATAATTTTTTTGTGGCAGCCTTTCCATTATTATTATTTTTAGCCACGTGTCATGCTATTGTTAACTATTTTTCTGCCATTTTGCTATTTTTCATTCGGCTAGCTGTGGGGTATGTTCTTTTCATACAATAAAAATAATGATAAATTATATTATAATACCACTTCTTGCACTTTATTTCAAAGAAGTAATAGCACAAATCTTTATTTTAAAGAGGTACCAGTTTTATAAATTATTACTATTATATTTTTAAAATATTTTTTTTAATTATTTTTCATTTTTATCTTTTTTATACAAGAATTTTTGTTGTTTCATATAGTAATTGTTGCATGATTTTCACATTTTCAAAGAACAAAATTTATGTTTCTTTTTACAATTTTTTCACAATAAAGATAAATCCTGCTTTTTCATTAAAAAAAAGGAAAAAAATCATGCTTTTATAAATTTTAGGATCACTCAAATTTCTTTAACATATCATTCTTTGATTATAAGATATAAATGTCATAATTTTGAATGATATCTAACTTTTTGTAATTTCACGGCAACTTGCAATCTGATTATTTAATTGGAAGATTTTTTAAATATTTTATTAGTTTGTGTAAAATAAAAGAGTAGTATATTATTAGTATTTCTTAATTAAAAATTTATGATATATAAAGTTATAATATTATTAAAAAATAACTTTTTAAAATAAAATATATTATTTTTTACTAAACTCTCTAGTGTAATAACATCTAATTTTATCTTAGAAATTTTATTTTTTAAATTTAAATTTTTATATATGTGCATTAAATGAATTATCACTCTTATCATTAAAAAAATAAAATATTTTCTATTATCTTAAAGTTTTGTAATTATATCCTTATAAAATATAATTTTTGAACATAAATATTTTCATCATTTTGTCACTTTTTAATTAAAAGGGGGGTTCTTTCATGTCATTAACAATAAAATTATTAAAAAAATAATATAATACTATTTACAAGCTAAATAATAACATGTTGTCTAGTCTCTAAATAGTAACATCAATTAAAAATTTAAAATAATTAAACAAATATATTTTTATTAACAACAAAGTTACTAAATAACAATATGTTACTATTTATAAATTAAATAGTAACATGTTGCTATTTAACATCAATAAAAAATTTAAAATAAATAAATAAATCAAGTTTTATTAACAACTAAACTACGAAAGAATAATATATTGCTGTTTGGTCTTCAAATAGTAATATCAACTAAAAATTTAAAAAAATTAAATAAATATATTCATTAACAATAAAACTAGCAAAAAATAATATGTTATTATTTATAGATCAAATTATGAAATAATAATATATTGTTGTTTGGTCTCCAAATAGTAATATCAATTAAAAATCTAAAATAATTAAACAAATCTACTCATTAACAATAAAACTAGTAAAGAACAATATGTTATATGTTACTATTTGTAAACCAAACATTAACATATTGTTATTTGGTATCCAAACAGTAACATCAATGAAAAATTTAAAATAAATAAATAAATTAAGTTTCATTAACAATTAAACTATTAAAATACAATATATTATTATTTGATCTTTAAATAGTAATATTAACTAAAAACTTAAAATAATCAGATAAATGTATTATCATTAATAATAAAACTGCCAAAAAATAACATATTATTATTTGTAAACTAAATAATAATATGTTATTATTTGATATATAAATAATAATATTAACAAAAAAATTCAAAATAATCAAACAAATGTATTCTCATTAATAATAAAACTGTCAAAGAACAATATATTATTATTTGCAAACTAAATAATAACATATTATTATTTTGTATACAAATAATAACATTAACTACTCAAAATAATCAAACAAATGTATTCTTATTAATTACAAAACTACCAAAAAAATCACATGTTATTATTTGCATATCAAATAGTAATATATTATTATTTGGTATATACACAATAATATTAATAAAAAAATTTAAAATAAATGTATAAATCAAGTCTTATTAACAATCAAATTATCAAAGAACCGCATGTTACTATTTAATCTTCAAATAGTAATATCAACTAAAAACTTAAAATAATCAGATAAGTATATTCTCATTAACAACAAAAATATCAAAGAACAACATGTTAATCTTTGTAAACCAAACAGTAATATATTTCTATTTAGCATTAAATAGTAACCTTAACTAAAAATTTAAAATAAGTGGATAAATTAATTTCATTAACAACTAAATTATCAAGAAATCGTATATCAACTAAAAATATAAAATAATCAGACAAATGTATTCTTATAACCAAACAGTAACATATTACTTTTTGGTATCCAGACAGTAACATGTTAACAAAACTTATAATAAATGAATAAATTAAAAAATAAAATTTATAATAAATGAATAAATTAAGTCTCATTAATAACCAAACTATTAAAAAATTACATGTTATTATTTAGTCTTAAAATAGTAATATTAACAAAAAATCTAAAATAATTATATAAATATATTTTCATTAACAATAAAATTATCAAAGAACAACACATTACTACTTTTAGATCAAATAATAATATCTTACTATTTAGTATCTAAATAATAACATCAATCAAAAATTCAAAATAAATAGGTAAATTAAATCTCATTAATAATCAAACTACTAAGGAACTACATGTTACTATTTGATTTTTAAATAGTAATATTAACTAAAAATTTAAAATTATCAAATAAATGTATTATCAACCAAACTATCAAAGAACCACATGTTACTATTTAATTATAACATGTTACTATTTGATATCTAAATAGTAACATCAACTAAAAATCTAAAATAAATAGATAAATTAAATCTCATTAACAATCAAACTATTAAAGAACTGTATGTTACTATTTAATCTTCAAATAGTAAATTAATAAAAAATATAAAATAACCAAATAAATGTATTCTTATTCATAACAATACTATTAAAAAATAACATATTATTGTTTACAAATCAAACAGTAACATGTTGCTATTTGATATTCAAATAATAATATAAATAAAAAACTTAAAATAAAATAATAAATCAAGTCTCATTAATAATCAAAACATTAAAGAACCACATGTTACTATTTAATCTTCAAATAGTAATATTAATAAAAAATATAAAATAATTAAATAAATGTATTCTTATTAACAACAAAACTTTTAAAGAATAATATATTATTATATTGTTATATTAATAAAAAATTATTAAAATTTTTTATTATAATAAAATTTTCTTAATTATTATTTCTTTTTTAGCAATGTATCTTCTCCTCATTTACTAATAATAAAAAATATTTTACATTGATAATAAATTAAATTTAAACTCTTAAATAAAATTTGATGTGTTTGATATATTTTATTATAGAACAAAAGTGCTTTATAAATATTGAATTTAAAACCTATATTTAGTGTAATATATAAGTAACTACCCTAATCACAAATAATTTAAAATAATATATCTAATAATTTAAATTAATTTACATGTTGTTGTTTTTCTTTTTTATCAATTTTATTATTTTTATTTATTTTATTATTTATAATCCAAATAATGATATATTCTTTTATCTTATGTGTTATATTTCGCACATTATACTATGTAATATAAATATAAAATAATACATTCTATTTTTATTATAAGAATATTTTAAATAATTTAAATTTTTAATACATAAAATACTAATTAAATTTACTAATTATATATTCTTTTTTTAACAAATTAAAATTTCATGGTAACTATATTATTTAAATTTTATAAATATTTTTATATCAAAATTTAAAAATATATTTTAAATTAAATATACATCAGTTAAAATTTTATTTAAAATTTATAACTTTCACATTATTTCTCTTCTTTTTATTTATTTTAGTGCATATTTTTATTTTTTAATTTATTCTTGTTCACCCCTATTATATAAAACTTATAACAAAAATTAATAAATAGTATAAATATAATATAGTGTATTTTCTTTCTATTATAGAAAGATTTTAAATAAGTAAAAATTTTAATTAATTTAATTTATTAATAAATTACAACTTACAAATTGTTTGTCTTCATTTCATTTACATCATTACACTTTTCCCCTTTTTTTTCATTTGCACTTCTATTATTTACAACTTAAACGCCAATGAGTAGTATAAATATAATATATTTTTTATTATAAAAATATTTATTAATTTTTAATAGGATTAATTTATTACATATTCCATTTTAAGTATTATTACCTTATAAATCATACACTGCTTTTTTTTATTTTCTTATTGCATTTTTTATAATATCTATTTTTATTATTTGCTATCCAAATATTGATATTATTAAATAGTATAGAGTAACATATTTTATTTTTATTATAAAAATATTTTAAATTACTAAAAATTTAGATATATATATATATATATATATATATATATATAAATTATTAATTGAACAATTTATTGCATATCCTATTCTTAATAAAAATATTTGATAAAATAAGATAAAGTTGATTTATTTAAATTTTTTCAATATTTTCTTAATATTAATTTTATGTTCTATATTTTAAATTAAATACACATCAATTGAGATTTTATCAAAATTTTACAACTTACACACTATTGTTTCCTTTTTTTATTTACCCCATCCTATAATCTTCTTTTTCCTTTTTGGTGTTCACTCATGCTGTTTAAAGCTCATACATCAATATACCGAGTCGTATTAATATAACATATCATATTTTTTATCATTATAATAATATTTTAAATAAATTAAAGATCTAATTAATTAACTATATATTATATTTTTAACTTTTATCATTTTACGATTCATTCATTGTTCCTAGTCCTTCTATTTGCTTGGCTATGTAATTTTTTTTTTCATTTTTACTCCTATTATTTACATTTCAAACTCTAAAATTACTATGTAGTATAGAAATAATATGATATATTTTATTTATTATAAATTATTTTAAATATGTTAATATTTTAATACAAAAGGCATTAATAGAATTAATTATTTTCATATTGTATCTTTCAATAAAAATGTTTGACAATTAAAATTTTGTCAAGTTTTATTTAAATTTTCTTCATATCAATTCAACTACTATGTTTAATACAAATTCTAGACTTTACAATTTAGATGTTAATATTACTAAGTAATATAAATATAACATAATATAATTTTTTATATTATAAAAATATTTTAATAAGTTAAATTTTGAATTTAATTAAATAAATTTATTATGTGTTCTATTTTAACTTTTATTTTTTATAATTTATGTATTATTTTTTATTTATTTTATTACATACTTTTTAATCTTATTTTTATTATTTACAGTTCAATTCCTAATATAATTAAGAGGTGTAAGTATAACACCGTATATTTTTTGATAAATTATTTTAATTAAGTTAAATATTTAATATAAAAATATTATTCAAATTATATTCATAATTCTATTTTGAAATTTTTATTTAAAATTTAAAATCAAATTTTTATTGAAAATTTTAAAATATTTTTATTATATTAATTTTTAGGTACTATATTTCAAATTTATGAATTACAAATATAAACATCGACTTCTTCTTCGAATGCACTCAATTTCAAGAAAACATGACATCAAATGCAATTTAAATTGAGTTACAAAAGTGGCTGATGATTTGAGTAATATTATTTGTAATTCTTTTTATTCTACTCAATTCTAGGTATTTTATTTTTTGGTAGTTCTAACTATTTATTTTTCTAAAAAATATTTCCATTAAATTTAGCTTTTACTAATTTATTTACTTAAAATTTATCTAATATTAAGTGACAACATGTCCAAATAATAAATAGTTTAAACTTGATTTAGAATAAAATTTAGATGGACCATACAAAATTTTTATCCTATGTACCCTTCAAAAATTCACAAATATTTCATCAAAACTATAAAATAATACTTCATTTGGATTTGACACTGGAACTCAATCACATGATCGTATCAATTCGAAAGATAATTTTATAGCCTTTGGTGTTATCACATCTCATGCATTATTTTTACCTTCACATTTTCTTATAAAAAAAATTGAATTGTACTATTAACTCACTTCTTCCATTAAAAAGTGCATATTCAAACATCAATTTTTTAAATGTGAGAGTAGAAGTATTTTTTTTTTACAGATAAATGTAAAACAACAATGTTGGATTTATAATTTTGCTTTTACCTTTTTTTTATTCATACTTTTTCTTATGTAGGGCTGGTATTTTAAAATTCTAAATCTTACTTATATAGAAGTAACCGTGGGTAAAAAAATAAAAAAAAAGGATAAATACTCTTATTACTTGACAATTAATGTACTCTTTTTATCTTTTTATTTGCTTTATTGTATTTTTTCCTTCTACACATTAACTTCTATTATTTATAGTTCAAATACCAATATTACAAAAACTCTATACCTAAACCTTTAAAATAAAACACAATATATTTTTTATGATAAAAGTATCTTAGATAAGTTTAAGATCTTGTTTAATTCAATTAATTAATTAGATATTTTATTTTAATTATTTATTTTACAAGTGATGCATTATCTCTTCTTTCTATTTATTGTTTTGCATTTTTTTACACTTCAAATATTAATATCACTTAACTGTATAGGTATAATATGGGATCTTTTATTTTTATTATAAAAATATTTTTAAATTAAGACTTTAATATATAAATTACAAATTGAATGAATTAACTACATATTCTACTTTTAATAGCAATATTTAAAAATTAAAACTGATTTTATCTATTTAAAATTCTTCAATATTTTATTACGAAAAAAAATTCGTCAATCCCTTTTATATCAATTTTCACATGCTATTAAATATAGAGTAATTTAAATTTTTATTATAACTTTATAACCCACGTATTATTTCTCCTTCTTTTGTCTATTGTATTATACATTTTGCTTTTTTTTACTCTTATTATTTATAACTTAGGCAATATTAAATAGTATTGATAAAGTACAATATATTTTTATTATAAAAGTATTTTAAATAAATTAAATTTTTCATTTAATTAAATTTATTGATTACATATGTAACTCTTATCACTTTATGACTAATCCAATGTCTTTCTTTTTTTTATTTATTCTATCATATATTTATTTTTTATATACACTTCAATTATTTATAATTTGAGCATTAATTTTATTAAATAATATAAATATAATATAATATAAAAAAAATACATTTTTCTTTGTTATTTTTATAATTTTTCTTTATAATATTAAACTCATTTAATATTTATTGATATAAATATAGGTATAAATTAATTACATCCCATACAAGGCACGGACTCAAAAATTAATTTAACTTATTATATACACTAATATATATAAATAAAAAATTAAAAATAAAATAATATTTTTATTTAAATATTTAATTGTTTTATGATAATTTAAAATTTTTTTATGTATATAATATTCTAAATATCAAAATTTTAGAATTCATTGCTACCATTGGTGTATCGCGCTAATGTGGTTGCCATACGAAAACAGAGGTGGAACCTTTCAATGTTTATATGTACAGTTGATACGAGACTGCCATAATCACTTTGAACCTTTCCAAATCTCTGTGCAATCACTCTCACAATAACAATCTGACAATCTAGTAGCAGCAAAGAAAGGGGAAAAAATGAAAAAAAAGGGGGGGGGGGAGGTGGGGGAATGAGCCAACCGGTTGAAGACCAATACAGAAATAGACTATCTTTAAGGGAAGCAAATGGCAAAAATACCGATATACGATTATTTTACAAATTTTTTTTTGTTTTACCATAATTTCAAAATAATTTACCAAAGTACGCAGGGCGTCATTTAAAATGGCGTACGCGGGACCCCGAGGCGCCAAATGGTGTGGCACTTCTGTAGGAGGAAAATTCAAGGGAGCGCCAGTTTGAAAGGCACCCCCAGCTTGGAGGCGTCATACAAGGTGGCACCCCATTGCTGGAGGCGCCATTTCAAGTGGCGCTCCCGTTTGAATTTCAAATTCTTGGAGACACCGTTTGATTTGACGCCTCCTAGCCTCTATAATTCCCTTCCCCCTTCTCCGCAGCGCCACACAAACACAAGCCTTCTCCCAGCCGCAACACAAACACAAACCCTACCTTCCTACCTCACAGCCTGCACCTCTTCTCTTCTCTTCGCAGCACCTCCTTCCTTCTCTTTTCGAAGCCGTTCGCACCATTTTTCATTTTGATCTTCTTTCGGCTCTTCCTTGGTTAGTATTTTTATAATTTGTATATTTATATTATAATTTTTATTAGTTATTATGAGAATATATTTTATAGTATTAGAAAAAATTTTATTCTATGTTGATTATTATGATTTATGATATGAAATTATCTGTGATAGTTTATAATTTTTATTGATTAGTTTTTTTATATTTTTTTGTGTTTATACTATAATTTTTATTTGTTACTATAAAAATATATTTTACAGTAGGAGAAGAATTTATATTTTATTATGATTTATAATGTGAAATTATGATCTAGGATTTAGAAAAAATTTATATAAATTTATATGATTTGTGATAGTTTGTGATTTGTACTGGTTATTATTTTTATAATTTCTGTATTTATATTATAATTTTTATTAGTTATTATAAGAATAAATTCTACAGTCGGAGAAGAATTTTTATTTTATATTAATTATTATGATTTATATTGTGAAATTATGATATAGGATTTAAGAAAAATTTGTACAAATTTATATGATCTGTGATAGTTTGTGATTTTAAAAGAAGAATAAAGAGAATAAAGAAAAGTGTATAAAAATAAAATTTACGATTTAGGTAAAAATTATGTTTAGATATTTTTAAAATATAAAATTTTTTAGGATATAGGATATGATAAAAATAAGATTATTTTTATTATATGTTGATTATTACGAGAATATATTATCCTATTGATCAATATTTTTAGGTTAATTCTAGAGGAATATATGTCAAAATAAGTGAATATCAATTGAGGGTATTTTGTAAAGACTTGATATTTTATGTATTATTTTTATTTATTTTATCCTTTTTATTGTACATTTTTGTTATTCTTTTTTGTTAACTCATGGTATTTAAATCATATATACTAATATTTTTTAGCAGTAAGATATATCAATTTTTTTATTATAAATGTATTCTATATAAATTATATAATTTATTTAATAAATTCATTTATTATACAATTAATTTTTTTATTACTTTATACCATTCGTATTGTTTATTTCCTATTTACTCTACTGTAATCTTTTTATTCAAACTCGTATTGTTTATGGCTTAAAACATTAACATCGTTAATTAACATAAATATAATAAGTTATAATTTTTTAGCTTATTATAATATTTTAATCAAATTAAAGCTTTAATATACATTTAATTAGAAAAAATAATTAATTTCATATTATATTTTTAATAAAATACTTAGTAATTAAATTAAATTTTATTTATATAATTTTTTGAAATTTTTGTTGATAATAATTTATAAATATTATGTTTTAAATTTAAAATACATCAATTAAGATTTCTTCAAGGATTTACAGTTCGTACATTAATTTTTCTTCATTTCAGCTACTTTGTTTAATTTTTTCTTCTTTATTTTTTCAATCATTCTATTAAAAGTTCAAATGTAATATATTGAATAATATAAATATAATATAATATAATTTTTTTTATAACTAATTATTTTTAATTATCAAATATTTTATTTAAAAAAATTAATATTATGAAAAGTGTTAATTGATAAGGATTAATTATATATTTCAGTCTTAATAAAAGTATTTAAGAATAAAAATTAATTCTCTAAAATATTTTTATTCCTTTAATATATTGTCTTGCAAAATATATTTATTTTAACATCATTTTTGCATAATTTTTTTAATAATACAATAATATCTAATAATTTTTACTTAGAGATTAAAGTTATTAAAATATCTAACAAATTTTTCTTTCATATAGAGGCTTTTTTTTGTTTGCTTTCCCTTGTACTTACCAGTTAGTATTTTTATAAATTTTGTGCTTATATTATAATTTTTATTAGTCATCATGAAAATATCTTTTATTTTGATAGAGAAATTTGTTTAGAATATTATGATAATAATAATATGAGTTTTTTATTTTATATTGATTATTATGGTTTAGGGTGTGAAATTATGATTTAAGATGTGAAATTATGATTTATGAAAAATCTATAGGAACTTATATGTACTGTGATAGGTTGTACTATTAAAAGAAGAATAAATGAGACGAAGAAAGGTGTTCTAATATAAGTTTTAGGACCTAGGTGAAAGTTATATTTTGAAAAAAAAATTTAAAAATTTTAATATATCATAAGAGAGGTACAGAGTCATAAAATTTTAGGATATGTGGAGGTAACCAGAAGTTTTAAAAAATAGAAAATTGTTATTGAAAATATGAATATTTTTCTATTTAAATAGTAGATATTAAAAATGCAGGAATAATAAACGTACTCAGAAAAATTATGCTATGCATAGGGTTATTCAGAAAGCATTAAAATATATGTGGAGGTACTGTAATATATGTATTACACGAAGTCAGTATATGTAAAAAAGAATTCATGACTGTAATCATAAAAAAATACAAATAATAGTGTGTAAATAATTGTGGTTGCTATTTAGTAATAGGTGGGAAGGGAGAAAATTATCGTGAAAATAAAAAATGGTATGTATTGAAAAAGTTGATTAATTTAATTAGTATAATGTGTGCAGAATAAAAAAAATTAACAATTGAAAAAGATAAAGTAAATTATAAATAAGATTATATAGCCAAATATTATATTAGTTTTAGAAAAGAAATAACATTTAGTTGGTCGGAAAAAATTTTCCTATTATATGATATGTTTGTTATATAAGAAAAATTGTTATGCAATAATATTTAAAAATTAAGCTTTTTCTCAATTGTGTACAAGTAAGCGAAAATTGGAATTATTGTTTCAAATATAAATTTTTTTTTGTAATAATTTATTTATACTACATCAGAATTTATGCAAAAAAAAGAAAAATTAGAATTAAATTATTTAAATCACACTTGCAAATTAACATTAAAAATGTATGAAGTATGAAAAATTACGAATGAGTGTAAAAATAACTTAAAATTTTGTTGAAAAAAAATGTCTACCTGTAAAGGTCGGAATAGGTTAGGCCTGTGCGGGTAAATTTTTACGTACTATTAGATAAATATATTCCATTCATTTTTACTTGTAATATTAAACAGTAGTTCCTTCATTTATAAGAACATAAATTGTATATGATAATATATGTCAGTTGTGAAGGTGCAGTGAATGTTTTGCAGCTAAAAGTAACAAGATGAAGAAAAGTTTAATTACTTTTATATATTCAAATAGTACAATGATTGAGGGATCAATGGGGATAATGTACGATGGACTTCTCCAAGGCATTGAAATTGAGAGGATGCAGCACTATGGATGTTTTGCGGGAGAGGATTCATGGTCGACTGAAGCTTCACCAAGATCAAGCTGTGGGGAAAATTGTCTACAGGTTTCCACAGCATCAAACAGAGACCCAATATATGGCATATGAATTGGACGACGATGAAGACTTGGCATGTGCCATAGCAAGCTACGAACAACATCCGACAATGACAATAATAGAATTATACATGGAGGTGATCACATCCGAACTGCACGCTGGCAACCTGGGCTCACAAGAAAGAGTCCCAATAACTAGACCACCCGTAGATTGAACGGCTCACGTTAGCACTAATTGTTCAATGGTGCGTGAAGGCCCTCCTTACACAGGTGGGATCGAGTTTCACATTTCTGATAGTTATACTCCTGTATTGGACTCATCTGTTGCAGGTGTTTTCCCGAGGAATGTATCACATACCATGATGGGTTTAACAAGTGCCTTACCGATCGTAAAGGAAGAATCCACTGATCCTATATTCATGGATGCCCACCTTGAGTCTGGTTTTGAAGACGATGAGGTTTCTTACAGTAGCGATGGTGAAGGTGACACTGATGATGAAGAACATGCCACTCCACATAGAGACAGTGTTGCAACGCGGTGTGTGAGGAGTGACAATGTTGCACAGGCATCATTGGGTGTCCCTCAAGCTGATGTCTTCTCTTATATTAATTGGGATGCCATAAGGAATGCTAATGAATTTTCGAAAATAATGAAACCAAGCTATGATTACGGCATGGAGGACTTACAGGTTAGGCAAGAGTTTGATTGCAAGGAGGCATTAATTGCTGCCACCAAGCATTACCACATCAGAAGGCACCATAGTTACTACATGGAGGAATCAGATAGTAGAAGATTAAATGTGAAGTGTGATAATTATAGGGAAGAATGCAAATTTCCCCTTAGAGTGACCAATCTGAAGAATTCTAACACTTAGACAATAACTAGATTTTCAGGGCCTCACACATGTATTAATGTCAGCTTAACACAGGATCACAAGTGTCTTAACTCCGAGTATATCAGTTCCTTAATACTGGAGATGATTAAAGTGAAGCAAGATGTTCCAATCTTGCTTATACAAGAGAGGGTGGAAGGCATATATGAGTATAAAATTTCGTATGGAAAAGTATGGAAGGCAAAACAGAAGGCAATTGTGAAGGTGTACGGAGATTGGGATAAATCATATGAAGTGCTCCCCAAATGGTTGGACATTTTAGGCTATTGTGACCAAGCTCTGTTCAAGTTAGAGTCAGAAGAATTCGTCACAGTTACAACCATGTTGATCCACAAAAACATGTTTTCAACCAAGTTTTCTGGGCTTTCAAGCCATGTATTGTCGCGTTTCCCTACTGCAAGCAATTCATACAAGTTAATGGAACGTTTCTGTATGACAAGTACAGAGGTGTGCTACTGATTGCTGCCACCCAGGACAGTAACAAGTGTCCCGTACCTCTTGCTTTCGCCATTGTTGAGAGGGTGAACTATGAAAACTGGAATTAGTTTTTGGCATTATTACGGGTAAATGTTATGAACCAACAAGGAATATGCCTGATATCATATCGACACCGAGTTATAAAAGATGTTGTAGCCAACGAAGGTCTAGGGTGGCAGCCTCCTCATGCTTTTCATCAGTACTGTATCAAACATATTGCCAGCAACGTTCGCAAGAAATGCAGGGATAACAATGTCAGGAAAGTTGTCCTTAAGATTGGTATGCCTTATAGCACAACTTCTTTGTTGAACCTTTCATCTATAAATTTGTGTATCTGGTAGTTCAACCCAGTTAACCTATTTGTCTCCTTCTGTTCAGCATATGAGCCCAATTGGGAAAAGGCCATGGAGAGATTGGACAACCTAAGCAAAGTTAATGAGGAGATCCACAAGAAGTTGACATCTATTCCGATGGAGAAGTGGATGCTCGCTTATGATGAAGGAAGAAGATATGGTCATATAACGACTAATATAGTAGAGTGCATTAATGGCCTCTTCAAAGGATTAAGGAAGCTACTAATCACAGGCCTTGTTCAACAAACATACTATAGATGTGTCGATTACTTTGTGGAAAAGGCGAAAGAAGCACATGCTGAACTACAACAAGGCCACATGTACGCGAGCAGATTCAAACAAGAGCTTGCGACTATCCAGTCACATGCTTCTTCTTACCACATTCGTGCTTATAATAGACAAGGAATTAGGTTTGAAGTGGTGAAGGGCCCTGATATGGCCAGGGAATCATGTGAAAAAGTTGTCCAAGTGTTATTAGACAAAGGGCAATGTGAATGTGGATAATTCCAAGCATATAGGTATCCTTGCGCTCATATTATTACTGCTTGTGCCTCAGTCAACATATCGTGGGAACCATACGTCAATCCTGTGTACAGACTTGACACCCTACTTAATTGCTACAAATCTGAGTGGTGGCCAATCGGGGAGTGGTCGCAATGGAATAACCTACCTCTATTTCCTATCCTGGTTCCAAATTATGGAAGATTACGTGAAAAGGGACGACTGAGGTCGACACAGATCAGAAATGAGATAGATTGGCCTCAGGAGAGTGGTGCCAGGAAAAAATGCAGTCATTGTAAGATGGAAGATCATAATCATAGGTGCTGCCCACTTCTACATGGAGATGAAGGCCCTTCCTCACGTTAATTTTGATTATTTACTTTCGCAGATATGTTACGAAGTATTTTGACCAATGTCATAAGTGTAACGGTCGGATGATGTGTTTTTTTTATTGTTGTAAAATTGCATGTCATTATGTATATATATGTTGCCCCATTACTAGTAATGTGAACAAATTACTTTAATTGTCCAAATGTTATAAATTCTTGTGTTGATTTTTGTACTTAAATTACACAAGTATGTTAACTTAGTGTGTGTTTAAATTCTATTCTAATGCAATTCTTATGGTGGCAGATGGCATCTACTTCCCGACGCATTGATCCTGGACCACGGGATCCTTCACTATTGACCACTCAGGGCTCACATATATCTCAGTCCATTTGGGCAGGCCATGTATGGAAATAGTCAGATCTTAAAAGTTAGTTGAACATTTTCTGTATTATCAGATACAATAATTATTAATCTTTTTCTTTTGCAGCCTGACCGTGTGCTGAGGATTCGACGGGCTCATCACTATCATCACCAGTAGCCGCTGGAGTTAATTGTCCCTTTGTTTCGAGAGGAAGGTTTTTACGGCCTCGCGATGTGCAAGTTTATGCCGATCGACCATCAGTTGATCAGTGCTTTTGTAGAGAGGTGGAGGCCAAAGACACACACCTTTCACATGCCACAGGGAGAGACGACTATTACATTGCAGGATGTTGCCTCGGTCTACCCGTTGACGGTCAAGCAGTGACGGGGCCCACTGTGTGGGGATGGGGAGCCCTGATAGAGAAATATCTGGGACTTCAGTTACCGGTGGACGAGAATGTCATCAGAAGGGGGCGATTGAGGATGAGTTGGTTGGAGAGGCATTTCATTCATCTTCTAGATGATGCGGATGAGGTGACAATGCAAAGATTCACTCGGGCCTACATTCTGCGTCTCATTGGTGGGACGTTATTTCCAGACCAGTCCAGCACATATGTCCACCTCATGCACTTACCCTTGCTCGAACACTTCCGTGAGGCTGGGACGTACAGTTGGGGATCTGCCTACCTGGCCTATCTGTACAGAGAGCTGTGTAAGGCCACTGCTCTGGATTACAGGGAGATAGGAGGGTGTTGCTTACTACTGCAGCTATGGACATGGAATAGATTTCCCACTATCGCCCCCGCGATTACCGTTGCAGACATACCAAATGGGGATGCAGGGATTGGCCCCCTAGCCCATAGGTTAGAAAAATTTTTAATTTACACTTGTATTTAAGTTAACTTTTAAGTTATTTAACTTATGCATTGTACTTGGTAGGTGGCACTATCAAAAGACGTTCCAGGAGAGTCCAGCACACAGCCTACCCTATTATAGATACACACTGGACTGTCTTCGTCTCGACCAGGTATGCAGGGGCTAATGTGTATTTTTATTTCAGTTCGTCATCCATTTGATTGTCGCATTTAAATGATAATATAAATATGTAATTTCAGATCGCTTGGATCCCGTACACTGAGGTAGTCACTGCATCACTTTCTCAGTACTGTTTTGACAGGAGTGACATGTGGACAGTAGTGGTGCCACTCATTCACTTTCAGATTGTCGAGTGGCACCATCCAGATAGGGTTCTGCGATAGTTTAGACTATGTCAGCCTATTCCTGAGCCACCAAAGCAAGTGGCGGAGGTCCATTACCTTCACTTATCCGGTCGGCATGATAAGGAGTGGCACATCCGCCATCAGCCATACATTGCACTCTGGGATATCCGACGACACTTGTGCGCTGTCATCGAGCCGACCACACGACTAGTCCTAGGCCCACGGTCCGAGTACATGGCATGATACAGACGGGTTACTAGGCGATTTATTACACCCGTTGGGGGAGCGCTAGGCCTTGTGGTAATACTGCGTGCTAATTTTTTGTGTATGATTTTCTTCCCATGCATTAGTATTGTAACTAACTTTAATGTTAAAAATTTGCACAGGTAGATGAGGTGTCCACACTACAGGACTTCACTACACCTGAGGGGCAGTCTAGGTTCACCTTTGATGCACTTAGATCAGCGATGGACTCCATCCTTCATGTCATTTAGGAGGTTGATCATGTGATTATTGACTCACATGCGAAGCTAACTCCTCATGCCCATCATATCCCAGACCCTGCGGAGAATGACCATGATCAGCCTCGTTCTTGTCGACGTTGTCGCACTACTCCATGACCTACGTCGCAGGGTGATGTTCCGTCCACTTCGACAGTGCAACAGACTCTGCCATTGACTGCTCAAGAGACCATGATGATGATGCCTGATATAGCTAGCTCATCTCATATGTACCCTACTGCACCTGATGATCCTTCATCCTCCACTATGTTCCCAGGTGCATTATATGGTCTGTCGTCATCTCATATGTACTAGTTTACTCCTGATGTTCCATCCTTATTCCAGGCATTTTCACATATACCAGGAGTTTCATCATCATTCCATGTCTTTCCTTATGGTGATACTGGTCCATCACAGCCATATCATCCTGTATTTAATCTACATACTCAGGATCAGGGATCGACACTTGGTGGCATGATGACAGATGACACAGTGCTTGCCGATAGAGGTAAAGGTGGAGGCAGAGCAGGAACCAAAGATAGAGGCAGAACGGGAGCTCGAGGTAGAGGAGCCACAGACACCGGAGATGTGACTCCCGAGCCTACGCAGAGTGTTTGTAGATATGGCCGCTACATTACCAATCATGGATGTGGGACTGGACATCACCTACGTAGACATTAGCGTTCTTTTTCATGTTTATTGTATATTCATACACATCTATCTTACTATTTTATTGCTAAACATCAACATTTAGGATGGTTTTGATTATTACGACATTTTTACCTTCTTGCGTGGGTACTTATATCGATTTTAATTACCAATTCTTCTCATAAACACATAATCAATTCAATTCTCATATAACGGATCAAATATATGCAATTAACTAGAGTTTTATTCTCTCCTCTGGTATTTTATTTTCATAACTTTAATTATTATAAATTATTAACAAACATAGATTAATTATAAATTTTTTAAAACAATGGCTGTTTATTTTTTTCTAATGATAAGGATTATTCCATATTCCACATCTCGTTGGGCAAAAGTATCGAAGCACTATTTTTTTTAGAAACTATTTTTCATTTTACCTATCTTTCGTAATACTAAACCAAAATACGCACAACGGCGGAGAGACGCCAAACCAAATGGCTCCTCCGAGGGCGGTCGAGGCACATCTCCCAAATTTTAAGTTAACATATAAATAATAGAAAATAATAGACTTTAAAATAATTAGAATATTTAGTTTTTTTTATAAAAGTAATGATAATGACATCTCCCAAAATTATTAATTAACATTATAATTTTTTTATTTTCACTATTATTATAATTATCTATTCTTTTATTTATTTACCATGTTAAAATAATTAAATAATATTAAAATAAATTAATAAATTTTATCTTCATAATATGAAATATATAATTATTTTTTAATTAAATTTTTTCTCATTATTTATTTTAATATTATTAGTGAACAAATGAATAAATAATTACAATAAATATAAAAAAATTAATAATATTAATTATAATATTTGAAGGATAAATTACCATCATCCTTATAAATGACATTAAATGCTATTTTTATTCAATACGTTATGAGTTGAGTCAACCAAATATTGACGTCAAACCACGTAACACAATTGTCAACGTAGATGGGGATGCTGGTCATGTACAATACCAAGATCCAACAAAATCCAAGTGGTTTGGATCCACAGTACACACGGTCACCGGCTAATTAACTTAGAAATGAAGAGCAAGTAGGCTGTAGGCCAAAGGCGCCATATCGCCTACCGTCCCTTCCCTCGAGCGCCAATGGCGCCATTTCGTCTGGCGTCCCTCGGCACGCCATTTGGCATCTCTCTGCTGCTATGCGTATTTTGATAAAATGTTTTGAAGGAACGGTAAAACGAATATTAGTTTCTAAAAAAATAGTAAATTGGTACTTTTGCCTCTCATTACTAAAATATTTTGTAATTGTGACGAAATAAAAAGGAATTAATTCATGATATAATCTTAATTTCATTACAAAATGAAAAGATTATTGCAATAAAATAACCACATTTTTTTTAAATTTCAACTATCTTCAACTTTGTCATTTCGTATTTATTTTGTTACAAAATAAAAATAATTTTATTGAAATAAATACAAAGTAGCAAGATTATTATCGGAATAAATACAAAATACAAAGAAACATTTATTTCGTTATATTTCTTTTCATTTTTAACAATCTTCAACTTCGTATATAAAAAATATTATCGAATAATTCAATAAATTTGCTTATGTCTAATAACGTATTAAATAATTACTTGTAATAATATAATTCCGGATGGTGGAATTATATAATTCTAAAAAATGATAAATATTAAGTGTCATGGGATCAAATTTTAAGAGACATTAATATAAATAACGTAATTATTATTTATTGATCCTACATTTTATTTTAATAATATTCAATTATTTGCTAAATATTTATTATTTTTATTAAATATATTATTATTAACTACTTTCTTATTTAATTCTTATAATAAATTTATGTATTAAATATCAAAGTGGAATAAAAAAATTTTTAATGATATGAAATATAATTATGAAATTAGTCATTTATTTTTAAAAATTTATTTTGAGTCACAATCACACGTTATTTATTTTTAATTTTTTTTAAAAAATTATTTTGAGTCACAATCACACATTATTTATTTTTAAATTTTTTAAAAAAAAATTATTTTGAGTCACAATCACACATTATTTATTTTTAAAAAAATTATTTTCAGTCACAATCAAACATTACTTATTTTTAAAATTTTTTTAAAAAAATTTTTTAGTCACAATCACACATTTTTAAAAAAAAAAAATTTAAGAAAAATTGAGAAAAATTGCAGTGAGGGCGCCATTTTGAACGGCGCCCTCAAGCTCTCCAGGGGCGCCACCCAAAGTGGCGCCTCCTCCCCTACGAACGCCACCCCCCTGGCGCCTCCGCCCCTCACGCGTATTTTGATAATATATTTTCGAACAACGGTAAAACGAAAATAAATTTTTAAAAAAATCGTAATTTGATACTTTAACCAAAGCAAATGCTAGTTAAGAAATGTAAAATGATACAAGGTTTCAATATAAATAGATATATAAAATAAATTAATTCATATTTATTTTAAAATTAAGTTATATTAATGCAATAAATATTAAAAAATATCTAATTATTTATAATTTTATTAATTATATTTTTAATATTACATATGTATGTATTTATTTATGTACTTATTTTTATTTATTATTCAAAACAAGATTATAATTATTCAAAATATAATTAAAGATATATATTATCAATTCATTTAAAAAATTAATAAATTATAAGTTATCAACTCCATACTATTTGAAATATCTTATTAACTTAAAATTTATTTTTTAATAAGTTAATGAATTAAATATTTTTAAAAATTAATTTATATTTTATTAAATAAATCAATAAATTATAAATCAATTTGCGTATTTATTTCGTTGAATAAATGTTAAATAGGAAAGTAACGTATAAGGCAAAATGGTAACGATAATCAAGGTGCATGCATCGGAATGCTTTCAAGTGAGTTCAATGTGCGCCCGGCTGTGTCACCCAATAACAAGGTCCTACAGATTCATGGGGTGCAATTACCGTCAACTCATTATATTCCGTGACAGAACATATTTAGGGAGAGGGGTGCTCGCTAACCTTCATAGATGTGGATTTTAATATTTTTTATTTATTTATTTATATAAAATATTATATTATTAATTTAGTAACAATAAAATAATATAAAATATTATAATCAATTTTTCAGAACGAATCGATTGCAATAGACTTAACAATTCAAAAGGAATGAGATGATTTACTCCACTCAAACTTGGATTGGACAAACCGGAAACAACAGCCGTCCTTTTTCCTCTTTTTTTTCATTCCACAGATCCGGTACCCTTTTTCATTTATTTATTTTTTCTTTCCACCGAAACTCAACCAACAATAAATAAAATAAAATTTAAAGAATATCAACTTAATTTTTTTCCTTTCATTAAAAAACCCAAAATTCAATAACTATAAATAGATGAACCTGACAAGCAATTCTGAACTATGTTTTTCCGTTTTTTTTTCTTCCGATATCTTTTTTTACTCCTTCTTTTAACACTTAAACACTTGACGACTAATAAAAATAGAAAAAGAAAGACATAAAGCCTAAAATTAATTCACATTGGCAACACAATCTTCCTTCTATATTGCTAATAGCGATATAACCTGCAGGTCTCATGATAAATTGTATTGTTCTAATACTATGTGAAGAAATATAATTAGAATTTAGATGAAAAAAAGAATCGAAAGAAACTATATAATTTGGGAAAAAAGACTCTAATATGTTATTGAATGTTTGAATTATTATAAGATTCAATCTTAATACTCTATTTATATAGAGTTATTAATATTAATAAACATAAAAATTTTAATGCTTTTAAAATTTGAATGTAAAATAAACAAGCCTATAATATTATAAACCTAATTATTAACATAACTTTCTAATCAATTCAATGAAATTGAATTTACTAAAAGTAAAAATATGCATAACTGCATTTTCTTCACTTTGTAATTTTGGGTTTGGGTTTTTTTTTTTATTTTCATATGATGATTTAACTATACAAATCAATAAATATTTGCCATATTCAACAATTAGAAATAAAAATCTGTAAATTAATTGTAGCAAGAAATAAACTACAAACGAAATTGAATCTTAGGAACTACTCTAGCTTTGAAACCAATTGGGAAAAAAGAAGAAAGAAAACTCTTTAGCTAAACAATGAGATTCTATTCACTTTTGAATGCCAAACTACAACTTTTGGATGGTATTTATAACTGTTTACAGAGGTAAATTAATCCTAAATTTTTTAAAAAATATCTCCCCATGCAATTTTCTAAGCAAGCTTTTAAGTTTCCTAATGTCTAAGTGCAATATTTTTACAACTCCCTTATCTAAAAACTCTAAAAATTATCTCCTAGAAACTCTAAAAGCATCTCCTAGAAAACTCCATACATTATGTTGGCTTGGCCTTGTACTATACTTATAAGGATGAAAATATTTAAAATAATTATGCTAATAAGTAGAGTTATTTAATTAATCGAATTTAAACTAAATGTAAGCATTCATATTTCAATTCACAAACATATATAATTTTGAATTTTGTTTTATTATAATATAACATATATTGTATAAATTATAATGTATATTTTATTTGTAGATTACCTTAACATTCCTTCACAACTATTACAATGAAACCTTACACCAGTTTGATTTAAGATTTGAGCATGATATATAATATATTAACTTTGATTACTTAAATAACTTAAGTTCAATAAACTAGACACAATAGTTGTCTTTAACCAATCAAGTTTGAAGTGTAACAAACGGTATCATCAAAGCATTAGCTAGCTATACACTTGAGTCATGAATTGATAAGCCTAATAAGAATATTAGACCATTTCAATAAGGAAATTATAAGATTATATTTTAGATATAAGTATGGTATATAAGGCAATTACTTGATTACTTAAACAACTCATATTAGTCTTTTAAACTAATTGATCAGGCCTTGTAGTTGTCTTAGGTCAGTTAAGTTTAGGGCATGAAAGTTATTAATATATCTTATTTTATTATTATTTTCACTTGATTTTATATATTTTTATTTAATTTTCATAGTATAAAAAAGTTAAAGAATTATTATCATTATTACATTATTATTATAAAATAATTTTTAAAAACACTAAAAAGTATATTTTGACTATTAATCCTTTTACAATAACTAAAGATGTACATGGGTTGGGTCGGGTGGGTTTTAGGCTGGGTCATCTAGGCCGAATTATATAAAATTTAAGGTTCAAACCCGACCCGGCCTATTTATGTCTTTTTTTAAATTGGCCCAACTTGGCTCGAAATTATAAAGGACCCGAAAACTTGAAATTTTATTATTTTTTATTTTTGAATAAAAAATTAAACTTTTTAAAATAAAAAATATATATTTAAATAGATAATATGATATTTAAATATATAAATTATTTAATTATATTAAATTAATCTTTTTTATATTAAAATAATTAGATATAATTATATTTTTAATATATAATTATATTATTAAAAATAAATTAATATAATCAGACCGAACCAAGCCTATTGGGCTTTTTTATCTTAGCTTGAGTCTGGCTCAATTATTAATCAGACCATGAAAAAAAGTTCCATTAAGCTTATCGAGCTAAAAAAAATTTAAATAATATATTTTTTCGAATCGGACTCATCGAACTAGGCAACCATGTATACCTCTAACAATAACAATTATTAATTGGATATCTAGATGGCCCTTTATGAAATTTTTTATAAGGGAAAGTGTAAACCTCTGGTAGAATAGTTTGAATTAGGAGAAATAAAACTCTTAAGACTAGATTTCGTAATAAGCCCCCTAGAAACAGATTAAATTATCTAAGATTGGTTGAAAACAATACAAGATCAATAAAAATTTTATATGGACAAAAGGAAGGGAGAGTTAAAGTTCCAACAGGAAATATGTATAATTCCTTAAAGCGTCACCAATAAAAGGAGTTATGCAATTCAAGAAGAAAAAAAAATTAGCACCTTGTTTCATTGGAGCTTTCCCAATCATCAACCTTAAGAGAGTTGTTGCATATCATCTAGAGTTGTTGGATAGTTTGCATACTATACATCTAGTGTTTCACGTTTTAATGGTCTAGAAATACATACTATATGTATCTCATACGATCCAAGATGAGTTGTTGTTCTTGGATTCTAAATTATCTTATGAGAGGTAGCTAGTTAAAATTCTAGAATGTTAAGTTTGAAATTGAGATCCAAGAATGTGCCATTTGTGAAAGTTCGTTGGAAACAACATAGAGTTAAGGAAGCTACTAGAAAGCTAGAATTAGAGATATGACAAAAATACCCATATTTATTTGTTAAGTGCTAGAATATAATTAACCTATTTATGTACAACTTTTTAGTGTAGCAAAATCCTAAGAATTGAAGGATGAATTCTTTTAAATGGGAGATGCATTATTATAACTTCTAAATTTAAAATATTTTCTAAAATATTTTCATATGAAAATAATAAATCCATATAAAGAAATATGAAGTAAAATTTTGTGTAAATAATAACTAATTATTTGAGTGCATTTAGAATGAAGATTTTGCATGGATTAGTTAAAGAAAAATGGATTGAATAAAATGTTTAAAAGTGAGTATGTGAATATAGAGAAGATTTAAAGTACATTTTCAAAAATACTCTTGCTTTCATTTCCTTTTTACCTTTGTAAGTTTAAAGTTTTAGCCATTTCTTCATCTTTTCTAACAAAATCCCCAATCTTCTCCTTTTCCTCATCCTCCTCCTTAACTCTTCTCATTCCTTTTCTTAAACAAAACAAAGAAAAGTTCATTTTCATCGAATTATTTAATCTAATTAAGATAAGATTCTTGAATATTAATCTTTACCATTATTCAAAAAATGGAACCAAATTTGCTAGTTTAATCAAGAAATCAGTGAACCAACCTTTCTGTTTGATCTGGTTCACATTTAAATTGGCTTAAAAACCAATAAACCAATTGTGACTTATTCAAAACCACTTTAGCCAGCCATGGTTCAAACAGTCTAAAAGAGTCTGCTTTGTTAAGAAAAAATCCCAAATCCTCAGGTCCATAGCTTAAACTCACAAACGAAGAAGAGAAATTGAAGAAACAAACAAAAAGAGGAAATAAAAGTTCACCATATCAAAAAATGCAAAAAAAGAAGAAGGAATAAACAGCAAAACAAAGATAACAATTTGCTGAATTAACAAATTGCAAAATAAGAAATAAATAGAAAAATAATTGTTGTGGCTGAGTTACCAAGTGACTAATCTGTTGCCTAAAATGATTGCTATGGCTGAGTTGATGAGGCGGTCGATCTACTGCATACCAGTGGCTCAGCTACCATCATCTCTGTTTCCTCCATTGTCACAGTGGGAAACCAAATTGCAAAATGAGGGCAACAACACTAGAATTTTGCTGTAAAGCTAAACTTGGGGAGTTAATATTAGGCGGTATTTGATTCACTGGTTTTTAATAGGAATGTAACATTCTTATATTTAATTTATTATAAATTTTTTTAAGAATATTTTACCACATGCCCATATATGTTATATTATTATATTTGGTTCATATTTAATATTCTTAAAAATTTAGAAATTATTTTAAAAATACCCTTATTAAATTTTTTATTACAAAATATAGTATAATAAATCATATTTTTATTTAAAACTACATAAATAATTAAAAAAATTTAACACATAATAAATTAAATCTTAGTATTTAACATCTAAAAATTCATTAAAATATATATTAACAATCTATACTTTATTATGTTTTAATATCTAATGTATTATATTTTAAATTAATATATTCTTTATTTAGAAAAGAATTTGATTGCTATCCATGGTAGCAATTAAACATTATAATCCTATCTAAAAATAAGTTATATATAAGATAGTTGTTTTTTTGTTATTTTGCACTATTTACCTTTACAAGGTGAATTTATTATTAGTCATGTTGTTGTTGTTGTTGTTATTAGATCAATTTTCAAAATAAAGCAAATGTAACTTATTTAAGTTATTATTATAATATTAAATATACTTGACATTTCTCCTTTACAAAATTGTAAATTTTCATCATTAAATTATTTCTATAATTATATTTCATACTGATACTATATTTTACATTGTAGTTTCTTCTTTAATATAAAAATATTAATATATTTTTTTATATATATAAATATGTCTTATTTTAAAAGAAATTCCAAACTTATTGTATTATTTTTTAAAGAAAAAGATCATATGTATATATAAATATATTAAAATAATATTTCAAATATTAGGAATAATAATAAAAAATGAATTATAATTAAAAAATTAATGTCATTATGTTTTTTAATAATAAAAATATTTTAAAAATAAAGTGATAATTATTTCCTAGTTTAAATTAAAAATTATTTGATAAAATGGTAAATAAGAAAGAAAATTAAATGTAAAGATAATTTTATCCTTTTATTTTAGTATCAACATTCTCATACCAAATGTAAGATACTTACCTCCCCCCATATGAATATTTTAAGGAAATATTAAGTCAAAAATATTTTCGGGAACGTGATAAGCTCAATTTTTTTTTTCAAATATTGAATCAAATATGAGAATATAATATTGTATTATTAAATATTTTTTTAAAATATTTTTAAGAATATTAAAAATATTCTTAAAAATATAATATTTTTACATATAATATTTTTTTAAAATATTTTTAAGAATATCAAAAATATTCTATAAATCAAATGCCCTTTTAAAGAAATACGGATCATAAGATCCATTAATAACTTTAGGCTAAACCCATAAAAAGAATGGATGTGATTAAAAAATTAAGAAATTTAATGTTTTTTATATATATATTTTTAAGAGTGATAGGTCCACTAGTTTGGATTGGAAAAAGAAAGCTTGAACTAATAAAATTTTATAATGAAATATTGTGTTACCTTGTTATTTTGACATTTATTGACATAATTTTAATGTTATTTGTTGATTTATTTATAAATTATTAATATGTATTATTATAATATATATATATATATATATATATATATATATATATATATATATATATATACATATATAAGATTCTAATTCAATCACTATTAAACCATTAAACCTTAAATTGTTCATTAGATAGATTTAATGACAAATCCAATTTTTAAAACATTAAGTATTTTCCTTATTTCTCTTTGAATTTGGTTGAGATGATCAGATGAATGGTCTTGCATTAAAGAGGGTATTGAACCCTAACTTAAATTTTTGAGATTTTGGATGGTTAAGGCTATGCAAACTTCAATTTCACTTTTTATGATGTCTTTTATATTAGGTGAGAGAATATTTTAGATTAATTTCAAATACTTAAGTGAAATTTCTTGACAATGGATTAAATTTCTAAGTTTTTATGAATTTTTATAAAAGTGTTAGATTGTGATATTTGATTTGAGATCTTTGTTGATTTTAATGTAAATAATATTTTATTAATGAGTTATGATGATTTGGATGTGGTTGTAGACCTCATAAATGAGTTTGAATTGAATTTAGGCCTAATGAACAAGTAAATTTGTTCTAGAAATCTACAAAAAATGATGCAATAGTCAATTACATAGTTGACTATAGCTTGAGAGTTACTTTTTGGAGTACTATAGTCAAGTATGTAGTCAACTATCAATTGAAATGTTAGCCTTAGGAGGATTGTAATTAACTACTTAGTCAATTATAGTTAAAAAACTTACTCTTCAAAAAGTTATAGTCAAGTATGTTGTTAACTATTTATGTAAACCTTTTCTCTTTAGAAATCCATAGTCAACTGTGACATGCTTTTCCAAGGTCCATAATTAATTGTAACTTACTCCTTAGAGGTTTATAGTCAAATATATAGTCAATTATACTTTAAAGATTTGTTCTCAGGTAGCCTATCATTGAGTATATAATCAACTATAAACCCTATGTCTTTAATAATGGATTTTGTTAAGAATGTTATGGCATCCCATGAATCCTTAGATGATAAATTGGATTTATTAAGCATTCAAATAAGGATAGATGAGTAATATGTGACCATGCAAAAAAGCATAGTAGTGTGAGTTTATATAATATTATATGATTTGAATCTTATTTTGAAAATTGTGTCTAAATTATGTTATTGCTTAAGGATTTGAGATAGAAGTAGTGTGATATACTTAATAATCAAACATCAAATCTAGTAATAGCTTATAAGGTACAAGGCTTACTTGGAAGGATAAAAATAGGCTTGTAAAAAATAAAAATGGATGTGAATCATAAGGAGATTATGTTACTTTTATTTTTTTATTATTTATGTGTTTTAAGTGAATTGAATAAGACATACACATGTTCAAGGGTTTATACACGACAATGTGTTTGATCATGTGGTTGACAGATTATAACATGATGGTATGATATAAATACTTAGGTATAAAGGAGGGAAAATATGATTTGTAAGCATTTATTTGATTCTTAATTTAAATTATTCTTGAATATTTACTCACTAAATGCCGAACTCATTATTCTACATTTTTATTTTTCAAATTCACAAATTGAGTCTCCATCACCACCTCAAAGTTAGACATTTAGGAGCTTGCTTGGTATATATGGTTATAGGCAACAATGGATATTTTGTTATAAATAAATGTTTTAAGCCTTGTACCGTATAGGAGGAAAGGTAAAAGGACAAAAAACTATTCTCATTTAAAGCTAGTTAGGACAACTTATCTCTAAACTTAAACAAATTATAAGCATGTCTAACTTCTCTTTATTGTTAATTCATTTTGGTGAATGAAACTCCGATGTTTTCCATATATTGCATGGTTATTTTTTTTTTTATGATCACATATATACTTAAGTATACTAATAAGGTAAGTAGGTTAGACTGATGGAAATTAAGTAATTGGATTCATGCTAGTCATGATTGGAGTTAAGTCATAATAATATTATTTAAGTATTAATTGTATAGAATTTTAAAAAAAAAATCATAATCAAGTATAATTTTCAAATTTTATAAGATTTTCATATTTTTTTAATAAAATTTTAAATTATTAAAAAAATTCATTTATTTAAAATAAGAAACTTTCAAACACTGTAAATTTAACACTTAAAATTTAATATCAAACACTTTAGTATTATTAAATATGTCTTAATTAGTATCACTATATTTCTCCTTTTTGAAGAAAAGAGGAAACATTTAAAAAAAATCAGTTAAAAAATAGACAAGAGAGGTGTGATATAAAATTAGAGTCTATTGTCATTTTTTTATTTTTTATTAAAAATAATCATTAATATATCAAATCTCTTTTAAGTTTGTATAATATTAAGATCGAATTTGAATTTTGCAAACTCGATGAGTTTGAATTCTAATTCATTTATTTTTCTTAAATTTGAACTTGAACTTGAGCAAGTAAATATTTAATTTGATTTAACTTATTTATAGTTCTAATTTTGTATTAAAAAAATAAATAACAATGATTTGGGCCCCCTAAAACGTCCCTTGCTGTCCGCCCTGCATTGCCCTCTCTCGGAATATACCAAAATTAGAGACGCATGTATTCTTTCAAAATGTAATTATTTCCCTTCTAATTATAAAATAAAATAAAGTGAGGTTTATGTTATATTTTTAAATTAAGTAATGAACATTTGCCTAAGTTTTCAAAAACCTATGAACTTGGTTGGCTTCTTTTTACTTCATTGTCTGGTTGGGTTTTCAAAATATTAGCCTACAATCAAGTTGGACTCATTCAGGATTAAGCTCAACAATTAGTAGGCCAGTCCGCGGTGGTCAACTGTTGGGTCATACGGGCTCCATGGGCCGTTTTTATCCCGCTCAACTTTAGAAACCACGGTCTCCTTCAACTCGGCAGGCGGCGGCCACGGCGAGTTCCTGATTGACATTGTCGTCGTGCAGCTCAGCTCACTGAACCAACCAGCTCTCACCTCGAGTAAGCGTAACTGTCATAATCGCCATTACCAAAACATTATTGTTTCCAAACTCAATAGTTTGTTTTTACGTTTTTAATGAATAGATAACACCAATAACTTAAATTTAGTGAATCTGTCCGATTACCCAATTAATAAGGGGGAAATTAAAAATTGGTTTGGATATTGAAGAATTTTAGGTTATGACTTATTATCGGGGATTCAAGTAGTTGTTGCCTGCTTTAGTGCTCTTCATTTGGGGTAAGATAGTATCATCCGTGTAACCTTTCAGCTTCCATTTTTCTATTCTGTCTCTGTTCTTTAACAAGAACTTAAGCTTATTTAAATATTTTCTTTGCTCACTCAGACGAAGGAATAGATGAAAATTTCAATGAAAGAAAATGAATTTTTTAGACCCTACTGTAGAAATAAACAAAAATGCCTTTTCGTTAAACCCTACAATATATACATTAAAGGCAGGCTTGGTTTTTCTTGTCCTTAAGTTAATGTATGATGATAATATCTTGCTGGACTTGTCTTCCATGAATATAATGATTGCACTATTGGAGCATCTTGAAGTGTATGAATTTGATCTGTTTTATGGTTGGGGCTTTACGGTGCAAATTTTTAATCTATGCTAGATTTATAATTTTCTTTAATGTGGATTGATGAATCTGTATGAGATTTATAAAAAATTAAATTGAATGCACCACAATGTATAACTTGGCCAGGAATCCATGTAACTTTTGAAATAAGAGTGCCCACTGTGGTAATACCCTGTTTTATATTGTTTCTCGAGTGCATTTGTGATTTATCTCATTTTAATTGTGCAATCATTTCAATTGGAGGATGTGATAACAGTTATGGGTTTGCCAAGGTTTGGCCGTCCTAACAATTCTGGTGAATTAAGTTCCAACCTTTATGTGGCGAACTGTGGGCCAGCGGTGGGACTTTCTTATGATGACATTGCATCAGTATTCTGCAAATTTGGGGATGTTAAGGGAGTTTATGCGGCAGATGAGAGTGGTACCCGAGTTATCATATCTTATTTTGAAGAGAGAACTGCACAAGCTGCCTTAGAAGCATTAGATGGACAGCCATGTCCAGAGCTTAGAGGACGGTCCTTGCATATTCGTTATTCTGTGCTTCAGCCAACTTCCCAGGTACATACTTCTGAGTTACTAAATTTTTTAATTGAACAATGTGAATATCCATTGTTGATTGACATTGTCACTTTCTAGATTAAATTTCCCATTTCTTTTCTAATATAAAGGCCTAAATGCCTGGAAAACTTGAGGGAATTGCAAGATATATGGGAAAAGTTCTGTATCTACTGTCTCAAATTGTTGGGATTGAGAAGATTAAGGTAATTGTTAATTACCAAGCTTTTGTACTCAGTCATGTTAAAAGCAATGCTTGTATATAGAAACATCTATTTTTTAATTATAGGAGATTTGTTATTTATGCATACAGCTCAAAATTTTTAAGTTCTAACTTTTTCAAATTAGTTGTTCTTGATCTATGCTTATCAACAATATATGAAAAAATGTTTCACTCAAATGCTTATATTGGATATTTGTATTGATAACATTGTGCTAGAAAATAGTGGATTACTTGACAGCAATTTGGCTTAGAGGATCATATGATTCTCTCTTTTTATCCTTCCTGTTTTCGTGTTCCGTCTTGGTTATCCGTGTGTTGGACCCTTTTAGGTGCTATCTGTTGATGAGTTTTCATGTCTCTTCAGGGACAGATAAATGACTTTATTCCCGTGTCTATGATAGCATCAGATTTAAACATTCCAGGTCTTTACTTAGTTCATGACTTCATTAGCTTTAAAGAAGAGGAGGTTAGAATTCCTTGTTTCCCAACTCATTACTCTGTGTTTGCGTGTGTGTGTGTGGTTTTTTTTTTTTTTTTTTGGGGGGGGGGGAGTGGGATTTTCCTTTAATCCTCTATTTATATTCATTTCTGACTTTTTGTTGACCTTCACTGTATTAATACTGGACTTTCCTGTCTTCTCAGGAATTGCTTCAAGCAGTTGACAGCTATCCTTGGCGAAGTCTTTCAAAAAGAAGGGTTCAACATTATGGTTATGAGTTCTGTTATGATGTAAGTTACTTGATTCTTGAGGATCTTCTAAGGTTTCTACATCTCCCTATTATGAAAATGTTGCCTAGCATTTTTTTCTTTTAGAGTATAGGAAATTCTAATATGATTAGGATGTGTTAATGTCGATAACATATGCATTTGTTTCTTTGGATTGCTATATTTGGTAATTTCATAATGCATAGTTACTTTTGGTGCAAAACACTGGATATTTCTGTCTTTCTGCTAAGGATTTTGGTTCATACTTTCCATGATTTACATCTCATTTTAGTGCCAAGGCCTAAATCTCAGTTTTTAACTTTTGTGCATGGTAAAATGATAATCTGTAAGATACTTAATATTTAAATCCTTGACAATTTACACATATCATTCACTTTTATTAAATATTTTCATCTTAGTAGCTTCAACTACACATACTCTCCTCTTTTCTTTGTCTCTGGAAGTTCTTAAAGCCCTAAGTTTCCCTTGTAAAGTTACTATCATGAAACCCATACAATAATACTTGAAGTGCTGAACTTATTGCAGACTTGCAGCCATTGTTAAACTGATATCTTTCTTCTATGTGCAACTAGTTTCCATTATATTGGTGACAAATATCTAGTGTCCTATCTTTTTTATTAGCTTATATTTGCTTTTCTGTTTGTTTATTTTCTATTGCATTCTTACACTCGATAGGTCTATTATATTATCCCTAATAATGCAGGATGCACCCTATTCCTTAATAATTAGTTAACACTAACTATGAAAAGGTTTTTGGATAAAGGGAGCATATGAAAATTAACCTAGGCTTTCTATTCCAATTTTATTTGTCTATGCAGATAAGGAACATTAATACAAAGCATTGTTTGGGCAAACTTCCGTCATTTGTTTCTACAGTACTTGAAAGAATATCATCTTTTCCAAATTTTGAGGATGCTGAAAATATAGTTTTGGATCAACTTACGGTATACTAAATTGCTTCTGTATACCAGCTGTTTGTTGTTACTATAGGCTGATGATAATATATTGTTTCCATTTAGTCACTCACGAGAAAGAAGATTTTTGTATATATTAACACTCTACATATTGACTCGTCTAAATTTCTTTTAGATTGTAAGTGTTGTATATTTGTTTTGATTTATGTGTCTGAATGTTAATAACTCTCACAGGTAAATGAGTACCCACCTGGCGTGGGCTTGTCCCCCCATATTGACACCCATTCTGCATTTGAGGATTTAATTTTCAGCCTTTCATTAGCAGGGCCTTGTATAATGGAGTTCAGGAGATATGCAAATAGTGATTACCTTCCTAAAGCTGCCTCAAGTACTGATACAAAAATGGAAAGTCCCAAAGATGATCTCAATTTCACAAGGAAGGCTATATATCTTCCACCTCGCTCTATGCTACTCCTGTCTGGAGAAGCACGTTATGCATGGCACCATTACATTCCACACCACAAGGTGTAATGCTATTTTTGTGAATCAACTATGGTCTACCATTAACATTCTTTTAGCAATGATTAACCCTTTCCCTTTTAATCTGATAATGTTGCTGTTTAGAAATCATCAACTAGTGAGATTGTTAGTCATTTTATCACAAACCAGATGGTTTTTAGTCACATGTACACAAGAAATGGCACCTTTATATCCTAAAAATATCTTGAAGGGAGTGTATTCAATTGTTAGCATAGAAATTGAAGATTGGTCTCAAATTACCCACTCCTCCTTTTTTGAAGTGTGGATAGGTGTGCTATTCATAAATTTTGACCCTGAGATGTTCTCCCCTCTCACAGATTGACATGGTGAATGACAGAGTTATCAGAAGGGCTTCAAGAAGGGTATCCTTCACATTCCGTAAGGTGTGTGAATTTCATATTATTTGTATTTGTCTGAAAACATCATGTTAAGTTGTTCTATGTAAGGAAAAAATGTAGTCAATTTCTGTTCAGTTATTAGAAAGTTATTTCTAGAAACACCTGATGGGCTATGATTCTGTGTTTATAGTTTCCTCCTCATGTTACTTAAGTTGCTATCACTTTCCCCCCAAAATAAATATCTAGAGAACAATGTATGTACCCTTAATTCTTCTCCAGTTATATATTTTAGTTATCAATAGCTGGCGAAACCTTTTAGAGACATGTAATTTTGGCACATAAGTACATCCATCTTTCACTTGTGATAACAAATTTGTTATCCGAAGAATTACTTCCCCATCCAAATATTAAAAAATACTGTTGTTTGTTGCAGGTCAGAGCAGGTGCTTGTAAATGTGCATTTCCTCAATATTGCGACTCTCAAAAATGAGGTTGCTCTCTCGCCATGTTTGAGGAGTCAAAGCGAAACTGGCACTTCTTTATAAGCAAACTTAAAATTCTCCTTTTGTTTGTTGCTTCTTCGCATACGTTGAATTTGAGTGGCCTAGTTGATTATTGGTTTTACTGGGATGAAAACTTGAACCGGGTAGATCATTATGGGGGTTAGGAGAAATATTTGGCTTCATTTCTTTGTTTCAAAATACTGAGTTACGGTTGGAGACATGTTATGTACAAGATTTACTGTCCGAACAACAAACATAATTATTTTGTAGGTTCAGTTTGATTTTAGAGCGCATTTTGAGTTGTAATCAGTTTCAAAAACGACGATTTTCCCTAACAAAGTTGAATCGGAATGACCTACACATAGTATAGATATAAGATTTGATGTGGATGATTTTGATTTAGCAGTTCTTTTATGGATACGATATCATGCAAGTGAGCTTTGTTCAATCTCTAATAAATAGTTACTGAAATATTTTTCCAATAATTTTCATGTTATGCACGGATTTATAATTGTAATTAGTAATGATGTTAAAAAAATAAGAAATGAATAAAAGACCAGTGTAGATGTAAAATTTAAATTTAGATTACATGAGATGAGAGACATAGTTATTAGTCTTCCATCCATGTATGAAACAAATTATTGCTTGAATCGCCGAGATTCAGTTATGCCGCTCTCTTTCTTTCCTGAGTGACATTTGATTGAAATCGTGAGAGCATAAATGAAATGCAATAAAGGCCGGTAAGGAAAAGGAAATTATTTTTTTAAAAAAATTATTAGATTGACTAACATTATTTGTAATTTTTTTAATTATTATTTAGTTTATTAATCAAGAAGTGGGCATGATGGCAATAGTAATGAAAACATTAATATTGGTGGCCATAATGACAATAGTGAGGGAGGTGTTGTTGGTGCGACAATGATAGTAGAGACAGTGTTAATAATACAATAATAATAATAGTAACGATAGTGATGATAATGATCGTAATAGCATTGTAATAATTGTTAATGCATTAGCGGTAGTTATGGTAATAGTGATAATGATAATAATAATAACAATGATGATAATTGTAATAGAGAGAGAAAATATTTTTCTGTCACCACTAGATAATATAATAAGAAATCTTAAGAGAGATTTATTAGATGTAAAAAAGAATATGTTCTACTATATGAAAATAAAAAATTTAGTAAGAAAATCAAGTTTCACATTTTGCTTAAAAAAAATCGAGAGAAATTTTATATATATTCTACTTGTAATTTATTTCATGTGTTTGTTTCACAAATATACAGAAATGTGTTAATTTTCATATGGTTAAATTAATCTCCTATTCCTTTTAGTTTCAATAAATTTTGAAATGATTTTGATATTGTTCTCTATAGTTTTGTGTTTCTAATTGGATTATGGATATTTATAATTTCAACTTATTTGTAATTGGCTCCTTACCCAGGAAACAAATTTATTAGTGAGTTGCTGCTCGAGTTCCCATGTAAATGTCAAATTATTGCCTTCGGGACTTTAGTTTCCCCATTGCAGCTTATGAGATCTATTACTCCATCTTCTTCACTCCAATTAGGGCTCATTCTTCTCCAAACCATGATTATTTCACTATGATTGAGGCGAATTAAATTATAAATATCCAATTATAAACAATTCAATCATAGGAGCAATTTCAAAACTAATGAAAATTTTAAGAAACAATAATTAAACTTTTTCATATACATGTTGTGTTTGTAATTTCTGTCATGACATCATTTTGACTAATTTTTCTTACACCTTTTTTATACATTCAACAACTAAAGTAAGCATCATCAAAATTACTTGAAGAACAGGTTTGATGGAAAAACAAGTGAGGCTTAAACGTATTATTGCTCAAATACACATCCACATAGTATTAATATTGTCTTAATGTACAACTATGTAGTATTAATATACAGATTAACATGGTCTGTCATTTTATTAAAATATCTGCACAAACCTTTTTTAAAATATTATAATTCTGGACTTTCTTACCCAAGGAATAGAATTCTAAAGGCCTTCTGTTGATGTTGATAGTAAATACTTATTACAGTTATTATCAATTTCAAACCCATTTTTTCATATTTGATTTGCCAAAAATACTTTCAGCTTTTATTATACCGAAGATAGGGAGTTGATAAGCTTATTTATTTAAATATTTTCATATTTGATTCAACAAAAATACCCTTAACATTTATCTAAAAGGGCAGATTAATGAAGTGAAAATTTTAATAAATAATATTGAGTCAAATTACGTAAATATTGCAAAAGTAAATTAGAATTTTTCCTTTTACTATGATATATAATTTATATCATTATCTAAATTTTAATTTAGAAAAATATACACATTCTTTAAATATTTATTTATATATAAATTCTTTTTTATTAAATTTTAGATGCAAAATAAATTTACTATAATGTAGAATATACTAACTATCACAATAATTTACAGATTTATTAATAATAGGAATCAGTGAACTCAATTGAGGAAAATACAAAAACGCAAATTTAGCACAATATAAATATTCTACTTTTTAATCAAATCTTTAAATTTTCAAACTATTTTATACTTTAAATTTCTACCAATATCTCATTAGACTCAGTTCATCTCTCCTTCAGTATGATCTAGAAACATCATTATTTGACATGAAAAAGAGCTACATTATTTATGTATTAAATACAGATGAAAAATAATGAGTTCCTTTGGGAAAAAATGGATTACTTGTGAATCACAAGAAAAATGTTGGATTTAAATGAGTTATTATCACTTTTTAATTTATGGGCAACATCGCATGGGAAAAGAATTTCTGATTGGCCGAGGCTATTTATTCCTACAATAGTGATTAAATAATATTGAATGGCTCCTGATATATGCATTATGCCTTCAAATCAGAGTTAGCACATTTTGCACAATTTTGCACTTTATATATGAAAATGATAGTTTTTAATTAAATCACATGCGCTGGCCCCTAAAGAGAAATTCTTTAATTGTTTAATTAATTTTTTGTAGAAAATAAATTCTTTAATTTATAATGCTTATTATTGTGTACATCTTTTAAGATATTTGTCTTTAGCCTTTAATTACAAATTTCACACTTACTTACAAATTTAGTTTGGAATCATGAACTTATCAAATTATTCATACAAGAGTAAAATTAATCTTAATATATCTAAAATTAATCCTAATATATCTAGGATTGCGTTATTACACTTTTAACCTATGTTTGGATAGTCTTTTTATAGAATTAAGAACAGATTTCAGTGCATCACTTTTATGGTGCAACAGTAAATGTAATGGTTTAAATTTATTAATTTGTACAATACTATATATTATATAAGTTGAACAAATTTAACAGATATAAAATGGTGCACCGTAATCCACGCTATAAAGTTACTTTCAAAATGTTAAATTTGGTTCCCATCACTTTACAAGGAAGTGTAAGTTGCGCACTACCCTTTTAGACAGAGAAACAGCACTATCTGCAGAAAAAAACTATACCCACAACATTAATTCAACTCACAAAGCACAACTCACTCATAAAAGCAGCGACTGAAATCACTGAATATGTGATTTAAGTGTGGATTTTAGAGTGTAAGCATAACAAAATTCATAATTTGATTTTGTGACTCGCCTTTTTCCGTCCAATGGTACTGTTTCCACCAGAAGGTCCTGCAAACATGTGAAAAGAGTGGGAAGAAAATAGATGTAGAATGGGAATAGACTTAGGGCGTTTGGTTCGGAGTTTTCAAAAGAGGGAAAGAAAATTGCAGGGTTTTATTTCTTTATTTTTGTTTGATTTAGAAAAAATTTATTCCCTTTCCCCTTTTTTCCTTAATAGGATTACCCCATTTAAGGGAATGGTAATTCCCCCCACTCCATGGGGAATCTCATTCCCTTTCCCTATTTTCTCTAATAATATTATTAAATAATTATTATATATTAATATTATTAAATATTAAATATATAATAAATATTTTATTATTTAATTATATTAATAATATTATAATATTTTAATACTTTTATTTTTAATATTAATAATTAATAATAATAATAAATAAATAATAAATAATAATTATTTATTATTTATTATTTATAATAATTATTGCCATATTTAATTTAATAAATAAATAATTATTATAAAATAAATAATAATTATTATATATTAATAATATTATAAATATTTATTTAATAAATAATTTTATTAAATATTAAATAAATAAATATTATAATATTATTTAATTATGTTAATAATATTATAATATTTTTAAGTTATTAAAAATTAATAATATTAATAAATAATAATTATGATAAATAATAAAAAATAATAATAATTATTTTATATTAATAATATTAATAATATTTATTTAATAAATAAATATTTTTTATTAAATATTAAATAAATAATTATTATTATAATATTATCTAATTATATTAATAATATTATAATATTTTTAATTTATTAAAAATTAGTATTAATTATTATTAATATATTAATAATAGTTAAAATAGAGTATTAATAAAAATAATATTAATAAGATGTTAATAATTAATAATAAATAATTATAAAAATAGTAAATAAAATAAAAATAATAAGATAATAATTATAATAATTATTTTTAATTTAATAATTATTAATAAAATAAATTAAAAATAATTAATTCCTTTTCCTATTTGAACTAAACAGATTGGATAATCAGGAGCCATTCTTTTCTTTTTCCTCTAATTCCCTTTCCTGATTCCATTCCCTTTCTCCAGTTTGAACCAAACGGCCCCTTATTCTTTTTCATCTATTCAGGTACGAGTAAGGAGGCATGTAATTCCATAGAATGGCACAAATATCCGCAACAAGCAAAATTTTGAGGATACAACACAAGGACCTTCTCTGAAACATATTCACAGTACTCCTCATTGAAGAAGGGGGGGGGGACTACTGGCCATTATGGCAGAAAGCAGTAATTCAGCCTATTTCTACCATGGCTTTGATGTTTATTGAGCAACGAGAGAAACAGAATTTGACAACAATGATAATCCCAGCAGGAAAAGGACTGAGCTTCGGCTCTGTTGGTGGAAAACTTTGAAACTGGCAATAGCTCCTCCAGCTGTGTCTGGAAATTCTGAGCAACAAGGGGGCCAGTTTTAATTCTCCACTGCCGGCAGTGAATCAGATATGCAGACGTCACCACGACACAGCGGGCACACCCTGTGTACAATAGGAAGGTTTATTGCAAACTATTAGAGCCTTTCTTTGGGACAGATAAATGAATATACTACTGGCAAGTCTGCTTGAAATGAACATCTAAGCTGTCAGCCTTTCAATTATATTAGTTAAGAGAATAAGATACCAAAGCCCTCGTATCATACCTATGAATCTCCTTAAGCCACTTGTCTACACATGTTCTATGAAATTCATGATGGCAAGGCAGAATCCGCATACTGTCTCCATCCTCGTACTCCACAAGGCATATATAGCATCTATGAAAGATATTAACAAAGGAAAAAATTTACTACAGCATTATAATATTAGTGAAATGCCTTTACAATTATAGTGATCTAGCTTGTATTTACAGTAACCAAAAAAAAGAAAGGCAGAATACACATTATTGTTGACATGACACACTAAGTAAAATAGATTTTTAGAAAGGGAAAAGGCCTGGCATCCCAGTTTAAGTAAGGACTCCTGTTAATTACATATAAACCGACTTAAAAGCATAGAAGCTTAGTATAGGCCCTGGCATGCTACATGTGACAAGAAAACCCGGGTAGGAAAAGCCTGATACTGTTTCATTACACAAGTAGGTTGAAAACTATATTATCAGATAGATCATCATGGCATGCAAGAAGAGATATTAATTATAAACCATCAAAACCAGTGGTTTCCTAAACTTAAGATTCTTGTCCACATTGGCATGTTTGATGCCATTTTTACATAAAATTTACATACTGTCTAAACTTCACCTGACATGCTACTAATATTAAGAAGGGGAGAGGAATTATATGGAGTTAGAAGAAGAAATGAAAGGGGAAGACACAAATCAGTTAAATACTCCATGATAAGGGGTAAGCAGACTTAAATACATACTGTGCAGCATCCTCTTGATGATTTTGTAACTTCGTGTACAATTTGACAGGCAAGGACTCCACAACTTCATTAGGTGCAGGAACAGATCCAATGGAAGAAACAGATGGGCGGGAAGATAAAACCACAGATTGCTGGTGAATTTCATCCAGAACCTAATTATAATATGTACAAAAGATTCAACTTGCATAAACAGATAAAGAATTACCACCTGATTAGCTAACAGCAGAGGAAAATTACCTCAAATAATGCTTCAGCTAGCATAACAATTCTTGATATGCTAGCCCTAGCACCAGTATCATCATTTACATTGGCATCACGACTACTAGTACGGCATGTACAACGGCCACTTCTATGTTGACCAGATAAGATACATGATCTGTCATGCCCAGACAGGTTTTCAAACCGGCTACCCAAACGCTGAAGAGCTCGAACCTACACCATGTTTTTAGTAGATCAATAACCTTAAGTAAAACCCAAGGCATGGAAAAAAGGTCTTAAGAATAAATTTCCCAACAGAAAATACTCTAGGTTATAACAGTTCATTTTTCCTTTTAAGTATGTCTATGCCAACCTTTTTCGCTTTGTTACATGTGGGGTGAGCCACATTTGTTGGAGCAGGACTACTTGGTTATGCTTTCACTAAGTTAAAATAATAATCAATCATGAGTTACTCCAAAACCAGAAAATTTACAAACCTGGGATCGTATTCTTCTTCTCCGTTCAAGGAAATTGGATCTATGCTCCAGTAGATCCTGATATCTAGCTTCTCTGGATCGTGAAATACCAACCTCGTAGTCTTGGACGCCAAATAATGACATAGGCATACTGGATGGAGGATAGCCATATGTAGAAGGAGAATTTGCATTATTACCATCAGATGGGGTCAGTCTTGAATCTCCCTCCTGAACTTGTCTTCCACTATCTTGACCAGCATCTGTCTCTTCTCTCTCTTGTTGTAGAGGGCAAAAGGTGAAGTCAGACAATGTTGATCGGCGAAGGACTCTGTCACGAAGCCTTCCAACACTTAGAGTTCGGCTAAAACGAACATTCCTTTCAACAGGTTCTCGGGCTCCATTTCTTCGATCATTATGTCTAGTCTCAACATTTTCTGCTTCAGTAAATGTCCTTGGAGAACAGAAGTTCAAACCCATCCCTTCTCTTGTATCATCTCCATCTCTAAGCACATCCTGGATAGGAGACATTGATCTATTGTTCTGCAAGTTGCTAGTTGACCCTGATGCTGGGACATTAGACCTTAAATTATTAGAAGTATCTTCAGAACACCGGGTTGGTGTACAATTGGGGAATTGGGGAGAAAGCAAGTCACTATATTGTCGAGTCTCATTTCTATCAACCAAGCTGCCAGTAGATGCTGGATGCAGGTGAAGTTCATCTTCATTGTTAAATACTGAGAGACTTGCGGAAGAAATTGGGCAAGGCCTTGATGACCCCAAACTGGCAGTTCTACTTAATCTGAAGCTAATGTTACCAGGAATAAGGCTAAGCCGAGAAAGGAACCGACCTGAAGGGTTTAAGGACTGAGTTGAAGAAGCCCGTGAGCGACTACCAGTTCTAGATACAGTATTGGGGATGGCTGTTTGATCCCAGACATCAACCTCAATGTTGGAAGACAAACAAGGCCTTTCATCAGATTTGTTGGACATAACTTTCCTAAAAGACTCTGTTTTCATCTCATCTGAGTCTGTTTGATTGTGATTGGTATATAAATCCCTACTACCATTTTTATCCTGATCAGAAACCTAGAGAAAGATTTAAATAATACAATTAGCACCACATAATATGACAAATTGTCCAAATCTATTATCAAAACATGATGATTGGACAGGCCTTAGCTCTTGACCAAGCTAAATGAGGAAATTAATATTTGAGAATAAAACAGAAAAAGAAATTTCCATTTTATTCCTCAATATATTTCACAATCTTAAAGTTGTTAAGCTTGAAATTTATTCTTAAACTTATAATAATGGCATCATTAAAAACTTACAAAATCACATTTAGGGTTTAAATTCATAACAAGGATGAATATACTTTGACTGTAATAATTCTTCCATAACTGACTTTAAAAACGACAAAGTTTGAATGATTTTCCTTGAAACTGGACTAATTTTGTCTAGAGAGCTAGTAATTTCAGAATCCTTTGGAATGTAACTTATCTGAATGATCCGGTAAATATTAGCTAAAAAAATGTCATCGAAAAAGCGTCAGCTCAAAATACGGGAGCGAAGTAGGACACACACACTCACGGAGAGAGGAAGGGAGCTTTACTGCAGTTCAAATGCAAGTAGAAACCATGGCATTGCAAGCAATGCATTGAAAATAGCGGTCAGAATTTAAGCTCAATGAACAAAAAGGATGAGGGGGAAAAAACGGAAAACGAAACACGCATTGAAAATAGCAACCAGAGTTCAAATTCAATCAACAAAAAATGATGAAAAAATATACAAAACGAAAAAGGATAGGATAAAGAAAACTGATAGATAACAGAGTGAGTTACCTGGTCCTCGTTATCACTGTCATGGGATCCAGATGTTGCTCCCAGACAATACGATTGGAAACCTCGATGTCCCTTAGATCGACTCTTTCTGAAACTCCCCGAAGAGGACGACAACGACGACGACGAACTCCTTGAAGAAGTGGCTTTGCTACCACTGGCTCCCATTTCGCCAACAATGCCTACAAAATCTACTAACCCAGAAAGCGTTTTCCACTCTATAATCGCGTAAACAAGTCAAAGAGCAGAACCCAGAAATCAAAATGCAACATTTTTTAGATCCCAAATAGTTCAGATCTACATAGAGGGAAAATTAAAGCCAGCGTCTTTAATGGCATTGCATTGTCACTGTTATTATCTGTGAAATGGGTCCAAATAACAAAAGCTTGTAAAAAGAGAGAGCAAGAGAAATTAAGAAGATAAAGTTTGCATTCAAGTGGAGATGGCAGTGGCTGGGACAACGAGACAAAGTAACTCAGCAGGGAGAGTAGAAAGAGGCCATTTTTCCTATGGAAAGTGCGTAATAGTGAGAAGACAAAGGAAGACTGGCATTTTCTCTGCCAGCATTTTGTGGGATTCAAATGTGGTTTTTGGTTGTATATACTGCAAAATCATAAATTCAATTTCTTGTGGGTCAACTAGCCCAAGCCATGTTTAATGTAAACCTGAGTTGGATGGCCCATTATGGGGCCCAATCATTTTGAAGTTTAAATTTTGATATAAATTAAATATTTTAATAGCAAAAAATATGTATATAAATATATAACTCTACACCATTTTTAGAATTTTGAAGTAAATATTAGTGCTTTTTGAGTGTCATAGTTCAATTAACAAAATCTAGCAATGTAATTACCATAAAAAAGAATCTGGTTATGTAAAGTTGAGTAAGGTAGTCCTACTACTGATATGTAGACTTCCAGAAGGAAATATTGATTTTCCACTTAGACTGAGTTCAGTTTTTATCATATTTGTAAAGGACTCAAATTCAATGGGAGAAGAAGGCAAAGAAGAACAATATTGCAAATCACTAGGCTTGTTTATTGACGTTATCATGGTTTTGAAATCTGTTGTGGGGATACTGTTAGATTTTGTAAGCAACTTTTGAAGCTTACATCAACAGGCTGCATAATTATTGTTGTAGCCTCAAGTTCCCCACTTGCTATGCCATAATCTATTTTATTTTCCCTGCTGATCATTAGATACAATGACTCTCATTCATATCATTTACAACAATTTTCATAATTTTGATCGAAGTCAAACTAGAACGATGCTGGAAATACTTTCAAAAAGATAGTTTCTTTCATATGAAATAGGTATTGTATTTACCTACTATCTGTAATAAAAAATATCTCTAGAAATATCTCCTAAAAAGATTGACCCCATTATTTTCTAAAAAGTTAGATGCATCTATAAAGTAAATAAAATTAGTATAATTCATATTGTATCATGTGTATAACTAAAAAGGAAACTATAAACCGTAATTGCATGAAATATGAATAACATTTTCCTAGGCAATGGTAGCAATATTTCAGGCTATTAGTTGCTACAAAAGCAGCCAGGAATGACAGATAATGAACACGAGAAAAAGCTAGAGCTAAAAAACCTTAGCTTTAGTATATGGTCATTCAACCTGACCCTGATGGACAGAACAAGAAATGGTCTTCGGCGTTCAAACCATCGATAGTTTTGGGGCCACTTTGTCTGTCTGATTGCATCAAAAAAACCGAAATGATTTATGCTTTATAGAGCACTGTGTTCATGAAGCCATGGTCTTAGATGACTTTTTTGTGGGGGACGGAACCAGCAGATTACATGGGGAACTCAGCTGTTTATTGAAGACTTGAAAATCTACAAAAGTTGGTCGGGCCATTGCTTGGCTTTGCTCCCACACTTCAATTTTAAATTCTCCAATTGATGTTTGCTCTTTGAAACTTTATTGAGTTCTAAAGGATTATTATATTGGACATGCCTTTAGAAGCCAAATGTGTAAAACCCACAGGTGCTAATTGCACTTTACACCTCCTCATCCATGGGATATTTATTTTTGGATTAAGCAAACTCCTCGTCCTCAAAAAGAAATAAATGTTTGTGTGTGAACGCGCACATGCAAGAGGAAGCACAAGAGTAGGAAAAAAAATTTTAGTGCAAGCACGCTAGAAAATTGTCCCAAAGAGTAGATCTCACGCTATGCAGGACCCACGTAATACGCACTCTACGAGTAAGATCAAGTTTTCACTCGCATACCTTTTATATGTGAATAACTGGCACAATTCGAGTCAAACTTCGCAGAAATCAAATTACACCGAATTTAGTTTGACTCCTCATTGCGCAAGTTTTTGTTATGTTGAGTGATGATGTGAATGGGGCGGAAAGTGCAGGTAGCATTTATTTAATAGAATAGAAATTCATCTTTTGGCGTGTCAAGACCATAGAAATGGGCATTCTTTCCACATGATTAAAGATTGTACAAATAACAAATTACTTGAATAAGCCCAAAGAAGCATGAGGACAATCATGTCTTCAAGAACATGTGAAAATCAAATCTTAGTACCTAAATGGTACAGATCTACGAGTTGGCAAGCCCTAAAGGTTTTTCCTCCCCAACTGCCAAGTCAACTGGTCTGCAGCTGCCATAGCACGAGATGCCGAACCAATAGAACCTTCGTACCTGTTGAAGTTTAAAATAAGTATACCAAGGGAGGAAAAGAGAGAGGAAGTAACGTCCCCCTTGCTCCATGATAAATTCAAGTTTTGTCATACATCTGACTTTGTACTAACAGCATGCTTGAAATCATACAAAAAGTGTAAATTTAGCAATGTTGAGTTGAAATTATGTGCTTACAGAGCAACCATGATGTATGCCGCTGTCTGCATAACTATTGCACCCTCACCAGCAGGCCTTGATGTGTTTATGCACCTCGCGCCAAACCAATTATCGTGAATTGATGTCACCAAGTCTGCCACACAAAATTTCCATTGTATGAGAAGCTAGTGATCACAATGAAATATGGTGGCAGTTGAAGTTATGCAAATAATACACAGGAAGTACATAGCCACGGAATACATTGTTTCTTGTACCAGCAAGTCCAGAAACAACAGCATGTACCTATCTATCCGTAATTGACTACCCAATCTACCACAACAAACATTTCCAATCTTGATACTAAGGCTCCAATTATTTCCACAGAAGACGTTTTTTGTAAAATATAATCATAAAATGTTAAAATAAGGAAAAATATTTTATTTGTATAATGTTAACTATAAAAAGTAGAGGAAAGCAACTTCCTCTATTTCAAAAATAAATCTGCTTTCCTCTACTATAATACCTCTACACAACATTTTTTTAAACCATCAATACGAGTATTATATCATTCATTCATTAATATATATATATAAATGATATTTTCTTACGAAAAATGCTTTGGGACCAAACCAAGAAAATGTGATCAAATTAGAAAACTTGAAGAAATAGCCAATTATTATTAAGATCCTCCAGGTGATTCTGCCCACAGTCTGCAGGGGACCACTAGACCTTGTATTTATTGAGGAACTTGAGCCCAGAGTTGTATTCCTTGCTAACATTGACCTTATTCTTAATAGTTGATACCGTCAATTGTGTTTGTCCCAGAACCACGGGATTAATACATTACACATATAAAAATTCAGTTGCACATGCACCCCACAAACAAACACTCGTCAGATTCTCAAAAACTGGTAAAAATTTATAACTGGAACTTGTGTCACTTGTATGATTATTTCAACATTTCACAGATATAATAAAGCAACTCAACTAACCAAACTCTTAAATTAATTTTCACCGAAGGCAAATTAGAGTTCACGGCTGCAACTATAAGATTTTATCCCCCATACAAGCATCAAGATCGCGTGTTCTAACCCAGTGGTTATCTCTCCAAGAGTCCTAACTACATAGGTATGTGGGAAATTTTGTGACTCTAAATTCAGCACTTTCAACTAAAATAATTCTCACACTTTCTCTAAGCTAAACTCTCATATAGTGATATAATAGACACATAGAAGTGAAGTGAAAAAAGGACCATAATTTCAACCCTACCCACCCACCCCACACCCAAAAAAAAAAGAGAGAGAGAGAAAGAAAAGGGGGGAAAAAAAGGAACAAAGAATGAAAAAGCAGCTAGGTTGAACACTTAGAGCTTACATTGATTGGGTCCAATGATGAAGCTCTCTGTCTGGAGTTTGTTGCGTTTAATGAAATCAACAAAGTGCCTCAATTCAATGGGACTGGCTTTTATTCCTTCTTGTTCTGCACTGCCAGCAGCCATAAATAACAATAAAAAGATAAATACAAAATCTAAGAAGAGTACTTTAAAAATAACTGACTGAATTCCACCAGCTGACATGAGAATTCCTTGAAAAAAAAAATTCTCTGATGATTGCTGCCAGGTTATGAATCCTAGCAGCAAAAAGATAACAAAGCTTATCCTGGAAACTCCAATAGCAAATGAAAAGTCACACACATCTCAAGGAAAATCTATTTATCAAAATAGAATGATATAATCAGGGTCCCTCGGATAGAGTTATTGAAAAAGAGAGCCAGCTGAAAATTCATCGGCAGAATAACTCAAGAAAATGAAGTAAAAACTTCAAGCATACACGCTCTGACCTCAATGATAATTTTTGCATATTATCATTCATATAAGCTATGGACATATTTCTCCAAAAAAGAAGAAGAAAAACTTACAATGCATCAGATAACGAAATTATTATGATTTACATTAACATTGATCTTAAATCATAATCATACTTACATAGTAGATAACAAACGAGATGGCCCAGTTGGATCATAGTTAATCAGCAAAGCAGCCTTTAAAGGGTCACCTAGAAGACAAAAACAGCAACTAAATATCAGCTCCATTGTATTAATAAAAATAGTGCATTGACACATTTATGCATATCTGCATTTTTACGAAGGTAACGCTTGCTCACCAGAAGAACCAATGTTACTAGAAGCCCACTTATCCCATGTTTTATGCACAAAAGCCCAATCCATTGTGCCTATAAGAAATCAAAAATATGAAATATTCAGTTTCGACTGGTAAGGCATATATCAAATTCTTTCTAGAACTACAAGTTAAATATAAATAAATAAATAAAAATACAATAACCTAATCTATACTCAATGGTAGGTTTCCAATATACATATCTACAGACTACAGTTAATGATCTTATATATATCCTCAAAAAAAAAATGAAATATTCAGTGTACAATAACCCTGCCGTCGGATCAAAGCTAGTATACATATCTACAGTTAATGCTCTCATATATATCCTTTAAAAAAAAAATGAAATGTTCAGTACACAATAAATAACCCAGTTACCCAGCCCCAGGATCAACGCCAGCCACTACATCGAAAGTTGTGCGGGTAACGCTGTTTCTCATTTCTTCTCTGTGTCAAACCACACAATGAGAAGCTGCATCCCTAGGACGTTAGACTCGAGACAAAGGGCGATACTGATAAGAGTTTTCCCAAACTATACCAAAACTAAAAACAATCCATCTTATAAAGACACATTTTCCCTCATCAAGTTTTTCACAAAACATAAATGTGAACATACATGAGTTTGAAGACGGAGTAGCATCTTATAATGAAAAGAGGCGGACTGACTTGCTAATTGTCGATGATTTTAAATCAGAGTTGTAACATGAAAATCGATCCTGACGATTTTAAGTTTTCAGAAACAAAATTTCGTAAATGGAGTACAGATAACTAGGATTATCAGCTGAAATGGACAGCGTCACCAACAAGCAACCCGAGCAGTAACCCCCAGCCATTCTCGACCATTCTGACTGAGCTAATCCATTCAACTACAATACAATTACCTTATGCGGACACCGCTTTCAGCTTAATGCCTGAGAAGTCTCACGACGACTGCGACGGCGTTGGGTTTAGCTGAGAGTGAGAGCCAAGGAGTTGAGACTAAAGCGAAGGTGGCCAGAGAATAAGAAAGCTTACAATTTTGAGAGCAGATGAAATTCAGCCGCCGAAGCCGGCGGGGTTAGATGGGTTCCGGCACTAAATGAGCTTAAACGGGAATCGAGATTCAACATTTGGCGACTTGGAACGGCACTAAATGAGCTTAAATGGGAATCGAGATTCAACATTTGGCGACTTGGAGTTTGGGCCGTTAAGACCGACCAAAAAACAACAATTAATGGGTTCGTAAATATTAATTGCGCGCACTTGTTTATTTACATCGTCAAATACAAAATTAATTGGATTGAAAGTATTTTTAATTTGCAGATACTAAATCTAATTTTTTACAAAATTTATCTGATCCTTTATAATCTATCTAATATTCTAATATAATATTAAACGAATAATCTAAGAAAGTTACTGACAAAATTAATAATTAGGTACCAAAAAATAATTATAATTAATATGCTTATTATGCGGGTGTTTGACTTATTTTAAGATAACGTGGGACCAAAATGTATGGGGATAAAGCGAAGAGAAAGAAAGTCGGAAAAAAAACACAGAAACCATTCGCATAATTATAAGGATCATAATTACGAATATTTGCCAAAGCGTTTCTCTTTCTACTGATGAAATGAACAACTTAGAAGATCCAAGTTCGACAATTTAAGGTACACATGTTAAGAAAAATAGGAACAAGTTGTTTGGTCCTAATCTTCATCTTGCTTCCAAACTAATAAATTTTTTGAAACTTGAGCATGGAAAGTTCTTGCCAAATAAATGAAATTAAATGAGTACAAACCAGTGCTCAATCACAAGACTTACATTTGAAAAACATAGGTTAACTACAAACATGATCATTGTGGAATGCAACTGATGACTTTATACACAATTTGACTTGCACATTATTTTATGTGTAAGAGGGAATAATAACGAAAAAAATAGTGTGTGCAAATAATGCTACTCGTGAAATTTTAGCTCACCTTGTTTAATGATTTGGTAAGGCTGACTTTCCGGGCACATGCATCTGATGTTCCTTGGGTCAAATTTTTCCCTTGGGTCAGATTTTTCTATCATTCACAGAATATTCGTCATGCTCTTAAACCCCAAATGATTCTTTCTTTCAACAAATCAGAAGATGCAAAAAAGCAGATATAGTTGAATGTAGAATGAACTGATTTTCCTTAATATATTGCAGTTGTGACAATGAACAATGAATCAATGATGAAGGAGAGAGCCCAGCACACAAAATCTCAGTGCAGTGGCTGCCTTCTACTTATTTTGATGACTTGATCAATTATAATGACATTTCTTCTCTTATTCAAGAATGATTTTTCAATCAATTATTGTGAAATTTGTGATTAAGAATAAGAATTAAATGAATTCATAAAATGATGAATCTATACTTCTGGGTGGTCGTTTGGGCCAAAAACGCTGTTGTGACAAGTTGGGTTGCAAGGGTAAGCACAATCTATCTTCTGGAAGCGACTTCTTTCATAAAACCAGTCTCCTACTGCCTCTGCAATTGTCTGCAGATTGTTACACAACACAAGCAAGTTAGCTTTCCATGGCATTTCACCTTGATGCAAAGCAATGATACAACAGAAACTAAAAAGCCAAACCAGCAGGATAAGAAGAATGGATAAGAAGAATGCTACTAGCATTTTCGGTCATTCTCAAGTTTACTCAACTACGCATATGACATAGTCCTAGCCAAACTAACTTTATCTGTTTGGAAACCGATTTGGTTCAAATTATGCCACGTGTGCGGTTGTTACTTGTTAGGGAAATTATAGATGACTGGAAGTTTAAGTAGCACGACTTAAAGGACAAAGATATCAGTATACATTATACAATATGTTGGAGTATCTTACCGATTTGGCTACAAGTGGAGAGTCACTACTGAACCATGTCTCCTGCAGTTCAGTTTGACAGTGAGCATAGCAGGAGTCTATGAACATTCCATCAGATGAAGGATTTCGCATCACACTTAGTGCCCTTAGGAAGTCCATCCTGAAGCCTGAAAATTGAATTTTTTTTTTCACTTATATAGCATTAGTCATATAAATTTAATTACTGTGAATTCTCATGCTACTGGAACCTCATAGTTCCCCAGAAGTTTTGGCCAAATTGAAGTATTACTACTTGCACAACTAAGCTAACTAACATAGGTTTCACTTTGTGAGAGCAGGGTGAGCTCCGCGTTCTCAGGCCCCACCCTCTTCTCTCATTGTGAAGCTATTTTGATTGTTTAAGTAGCTTTTTCTGTCAAATGGCATGAGAGTGATGTTCTTCTCATGCCAGTCTTTATTTTTGATAGATACTCAGGAAACTTTCTGTAAAGCTTTCTGAAGTGGCAAGAAGTTTGAACTTTAGCAGAGTTCCATGAGTTTAGGTTTCAGCAGAATGTTCTAAAACCAAGCTTATATTCTTTGGCATTCGGGGAACTGCCAATTATATTACCTTGCATCATAGTAATTTGATCAGGTGAGCAATTGTTTATATCCAGCTTGCAGCTATGCCATTGGCCATAGGGATCAGCAGCACCGGGCGCCAAAATGTTCTTTATCTGATTCAAATCAAAATCTTGAAAGAATCAGAAGAAATAGAATAGAAAATTTTCATCTCCAAAAAAAGGTCAATTACAAGCTCAGCCAAGAAAAAAAACGGAAAACAGCTTCCTGATCTGTCACTTATTACTAATGCTACATGCATTTCACTGATCTACAAGTACGAGTATTTAACCATATACAGATTAAATTTAAAGGAGGAAAAACAAAAAACTCTGGCAGAAGCAATGCTATTACTTTTCCTTATAAATGCTCTTATCAATTGATCAAATAATATTAACATGATTTTAAAGCTTCCAAGCAGAACCAATATATGAACCCAGAAACTACAGTCGGAAAAGAAATCAAAGTTTCGAAAGCAACAGAACAATCTGACCTGCCATGAGTCATAGGCTGCATTTACAATGAAGATTGGTGTCTGGATTTGCGATACCATATATTGTGGGAAAAAGCACTGCAGGTCATTGTTCACAAGTAATAGTAACACCAACACAAGAAAAAGAGTCACAAATGCAGAAGCTAATACAGCAATTCACAAAGCATACCAGCCCTGGACTGAGTCTTGAAGTACAAGACTGAGGTAAACTCTTTGCCGAACCCTGCAAAAAGAAACAATATAAATCACACTTGAGCGTCATAGACATCCATCGAATGTAAACACTGCCCACAAATCAAATTTTCAAAGAAAGTAAAGAATGATCAAGGCAACGCTACTTGCACTCTACAATTCACAACATTCTTTATATCCATCCACATGTCAATATTGCAATCAAAGTCAAACTATTTCCACTTGATCCAGTTTGACTCAGATAGTGACAAGTGAGTGGGTATTATGCAAGCGCAAGGAGTAGTGTGAATTGCAGAAAGTGCAAGTAGCCTTTTTTCAAATAATTAATGTAAAAGAAAGAGTACATGTGTTGCAACAATTTGTGCGAAATACTGTTCAACGTGATGAGCTCCAGAGACATCCCTTCTGTTGTAAAACAAAATACGGGGTTAGATCATAAAAATTAATATGAGGATTATATGTTCTAGGTTGCAAACATTCTAAACGATGTATTCAAAATGCTGATTTAAGGAAGTAAAAGTTCAGGAGAAAAAGGCAAATGCAAGTTAAGAAACTTACGTATTTATGAAATAACCAGCATCTGCTACGCATTTCACTGTAGCAGCCCTAGGTAATAGGCCTCGGAAGCGATCACAATTCAATATAGAAGTCAATCCTCCAGCTGAACAACCAGAGAGAATAGCCTGTAAGTAATTACAAAATTCAAGTAAGTGGATTTGAAAAGAAAAAAATAGAAAAAAGGAAGCGGCAAACAGATCAATTTCTCATACATTTCGAGCATTTTTCATCCCTTTTGCCAGTAAATCTTCAATGACAGCAACAAAAACTCTAGCTCCTCTAAAGTGCAGATTTGTGCGCTGAATGTTATATCAAATAATTAAAAACTCACCAGAAAGATTAATAACAAATACAAATTTGCAGATTTTTCCTCCAAGTTTCTGAAACTTACTGGATTAACTGCTACCGCATCCCCAGTAAATGATGACCCATCACAATATCTAACCTTGACTCTATTCCAGTTGTAGAAATCTGCATTTGGAACATTTAATAAAAATCTACAGGAAATGTTGGATGTGTAGAGAGAAAACAAGATCTGTCAGCTACTAGGCTATACCTGGATTAAATGTTTTCCTGTTACTTAGAATCCCAGAAAAGCCAATTCGCTTGGCCATTTTCTTGGATGAACCTAAATGATTGGTTTTCCGGGAAAGGCAAGTAGTAACATTGTTGCACCATCCTCCTCCCTAAAAATTCAGTGAAATTGAAGTTCATTCCCCCGTAAAAAGAAATTTCCAGAACTTTTTCTTTGTCAGAATTCAAGTTCATTTCGTTTCAAAATTTGGTATTTCAGCCATCCCCAGAAATACAAGAAAGCCTAGGCCATATTTGCAATTAAAGTGACTCACAATAACCTCGCTCCATGAGACAGAATGGGTTCCAGATTTGAAAATGGGAACCATATTGTGTACCAATTTAGATGTGAAGATTTGCTCTTTTGTCAAGATTTAATGATGCCAATATGCATAAAGGGACACACCTCAATCTGAATTAACCAGTTCTTAATCCCTGCTCCAGATCCCTTATCAAAGTGGTAAGCTGGTGGGCTTCCATCCAAACAAACTGTACAATATGTTAAACTTCAATTTCCCAAATATCACAAAAAGTTACTGAAAGAAGTGACAGGTAGCAAAATTTTCTCACCAGCTCCATTTGATACTGCACTCCGAACGTACGTAATATTTACATAAGATCCTTCTGCCTTAAGCAATAGCAGTACACATACTAAAAGACATAAGCACTGGTCTTTTCCTGTGTTCTTCATTCTGCACAATTCAACAAGTGGAAAACAATTTAAAAAAAAAAAAGTACAGAAAACAGCACTTCAGGCTTAAATTAATTGACAGTGCCACATTGTTTTATCCAAAACAATCCTATAAACTCAAGTAAATCCTTACAGATTAAAATCGAGGGATATATCCCCTAAAAAAATGTATTTCCATTTTTGGGAGGGGTTTCTCTTATGCCAGAAATCAATGAAACAAGAAGTTGAATTCCAGAGAGAGGAAATCTTGTCTGAGAAAAAAATTATGAAATTCACAGAAAAAGGACCAAGTAAGAAAGTGACGGAATAGGAAATGTGTTCGACCGGTTTAAAGTTAGAAACTTTAATAAAAATGAAAAATAACAATCCATTTCAAAGTTCTGTATATTGGGAATTGCCGAATTAAGATGAAAGTGAAACAGAGAATACGGAATCATCCGTTTCTGATAGTGGTCCTAGTCAACTCGTAATTTTGATAATTTTTCCGGAAAATGGAGAAAATTTCGCCTCACAGTATTAAAATTAACTAATATTTTCAGTTTATTTTCTGCAATAAACCTCAATGCATTGAATCCTCAATAAATACTGTAATTATTGTTGGATGAGAAAACGAAAATCTGAAACACTTTCAGACCCTGTGAGCTTACCCAAAAACACCTTTTGGTTCAGCAATGGAAAATTCATGAATTTATATTCTTATCTATGAATAATGAAAATCATTCGCAGGATACATCAGCTGCGTCTATGCTCACATGTAGTTGAAAAGCAATACACTCATTTCATTCCAAATCCAAATTCCCAATACTTGTCAAATGAGAAAAAGGAAGAGCCATGTCCCATAATTAGGCGCAGAAGCAACTCCATGTTGGTGAACAAAGTTGGTGATAAAGGAGAGATCAAAATGGGAAAACAACATCATTAATAGAAGTGAATAACATGAAGCTGTCTAGTGTACCTGGGAAATGAAAAAATAGAAAAATTAAATGTTTTTGATTGATTGGCCAACCAGCAGGTGCATTGAAATTGTGAGACTGCAACCAAGCTCAATACTTGTTGGATATAAGCAAAATGCTGTGAGTAGAAAACAGAGTATGACCAGCTGAAATAAGCAATTGTTTAGGGAAGGGATGGAGGAGAACGTTCAAACAGAAGTTATGGGAAATAGGTAATATTGTGCTCAGTGGGATTTAGGAAGAGAAAAGAAAATCAAGGAATTGTTTTGTGCAGCATGTGAGAGTGAGAGAAAGAATGCTGTTCCTTTTGTTTGGGGCTTATGCGCAGAGGAACCAAGGGCCGACACTCGTTCGCACAAATACCACGAAGGAATGCCACTGCTTAGGTGAGTTGCTGTCTCGGGTTTGGGTTGAGTCCGACCCGAATGCGGGTCGTTATAGAAAACGGAAAAGGCAGAGCTACAGGCACCGGCAGAGCGGTTGGTAGTCTTCATCGAATCTTATCGTTTTTTGCGCGTTTCGCGCATCTCTATGAGTGGCGCAGTCTTTGGCGCCGAAAAGATTAAAGCGCAAACCGTCTCACTGGTCATTAAATATTTTCTCCAAGTCGACTCATTAATTCACCGTAAGAGGTTCTATTGCGAGAAATTGCAGCATTATTATGTATTTGGAAGAAAGAGAAAAAAATGAAACAATAAAATTTAAAACTTATCTAAAATCCTAAAATATGAGATAAAAGTTAGGCAACTAGTGAAAATGAAAAAACTTATAATTTATAATTAGATAATGCTAACTATCACTCCCCAAAGTTAAGTTGTAATTACTAGTCTCTAATTAATAATAATATACTTAATATTTTATTTTTATTCTATTAATATATTATTACTAAAATTAATATCTTTTATTTATTAAATGAATAAAAATAAAATATTTAATTTAATTTTAATTTTAATTTTAATTATATCATTATTAATTCTGAACTAATAATTACACTTTAATCATAATCCAAAAAGATAGTTAACATTATCCTTTATAATTTATCAAAAAATAATAGTTTTTATCACGAATTATGAAATATCAAATAAAACCCTGAATATTGAATTGTATCTTGCGAAGTTTAAAACTTATCTTAATTTCTAGAGCCATGCCAAATATTGTTATAACAAGTGTATTATCCGCGCCATGCATGAGGGAGGAAAGAAGCAGACGCATTATAATTTTATATAAATAAGATAAAATAAAAAATTATTAGTTATATTATACTTTTTTTAATAAAAATAATTTTTTTGATAATAAAGAAAAATTATTATATTAAATTAAAATATATTATATTTTTCAATTTGGTTAATGAAACCAAAGATGTTAACCCTTTGTTTGGAGAAGGAGAAAATAAGAGAGGGAGGAAAAATTTTAAATTTAAATTGGAAAGAAATTAGAAAAGAAGAAAATTTTAAAATTTGAATTAATTACAAATTTTTAATTACATATTCTACTTCTATATTTTCTTTCTTTCTTCTTCTTTTAATCCAAAGAAGAGAAAGAATAAATTTTGAAAATTTTATTTTTCCCTTATTTTCTTTTTTTTTTTCATCCGAACAAATTTTAAAGGAGCTGGCCACTATTATCGCAAACAAAAATTAAATAAAAAAGTTGTTACTACATTAAAAGCGGAGCTGAAATTTGTAAGTAGTTGAAGATAATCATAGATAAGATCTTGACACTTTGACTTAATCTCCTTCGTAAATGATTTTTTTTAATAAAAAATAATTTTTATATTAAAATATATTTTACTTTATTTTTCATAATTGAAATTTTTTAATATTAATTTTGATTAATGCAAAATATTTTTTAGTGAAAATGGAAAGATATTTTTACATTAAAATATCTTTTTGATAAATTGAAGTAAAGAGATAAATTACTGAATAAAGATAGAACAAAGACATTTCTAAAAACAGACCATATATTTATATAATGAAATTAGAGGTAAATTTGACAATTTTTTGCTAAAAATATTTTTTAACCATACATAAACAAAAAAGAACTTAATCAACCATGAAGGTTCGGAATATACTAACTTAGTAGAATGTGTATTGAATATTAGTTGTTTATCTTAGTAGAATGCGCATTGAATATTAGTTGTTTATGGGATATCTATGCAAATTTGAAAAAATAGTGAGGAGATTTGATGGTATTTTCTGATATTTAGCATATTCAAGCTATTTTTTGATATTTCAAGAGTCAAAGTATTTGTTTCAAAATATTTTCATGTTTTACTCTTTTTATATTAATGCAAATTGAGTCTAATAGTGTGCCACCACCTTTCTAAACTTATGACTGGCATAGAATCTACTCTACTAGTTCCCACCGATCTCTCTTAATCATGCTTAATTTCATAAATATGTAGAATGGTATATGCGTGTGTTTGTGTATGCGTGTGTGTGTGTGTATATATATACACACATATCTAATAATGCAATGTGACATTAATAATCTAATAATAAAAACATTTGATAAAATAACTTCTACAAAATGAGGAAGGTTAAGCTCATTTATAAAACTTTATCAAATTCTTAATAAGCTAGTTTAACTTAATCCTATAATCAAAAGAATCTCTATCCAATTACCTAATCCTACAAATCAAGGTCCAAACTACAATCCTATCCACAATCAAAATATGTAATTGTTGCCAAGTGGAGTTCCTAAATGATCTATCTTTGCTCTAGTATTAATGAAAACACATCTATAATATTAAATACAAAGAGATAAGTTCGGATTTTAATGAGTAAATATTCTAAAAAATTAGAAATCATAATACCAATTAAACATTACTGACCAAATTTACTTTTCTTTTTGCAAACATATTTTCTCAATCAAACATTATAAAGTAGAGCAAATTTTCAATAAATGATATAAGCATATCTACACGTTTCATTTAATTTACAAATAATAATTCAATAATATCACAAGGAACATGTAAAAGAAAATAAGGAAACTTTCTTGTAATTCTTTTTTTTCCTTTGCAAACCTTATTTTGTTCTTATAGGATCTGCCTTACATTTTCACAAATATTTTCCAAATTTGTATATCAAGTCACAAACAATATTAATTCGCCCACATCCCAATTTGCATGACTAGTAACAAAATTCATAACATGCTTTTGGTAGATCACAACTCTGACATGCCTATTTATGTGCTCTCACATTTTTCATTTGGTGTTATTTAATATACAATAGCTTATATTAATATACAAAGTATACACCTTGACACTCTAGGAATAATTATCATTAAGAATATAAGGGATTATAATCAATTATACAATCCCAAAAATTAACTCTATAGGAGTATTATCGATTATGTAATCGATCATAGAGGTAAAAAAAGCAAGACCCTTAGGTATATAATCAACTATGCCTTTCTAAAGAGTAAAGCTTTCGAGCATAATTGATTATGTAATCGGTTATTAACTGATAGAAAATAAGTCCTAAAAGTAATAATTGATTATGTGATCAATTATGTCTATATAGAAATTGTATTTATAAAATATAATCAACTATGTAATTAATTATAGCCTTGATTTCTACAAAATTTTCTTCAAAAATTACATTCACTTATGAGGATTTCATTCTAAATTCATTTCTTAGGTTACCACACTCACTCAAACCTCTATATCATGCATTTAAATTAGAATACACACTATATCTAACAAGAAATTTGAATCAAAATAATCAATTGAATCATTAACCTCAAGACTTAGGAAATCATGGAAAACCTAACTTCAACCAACACAAATCATACAAAATGCTCTATTTAATTAGAATGCTTACTCACCTTATTTGAAGGGGATACTTAGTGATTGAGATTGCGGTTTACTTACTTCTGATCCTTCAATAATCAAAGATTTGAAATTAGGGCTCCAAAATTTCCTTTTTAAGCTAAAACTCTTAACTAGCTAAATCCAAAGGGAAAAATAGAGAAGAAGGCTTGTAAGAATCAAAGTTTAGGAAGATTTATCTTATTTGTATGAAAATTTGATGAAGATTGAGGTTTCCTTCTTGCATGCTTAATGTAGCAAAGAAATTACAAATTTGATGAAGATTGAGGTTTCCTTCTTGCATGCTTAATGTAGCAAAGAAATAGAAGAAGAAGAAGATAAGGAGAAGAGGAACATGAGAGTTTGTGGGGTGGTAATGAGAAATAAGGGGTTAGTGTTGAAAAATAGGAAAAAAGAGAAAAATAGGACCCTAAACAAAATAAAAAAATTAATTTTTTTCATATTCATATACTCAGCTATAATTATATTTAGCCCTTAAATATTTTACTCTTATTCTTTTTTCATCTGTTCTGCATCTAAAATTTCATTTTAGATTTTGCTCTAATAATTAATTGATTTCTATACAAAATATTTTAAACTTTGCAGGGATGCGACATCATATTAGAAAACTGGGATCATGTCTTCAAGGGGCGTTTAATATTCCACATTAATGGCCTAATTTAAAAGGTCTGGCTTTTGGAACATGGTTTATGTGATGTCTAGTGTGCTAATTTATTGATTTGATTAAGGTCTTTTTGTTAACTAGTGCTCAATTATTATTTTTAAGTACAACTAATCCTTTTGCTTTTATAAGCTTCATGCTAATTTGAAATGAATCAAGCTAAAGAAATACTAGTAATATATTCTTATTCTTTTTTAAATGAAAGAATGGTTAAATTATTATATATATAAATATATATATATATATATATTTATTTATTTATTAAGGATCGAACTTTAAATGTAATGAAAGATACAAAATTTTTAAAAAATATATCAAATATATTAAAAGTTCTTGACAATGTCCTTATTTTTAATCATTGGTAAATAACCAATTTTATTATCCATATATTAATTTTGTAAAATTTACATACATTAAAATTCATATTATTAATTCTTAAGATATTAAAAATTGTAATTAAATTCTTTTCATTAGTTAAGAATAAACATAGGTTTTATAATATATAAATGTAAGAATTTGCCTATGAAATATAGGAAGTACTAAATGCTGTATCTTGATATTAGATTAGTTTTTTCCATTAAAAATGAGGTTTTAAACTTGATCGATTTTTAATGAGATGTGATTAAAAGACAAAAGGAATTAAAAAATTATTAATAATTAAAGAGGTTTAATATTTTTATAACAATATAACAATTTACGAATAAGTAAATGGTGTAAATTTTATTTATATAATTGTTATTCAAATTCAAGAGTTTTAATTTGATTCATTCTTAATGTAAAAAGTTTCAAATTATCAGTAAATAAAAAAATATGTTTTTAAAAATTAATAATAATTAAAATTTTTAATAAAAATAAAAAATTTAATAATTTTTTATTAATTTAGTATTACATATACAGGTGGTAGTGTAAAATTAGTAATTCAAGAGATAGTGAATCAAATTTAGATTTTAAATTTAAACTTTAAAGAGTATATAATTCAATATTCCCATCTGTATCAAATAAAAGTGTTCTGCCCCAAACACTATTTTTAAAGATATTTTAAAATTATTTTTTTTTATAAATTATAGATTCAAAATTAAATTGGCTAAAGCCATCATACCTCGAATGAAAATTCAGAGTATGAATCAAAATGTGAAATTATTGATCTAAGGACTAACCTTTTGAAGCAGGTTTTTAATATGACTAGTGACTCGTCAATTTTTTAAAATCACCATTTGCCATTAATCTTCTTAAAAATTTATTGGTAGTCTGAAGTAACAGATTAAAATAATAGCATAGCAAAGCCATTTATAGGGTTATAGCAACTATGATTCATAATAGATTGTAGTCTCTTTACGTTAGAATCTATTTATTCTACTTATAAAATCAATATCCGCTCTATACAATTTTAGCAAATTTTGGAATTGTTTTCTATGTTTCATTTATTTCTAATTAGGTATTTATAGTTATAAGTTGTTTGCAATTTGTTTCTTGTCAAACAACGAACATTAAATCCTTAATAATAAGCTTTTGACGTAATTATTATTTTACCTTTATGTGTATGATAAGTTAATATTAAATGGACTTTAATTCCCCCTATTCCTTATAATTCAAATGAATAATTAGATATTTATAATCAGAGGAGCTTCATTTAATTAATTTACTTTCTTAATTTGAAAATGTTTAGTATTAATATTTTTTCTGAGATGGTATTTATAAAAAAAAATTCATCAATGTATTTCTATGAATTATTTAATTTTTTGTATTTTAAAAATAAAAACTTATAATTTTTTAAAATATTTCTGTGTTGAAAATTTAACCAAATTTTTATATGCTTAAATATATTTATTTATATGATAAATATAAATTATAATTTTTATAGTAAAAGATAATATCATATCTTGTTAAATTAAATTTCTATTCAATAATATAAATATATTTTTTTATAAAATTAATAATTTTATCCTTAAAATTATAAGATACTGATAAAATAATTTTTAAATTATTTAAAGATGTAATCCCATAGTTAAATCATTAATTGTATAGACAATTTTATTTTTTCATACAAATAATTTCTTCTTCCTTAAATAACATGACTAAGGAAGAAAATTCTATATATGAACTATTATTCATAAAAAAAGTGAAACTTTATAAAATTCAAGAATATTTTGAAAATATTTTATAGTATTAGAGATAAAACTAATTTGATATATATATATATATATTTTCAAAGTCATATACAATGAAGAACAAGCCAAAAAGAGTCATATGTAAAATTTGGATGGAATGTCTGTTCTCACCCTTAGATAGGCAAAAGAATGAATTGTGTATCTGCGTTGAATGACTAAGAAAAACTATAGATCAATATATAATTTTAACTTCTTTCAAAAATTAAGTCACTTGTAAACATGAAGAAAGTCAAGGCATAGTAAGTTACGCCGGGTGCCACGGGAAAATTTTTTATTTATTAGTAAGTATATTTATCTATATTTTGAGCTTTCACCCTCAAAAAAATGTATGCACAACTCAGATTAAATTTCATTAAAGTATAAAATATATTTTATAATATAAAATGTAACATCATAAATTTTAATTAAAAATAAAAATATGATAAATAACAAATTTAGAAACAATTTATTAATATGATATTATTTAAAAATAATTATAATATATTATTGACATAATTTATTAAATTTTTTCAGATTTAATCATTAATTTATTATTATATAATATATCATATTTAATTTCTAAAAAAATTAATATACAATAAAATTAATATTATATTAATACATTACTCAATTAGTAATATATTATAATTTCTTCTTATTATTTATTAAATTTTAAATTCTTTATTATAGATTATAATGTTACATTTTAACCAACGTAAAATTGGAACAATCAGGTTAGTTGGATTTCTCGCAAATCAGTTGTAATATACTACTAAATTAATGATATATTAATTTATTATTAAATTTATTCACTAATTAAATTTACTTGATTGAAAAATTAAATTTAATATATTTAACTAACGACCAAAGCTGGTAATGCATTCATATATTACCAACTCAATGGTACTTTACAAAATTTTTACAATTGGAAACTTGTATGTAAACCTTTTCGTGGAGAGTGGGAAACCCATGACTGGTTACGTCGGAAAACGGTGGGCTGGGAAACGGGGCAGACGGCGTGTTTGTTTGTTGAGAGGAGAGGACGCTTTACAACTGGCACGCGAATTGACGGTGATCACTTAATTGGGTCCCAGCAAAGTCGGGTCTCATGACTTTCACACGGTTCTGACTCCACACTCCATTTGAAATTAAAATTTTAGAAAATAAAATGAAATATTATAATTTTTAATAAATAATTAAAATATAAATTTAAAAATTATTTTTAATAAACTTTTATTTATTAATTTTTTAATTTTTATCATGAATTATAACATTTTATTTTACTCTTAAAATATATCTTAAACTTTAAATGGATTCACTTTATTTAGCTGTCATCCAACGGGCTAGGATGCCTCCCAAAAGCTCTAATCCTTTCATAACAATATCATTAAATTAATTATTATAATTTAACTAATTTTAAAATAATGATAAATTTTATTTAGAATTAATTAAATTATTATTAATTTAATCGTATAGATTTATGCCGTTAAAAAAAAAAAGCACCGTAGGTATTCCATCTTTTGACAGCAGTGGATAATTCTCCATAAAGTTGGATTTCTTAAGAAATTATTAAATTATTTTTATAATAAAATTTCATTCTTTATTTAGTTTATTTATATAAAATTGTAAAAACTAGTTCAATAATAAAAATATTTCATCACCGAAATAATCAAACTTTTCGTACTCTTGTGTTATATAAAAGGACTTGACCCTACATCTTTCACTTGATTAACAAAGTACTCCTTTAGTTGTGATCAGCATGTGGAGGAATTGGTTTTGTACTGCTTATGCTTAAATTAAAGAAGTTCTTGCTATTATTAAAGTAGTGCATAACATGTAAATTATAGATTATTTTGTTTTATCGAAGGATATTTTTTTTTATAAAAAAAGTATCATTTATATGTGTATTAATAAAAGAATAATAAATAACATGTAATTTATATTTAAAAAATATTTAAAATTATAATAATAAAAAATATTTTTAAATAAAAATTACTTTTTCTATGTTTTTTATATTTAATATTAAATAGATAAATTATTTTAATATTTTATAATTATATTTTATATAAAATATTTACCGCCAAAATCAATTTCCCTTAACTCTGCAATGAGAACCTTAAGCACACAAACTTCAATTTTCCATATGTCAATATAACATAAAGTTAGATTAGACTTGCCGAAATTTATAATATATCTTGAGACCCTCCTAATAAAATGAGAAGATGGATCCTTAATTGTCGAAGCAGATAATAAAGAAAGCAATTCAACAAATAATTCCATTTGGATCACTGACTTAAAATTGACTGTTAATGAATTGGTGGATGCTTCCTAAATGATCAGAAATATAAACCAAGAAGTCAAGAACATGAGAAGATTAATTAATTAATTAATCAGAAGCAGCAAAAAGCCTTTATTTTATAAAAATACTATATTCATCGAAGGTTTATGAAATTTTTATACTTATTGAATTGAAATTTATAAATTTATTTTGTCAGTTTATATTTAATTGATAGTTTTTAATTTATATTCAACACCTAATTTTAAATTTTATTTTAAATGCATATAATAATATTATTACTTTATTATATATAATGATTGAGTAATATAGAATAAATAAAAGTTCTCAATAAGGTATTAAACAAATTTTACTTATATTATTACTAGGAGTTCGAATCACAAAAAAAATGCTTTGTCGAAAAGAAAAATTCATTAATTTGCTCTAATCGGTTTCCTCCGCTTACAATGTACCACCAAAAATAAAAGTTCTCAATGGGTATATTTAGATGCCCACTACTAATGTTAAATAATTAACATAATACTATATATTATAATAATTTCTAACTTAATATTCCTTGTATTCCTTTTTATCTATCGCATTTTGAATAAGATTTTTATTCTTTTTTATCTGTTATTTTAGAATTTCAATGAAGCATTAAATATTCTTTTTTTAAATCTATCATTCTCTTTTATTAATAAATATTTTATTATTCTACACTATTAATTAACTTGTATTTATATTTTTATATTTTTCTCTCTATTTTTAACTATCTTGTAAAATTTATTAAAAATAAATAAATTCAACCACTTTTATGTGAAATCAATTAATATTGATAGATAAATAGAAATAAAGGAAGTATCTTATTTAAATTCAATTATTATTTTTCATATCAGTGGGTAATGGTCCACGTTTAAGCTAACTGTCTATCTTAAACATTAATTATGGTTAAGATGGGTTTGCATTCTTTTAAATATAATTTTTAAAATTGGTCTAGTCATTGAAACAAATAAGTTATTAATTTATTGATTCACTAATTAAATTATTATTGAATTAAAAATATTAGTTATATATACACACACATATATACATATATGTATATATTAATATTATATATTTATAATAACAAATCATGATGAAACTAAAAAATAATATAATATAAGTTAATAATATAAGTAAATAAGTAATAAAGTTTAATTGATATATTAATAATTTATGTTAAAAATATTTAAATAAATAATATAAATTCAATTAATCTAAAATTATAAGAGTATTATATTTCAATTATTATAAAATTATAAAATCTATAATTTTTATTAAAAAAGATATGAAATGAATCGATTTACCAGTCTAATCCATTAATTTTGATTGATTTACTTTACATATATTTTTTATTTAAAAATTTTAACCAGCGCAATTCACTTGTTAATTTACTAGCTTATCGGTTTAATTGATCGGTCCAATTTAGTTTTTAAAATTATGCTTTTAGGGGAGTTTTGGTTGGAATAATTGCACGATTGTGGTAAGTGGCTGGGGTACGTGTAGAATATCAACAATCATTGCATTTTTTGTTCCGTGTTCATTTGTAAATACATAACGCATATATGCATACGTAACTACGAAGAGCTTTGTCCATAATCAAGCTTGTAATTTTGTTTATTTAAATAGTAGGATGGCTGTACCATTAAATATATGCACGAAAAGTTAGAATCAAACTCGAAATATGAAGAAGAATAAAATTTTCAACATACATTGAATATATACCACTTGAAACTTTTAATTAATTATTTTATTAATTCTTTTTTAAGTAGCATTTAATATTAGTATATAAATATTAATGAAGATAATAAATAATTTTAATTTTAAAAGAAATGCATTATAATTTATTAATATATCTTCCACTAAAAATGAATTACTAAATAAAATTGTTGAGTATTTATTTAAATAATAGAGGAAATATTTGAAAGAAGATATTAAATATAAATAAATAGGAATAAATTTTTCTACTAAAATTTCACTTGAAAAGAAATGGATGGAGTACAATAAAAATATTTCACTTCTTCATTAATCATAAATTAATATCCTTTTATACCAAGAGCTTTTGATTTGAGTATCATCTATTACATCTAAAATTTGATCTCCAATTTTTATGTGTATACATGTAGTATTTCAATCACTTCTACTATTATTCTATAAAATTTGATACCCTCTTATATCAAACCTGTGACTCTTAAGGTAAGCTAGTGATATAATACTAGTAGATTGATCACCTCTGTGGTGAGTATAAGCTTTGTTTGTTTTACCAAAAAAATATTTACATTAAAAATATAATTACAAAATATTAGAATGATAAAAATAATTTAAATATGTAATATTAAATATAAATAATTTAGTGAATATAACTTTTTTTAAAGGAGAAATTATTTTTTTTATAACTATAATTTTAGATATTATTTTTAAATTATAAAGCGTAATTGTACATATTACTCTTCTATTTATATAAAAAAATAAAATTTTCCCAAAAAATATCTTTAAAAAATAAACAAAAGGACCCAGATGGTACCAATTGAATCCCCATAACCAAGATCATTATTTATCACAATCATGCGCCAAACCCAAAATCAAATAGATGAGGATAAGTCACGAGATAGTATATATCCCAAAAAGATATGTGGCAACCATACGCAACACCATAAATAATGTGGTATTGTGATATTGCGTGGAGCATGTGATAATGAAATGTCTTTTTTTTTTTTATCAATAAGTTATATTAAATTCCAACTAATTTAAAATCAAATTGACTCGGCTCTAATGCGAAAGTTAATTTTTTTTTTTAAAATCTTTCTATTTTATTTACAAAATTTGAATTTAAAATATTATTTAAATAATATCAAATTTCTTACACTCGATCAAAGGAATGGATACAATGAAGTGTCGTTCAATATATATAAAAAGACGAGGAAGTTGAGTGGCAATAAATACCAAAACGAAAGCTTGGAATATGACTTTTCCAGAATGTATGCAGGGCACTTCACAGAAAGTGATAGGTGAGGCCACAAACCAGTGAACCAAAATCCTTTGTTTGGAAGAGGAATGCTGGCTACTTTTGAAAAGTTAATATAATGGCATTGATAATTGATAAGGATCCTGATTTTTTTACTGAAAAGTTCTTAATTCAAATGGTGTTGATTGTTTTTTTGAATGTTTTATCTTGCATTTTAAATTTAATTTTGAAGTTTTATATGTGTGTACTTATTGGATTAACTAATTCTATTATTACAGAAAATATCACAATTTTTATATGCAAATTATAATTAATTAAGCAAAATATTATAGGTAACATTAACGTTGTGAATTGGTTTGTAACCATCTATGTAATTATTGTATATTTTATTTATTCACAATTTTGTCAATCAAAATATAATCACAATCGACGACTGCAAGTGCAGAGCTATTATTTTATTTAATTGATTTTTTTATGATTAATTTGTTGACCTATTATGGTTGAGCCACCAGCATCTGATCATGGTGGGAGCCAGTGTTAACGTCAAAGAGAATGAGCTTTTCAGAAATGGCGTGGTGAGAGGGAGTGGTGACGATTGCATCCTCTTGGACTTTATTGGATGAAAACCAATAGTGCAATTGTTCAAAATCTTCCAGCGCAAGCGGTCTTTTCCAAAACCAAAATGGTATACACATGGAAACTAAGATTTAAAATTAAATTTTAAATTATTAAATTTTATAAATTTGGTCTGTTATTTTATAATCAATTCACACTTCTTAATTTATATTTATAATCCGATCATAGATCTCACTTTCCATCCGCATAAGATTTGTGCTTGGTAAATTGGAATTTTAAGGATTGGGAGCTCCGTAATAGTGAAGCTGACAAACCATCGAACTAGTTAGTTGGGTAGTTAATAGAAGTAAGGTTAGAAAGAGAGATAAAAAAATAATAATGGACTAAAATATACATATAAAAGAATTATAATTTTTCTGAAAAAGTTGTATAATTACTTAAGAAATTTATACTGCAGTAAATATATAAAGAGTTATAATTATTTCGGATGAATTTACAAAATAAAATTTATTAATTTTTATTGAATATTGAACTAAAAAAATTTTGATTTACAGTTTGAATGGTTTAATTGATTGAATCAATGGTTAGAATAAATAATATTATAATTAAAAAATTATATAAATTATATTAGATTTTATAAATAAATTAAATACTTACTGTCAAAATGTAATTCTTGATTTATATAAAATATTAAATTTAACAAATAAAATTATCATAAAATTAATAAAAACTATCAAATTAAAAGAAAGGGAGCTTCTTATTAGTTCAGTAATAATTTAAAAAAAATTATGGATTGAAATTTTAAAAGGATTGATCTAATTTTATAAAAAAATTTAAAAAATGATCAAAATAGTTTCAAAAAATCAGACCGATCTTTCGGTTTAATTTGGTTTTTACCATTTGATTGGAACCGATTTGACTGTTAAAACAATTTTAAGAATTGATTTGAACTATTTTAAACGCTGGTCAATGATTTGATCAATGCAACAGTTTAATTCAGTTTAGTTTTGTGAATATTGTTTTAAAAGAGATGAAACAAATAATTTCTCATCTTTAGAGCTATTGATCATTACATTGCCAGAACTTCATAACTAACATCAATATCTTAATTATTTTTATTATAATTATAGCTCTCTCTTTTCACTTAAAATGTTAAAATAAATAAAAATGACTTAAATGAATTACTAAATTTTATCATAACAATATTAAATATATGTTATTTTTATTATTTTAATATTATTAGTGAAATAAAAACATAATTATAAAAAATAAAAATTGGAAACTATTAATACTACTTACGAAATATAAGGAGCAAAATGGTCGGCGCATTTACGAATGATGGTTAAAAAATGATTTTTTTTTTTGGTATTTATCGCAAAGAGCTTATTGATCCTTGCAGTTAAAAATAGGCACAACCGATTATTATCAATAATTAAATTTAAAATTATATTCGAATAATCAATTAGAGCCATAAATGCTATGGAGGACCACGTAGTTCCTAACACCAATTATTGCCTCAAACAACTGCCCTATTAGCCAATTTGGTGGCTGTGGTACCAAACCGAGTTACCAATCCAACAGGTCACTTGAATTATAATGCTAATCGCATACTTTTCTTTTAATATGAAATGTGTAATTGTACACATAAATAAATACATGCATTATTTATTCACCCAAAAAGAGGTTATTTATTGTCAATTGTAAGTTTAATTATGAAATTCAAATAGGGGGAAAGGCAAATTTCGTTGAGCTTTGGGAGCAAAGTCCCTGAAGTTTGAAAAATTGTAACTTTTTTTTTAATAACTTATTGGAAAAAAATTCACATTTAAATCTTTTAAAAAGTAAAATATTCAAAAAAAAAAAATCTTAACAAATTTCATTTTAGTTTGTTAAACAATTATTCTGTAACTTCATTTATGAGCAGAACCACATTATACATATGAACGTATATTTGTTTACTTAGGGTCTGTGAGTTTCTGGACATGACAACACAGCAACCGATTGTCGTAGTCTCGTAGATGGGAAGTTTCTTCTCGATTAAACCAAACAACGGCCTCTTGGTTAAAAGAAGGACTCAAATCCCAGAATCGATTCAATTACTAAGTTGGTTGTATTTCATCATTCATATTCTAGATTTAAATTTCAGTGTTAATAATTTTAAAAAATCAAGTGAAGAAAAGGCATTAAGTGGTAGGATGGAGATAAAAGACTTGTATAATATGTTAAGGATGCTGGATTTATACATTTTTAATATCAACGTGAAAAAAATAAATCATTAGAAATGCGGAGCAGTATACTTAACTTAAACTTTTAATTAGATAAAAAGAAAGGACTCAACTCAAGATATCTTTATAAAAACTATGAAAAGAATTTAAGAAATTAACATACCGAACCTCTAAATGACTTAAATGGATAATTTGTTCAAAAGATGATAATTCAAATTAGCAAATGAGTGGTTCCATAAATGAATTTAATATTACTTTTTTAAAAAAATTTAAATAATAATTCATTTAATGTATATACGTAAAATTTTAAGTTCAAATTTAAAAGAAGAAAAAAGTAAAATTTTTAAAATAACATCTGATATTATTATATTATTAAAAATGATGAATTTAATTTTGTACCCGCTAAAAAGTTATAAGATTAATCAATTTTCAAGTGAAAAAAATGATTTAGTTAGTTACTGAGTGGTTACAATTTGGTTAGAAAACAGAAGTAGATTCGTCAGATCCAAAACTATAATAATGTTCAGTGTTCAACGTCAACGTAAATGTGACTCTTTTTTGTTGCATGCATTCTATTAAATAATTTTCTAAGTAGACAATTGAACCAACAATGATCACACGGATTAGAGGTTCGCCTAGATTGCGTGCTTCTTCCGAATTTGAACCAAAACGAAGACTTAATGAGTACGCAAGACAAGTTTGCACGATCACATGGGCGTCGCAGACGGACGCCAATTTTGATTTTTGACAAACAAAATTCTTTCGCTTTTCCTAGTGGAGCGATGACTCCGAACTCATCCAATTCTGAGAAATTGGCTCAAACTCGAACATTGGACCCTCGTTAGCCATTGAGTGCGAGGGGAAGGAAATTGTTTCTCGCCCGCAGCGATAAGCCGAGTGAATAATCATCATCTTTTTAATAGATGATAAAATTTAATAATTTATGACAAAAATAAGGGTGTTGATAAATTTTAAAATTGTATAGTTTCCTGAACCATTAATCATGAATTATGGTAAGAGACTGCTTTTGGCCTTCTGCAAACAATTGAATTTCTATAATTGGTGAACAATCAGGATTCCAAAATTTCTCTCTAAAACAAAAACACAAATAAAAGGGACAAATTGGAACTCTTCCTTTGTTAAACCTCAATTTTTCTCTAAGAATGAAATTTCACTTTTCTACTTTCTAATAGTATGAATGCAGACTTTGAGAGGGCTAGAGAGGTAATGACTCATTTATTAAATTAATTAAGTTATGAATTCTATCTATCAAAGATTTATACCCATCAAAAGATTCATACTTACTTATCTGAAATTGGACATAAGTAACATATTAATATCTATAACTTTAAATTCACTCAAACTGATCCTTGACATTAATTAATTAATTTATAAATTATGGTATGGTTCAGATGAAATATTCAAATGAGAAATAAATGCAAGAAAGTAAAAATAAGATTACTCTATGGAAATATTTGTATACTCCATTTATAACATTCCTCTTTACTTTTACTCAAAGTTTTAAATCATGGTTTGTAATTGCAATATTATGTGTAATATTATTATTGTGAATTATCTCATTATTGCAATTTTTCATAATTTTACACAATACTCATATTTTCTTACATTTATTCACAACATTCCTAATCTCAATATAATTACAACTACAACAATTATAGTTTAAATCTAAGCTATCATCCAATTAGAAGAATTCATATTATAATTTTTAATATCTTAAAATTGTAAAATATAATTTTTGATGTATGTGAATATTATAAAATTGACATATGAATAAAAAAATTGATAAATGATATTTTGTTATTAAGTGAAAATAATGGTATATGTTATAATTGAATAGTAAAAGTAATTAACTCTTGCAAGAGAATGCGGCCATGTGCTCTCTTTTTCTTTTCTTTTTTTTGAAAAAAATGCAAATTAGTCTCTTCAATTTTAGGATGATTGGATTTTACCCTCTTCAACTTTGGAAACTTGAAAATTACCTCTTTAAATAACACTCATTATCCACCCTTATTACTCTCTCATGTTATAAATGAGGGTTTGAGTTGGAAAAGAGCATATATGATTAATTACAAAATTATGAATGACTATTAGCAATAGTAATACCTGTAAATCTTCTATAGAAATCAATATATATATATATATAACTTTAAAAGGCTTGGACGACTGAATGCCCAACAATATTTGACAATTGCATGTATGTATTTCAAATTATAATTGTGTGTGTGCATGCATTACCAATGTTATAAATTTAATCTCATTCATAAGATCATGAATTTTCATATTTCTTTATGTCAATTTTGTTAAAAGACAATTAATAATAATATCCATATTTTTACAATGAGATTAAAAAATTATATCAACCTCACTCTTAAGTTAACAGAAAAAATATTAAAAGGAATATGAAATATTAAAATAAAAATAAATAATTATCTCATTTCTTTCTCCATTGTGAATTGCCTATCCTATAAGTGTAAAAGGGTCGGTAACATATTAAAGAAGAAATTGGTTCATGTCTAGTGGACATAATAATCACATGAAGAAAGGTTAATTTGGATTAAAGTTCTTTTGACTCAAAATTTCAAGAATGAAAAGTCCAATCATTCAAAATAGGTTATTGTTAAAAAATAAAAATCAGATAAATAAAAAAATAAAATATAAGTTAATCACCACTAGAGGCATGGATCATGGGATAACCTCTTAGAACTATGCTACAAAAGGGTGGTAGATTCGTCTCCCATCTATGTGATGATGGTGAAGGCTAGAACTTGCACTAGAGAAGTTAAAGCCGTTAGCACTAAAACCTATATTGATGTTTACACTTGTAGGTACTTCAATTAAATTTGAAATTTTAATATTAACAACTTTTTCTAAATTTTTTTCCTATTTTTCTATCCTTTTCATTTTTTTAACTATTTTACTTTAAATTTTTTCTATATGTAAACCTTTATTATTTCATAATTTTTTTGTTTAGTTAATTTATTTTAGATTTAAGGCATTCTTTTTGTATTTTGAAGTTTTTCAAAACTCCTTTTTTAGGGTTTCATTAAAAGAAATTAACTATGCTTCTAATTCTATTTTGTTCACTTCTCACCATCTATTTTGAAATTTTAGCATCTTTTTCCTTTTCATTTTTGTTAACTTCCATTTTTTGAAATATTTTCTCTTTCCCACTAGTAGCACCATCTAAAGCCATTTTCGGTTGCGGATCTTATTACTTGCCCAATATCTAACTTCAACTATGGTTCTTCTTATTTTACATTTACTTCCTTTCTTTTTATCTTTTTAGTTGTTCCTACGCTTCCAACTCTTATAATACAAATATAATGTGAAGAGAGAAAATCCTATGATTATTTATTTATGTTGTCATGTCTTGGACTACTAGAATCTAATGATGATGGAGGTTAAAGCCCATACGTTGAAAGTTGAAACCTTTAGCAATAGAATGCTTATTATTATTCATGCTTAAGTTATAGATACTTTGATTGAATTTGAAGCTTTAACATCAACAAGTTTTCTTAAATTTTTGCTTTTTTATCCTTTTCATTTTCCAACTATTTTACTTTGAATTTTTTTCTATGTAGAATCTTATTATATTATTTTTTTAGTTTGATTAATTTATTTTAGATTTAAGGCTTTATTTTTGTATTTTTAAAATTTTTAGAAACTCATTTTTTATATTTCATTAAAAAATTTAATTTTCTTTGACCCTATTCTATCCTTTTTAACCATCTATTTTGAAACCTTGATGCTTTCATTCCATTTGTTTTAGGTAACCTCTATTCTTTAAAACCCTTTCTTTTTTCCATTAGTAATGTTATCTAAAGTCATTTAACTTGCCTAATATCTAACTTCAATTGTGGTTTTTGTTATTTTACTTTTATTTTTTTCTCTTTAATTATTTTGTTTTCTTACATTCCAACTTTTACAATAGAAATATAATCTAAAGAGAGAAAAACATAGAGCTATTTGTTTGTACTGTCATGGCTTTGAGAGCCAAAATGACGACAGAGGTCAAAGCTTATATCATGGAAGTTGTAGCCTTTGGCAGTAGAACTTTTATTGTTGTTCATCCTTATATTGTGGGTATTTCAATTAAGTTTGAAACTTTAACATCAATAAGTATTTTTCTAAATTTTTTCTTTCTTTTGTTATCCTTTTCATTTTCCAACTATTTTATTTTGGATTTCTTTCTGGGTGGAGACTTTTATTATTTTAGATTTCTTTTTGGTTTGATCAATTTATTTGAGATCTAAGGCTTTCTTTTTGTATTTTGAAGTTTTTAGAAACTTAATTCTGGGATTTCATTAAAAAAAATTGTTTATGTTTTTAACTCTATTTTATTCTCTCTAACTATTTATTTTCAAACCCTAACATCTTCTTACCTTTCATTTTAGCCACCATTTATTCTTCCACATCTTTCCTTTTTTTAATTAGTAGCATCACCCATAGTCATCTAGCTTGCCTAATATCTAACTTCAATTGTGGCTCTTGTTATTTTATATTTACTTCCTTTTGTTTCTTTTTTTTTATTTTCTTATGCTCCAATTCTCACAATACAAATACAATCTAAAAAGAGAAAATTCTATGGCTATTTGTTTGTGTAGTTATGGCTTTAAAGATTAGAATTTGATGACAATAGAGGTTGAAGCCTTCAATAGTAGAACCCTTATTATTATTCACATTTAAGTTATGGGATATTTCGATTGAATTCAAAACTTTAACATTGACAAATTATTTTCTTAATTTTTCTTCCTTCTTTTGCTATCATTTTCATTTTTCCAACTATTTAACATTAGATTTTTTTCTATGTGTAGACCTTTATTATTTTAGATTTTTCTTTTTGGGTTTGATTGATTTATTTTATATTTTTGGCATTCTTTTTGTATTTTGAAATTTTGGAAACTTATTTATTGGATTTCATTAAAAGAATTTGGTTATGCCTTTAATCATGTTTTATTCTCTCTAATTATTTACTTCAAAACATTAGCACCTTCTTCTCTTTTGTTTTAGTTAGCTTCCATTCTTCGAAACCTTTCCTTTTTCTTGCTAGTAATGCTATCTAAAGCCATCCAATTTATCTGACATCCAACTTCAACTATGGCATGTGTTATTTTATATTTACTTTCTTCCTTTTTTTTATTATCTTATGGTCCAACTCTTACAATACAAATACATTATAAAGATAAAAAACCTTATGACTATTTGTTTGTACTATTATGGCTTTGAAGACTAGAATTTGATGGTACTAAAGGTCAAAGCCCTGTATCATAGAAACTGAAGCCTTCAACAGTAGAACCTTTATTATTATTCGTACTTAAGTTATGGGTATTTCTATTGAATTCAAAGCTTTAACATCAATATTTTTTTTGAATTTTTCCTTCTTTAGCTATTCTTTTCATTTTCCAACTATTTTACCTAGGATTTTTTCAATATGTATACCATTATTATTTTAGATTTAATTTTTTGGATCTAATCAATTTATTTAAAAAATTTTACTTTTTTTTGCATTTTGAGATTTTTGAAAACTCTTTTTTTCATTTCATTAATAAAATTTAGTTGTGTTTCTAACTATATTTTATTCTCTCTAATAATTTATTTCAAAACCTTAATGCCTTTTTCCCTTCGTCTCCATTCTTTAAAATCTTTATTTTTCTCACTAATAGCACCACCTAAAGCCATCTCACTTGTTCAATATCCAACTTCAATTATAGTCTTGCTATTTTACAATTACTTCTTTCCTTTTTAGTTTTTTTTTCCTACGCTCTAACTTTCATAATACAAATACAATCCAAAGAGAGAATTAAGAACCATAATTTATGATGATGGAGATTGTTTGTATCATGGAAGTTGAAGCCATTGATAGCAAAATCTTTATTATTATTTCTATTTGAGTTGTAGATTTTTCTATTGAATTCAAAACTTTAACATTGAAAAGTTATTTTCTATATTTTTATTTTTTTACTTTTTAACTATTTTTGTTTAGATTTTTTAGGCCTTTTTTATTTTAAATTTTTTAATTTCATTATTTTATGTTAGATTAAAAGTTTTCTTTTTGTATTTTAGAATTTCTTTTGTTATCGGTGGCTAGCAATTTCATCGAAACATTATTTCTAGTGAAAAGAGATTAGTAGTGATAATAGATGACTTTTCTTTTTAACTTTAATGCCTCATAAGTGTTTGTTTGTTATTATTTTCTTTATATTTTTTTAATGATTTTAAGTAATATTTTGGTTTCAATGGAAGCATAATAAAAAATATGAGAATTCTAAGAGTTATTTATAAAATTTATTTAGATTTGAGCTTGTTTTTTATTTGTCCTTTTTATTTTTTCCTCTATTTTATAGTTTTCTTTTTTAGTATCTTACATTCAATAACTACTTTTTTCCTTACTTTTTTGGGATGATTAGATCTATTGGCTTGATTTGTAAATTAAATATAAATTTTTTTTCTTATTATTAGGTTGTAACTTTGGATATAATGATTTTTTCCCTTATGATGAAGAGTTAAGCTTTAGCTAACCACAATATATGTTCACTTTTGTTTTGTATTAATCATTAACTAAAAATATTAAATCATTGATTTTTGTTACAAAGAATATAAGAGTCAAGCTTCAAATATGATGGCTTCGAGGATTCACATATTGATTCTTCTTTCATACAAAAGATTAGCTATAATGATTGAATAAGTTTCACTCAAATAAAAATTTAATTATTAGTTACTTAAGTTTTGCATATAAATATGTTATTTTCCCATTTTTATCTATAATTCATAAGGATCATTTAGAACTAAGTTTACATCACCATTTTATATATTTTATAAAGGACATTTGTGTATGTCCATAAATTACAATTCTATTTAGGATTAGGACCATGTATATAAGATTACATAAAATTAGATTTAAAATATTAATAATCATCAATTTTATCTGCTTTTCAAGGGCTTGACATCAATTTTGCTTATTTTTTTGTCCTAACTTAGTCCTTGTTATTATTTATGATAGTTCCAAGAATGATGTGAATTTTTATTACTCTATGGATCTCTTGTAAGGCCTTGATGATGTAGATGGAAACATTGTATACGTATTGAATTTTAATCTTTAACTATTTAGCTAGTTTTTAAGTTTTCACTTCACTTCCAATATAATAAAGTTCTAAATCCAAGGCTTTTTAGTGATCATTTGCTTTACATAATACAAATTATAAAGTTTTATCAAATGGCTAATACTAAAAGAACATTGTTGACAACAATGGTGTTTTAGCAAAAAACATCCTCCATAGGAATACAATTATAAAATATTAAGATTGTGAAAAATGATTTATATATTTAATATCAAATATAAAAAGTTTAGTAAAAAATAACTTCCTTTTTTTAAAAAGGAAGTTATTTTACTTTTTTATTATAACTTTAGATATTATTTTTTTAATTATAAGGTGCATATGTATATGGTATTACCTTATCTATATAGCAAAAAAAATAAAATTTTTCTATGAAAAATATCTTCTAAAAAATAAATAGAGTATAAAGATTACATATTCACTTATTATTCTTTTGGTGGATTAGGCACTAAGAAAAAAATGAACCCTACCCATTGTATGAATCTTTTTGTCATAATAGGTAATATATGATAAGCTTTTCTTCATAATGATATATTTTATCTTCCTCCTAACTTTTTGGTTTTTCACTTTTTCTATCTTTTCTCCAATGCATTGAATAAATTTAAAAGTGTTATGAATATAAATAAAAGATCATATCAAATTATCCAATAAGATTTTTTTTATCAAATAATAGTATCTAATTTAAGAAATAAAAACTTTGAGTAGTTTTTTTTGACGATTCTTTCTAATAATTATGAAACATGCATTCTATAAAATAAATATTAAAGAAGCACCTTTCAAATGGTAATTGTAGTTTACGATTTGGGTTGGCAACTATTAATATTAGAATTGATTGACCTCTAAATAGTTAGCTTCTTTTTTTTTTGTGCATATAACATATATGCCAAAATCTCCCTTGTTTTTAACTATTTATTAATTGTTAACTTCTTTTTTGTAGCCATGATATAGGAAGATATATACTATGAATGCTGACAACTTTTTTGCATCTTCATTTCTTATAGCAATTAAAGTTAGTAAAGAAATTTTAAAAGTATAATGGCTCAACCATTCAAAGAAATTTATACATTTAAAATGCTTCAACTATAATTCTATGAAAAATTGTTATATAACATATCATATTTCTTTTCTTTCCTTTTTTTTTTCTATGTATGTGTACCCTTATATAATTAATTTTAAGGATTGCATAGTTGACTATATGTTTAAAGAATTATTTTTGTACCCCTTTAGTCAATTATATAGTTAAATATGCCATTACAAAGTTATTTTTAAGGAATGCATAGTCAACAATATAATTAATTATGATATGTAAAGTTTAACACACTATTTTAAATAAGGGTTCAAATCATACCAATGATCATATAATAATAATTTGAGTTGTTATGCACTAGAAAATGATGAATAGATTATTTGAGGTTATGAAAAAAGGCATGGTAATATTATAATAAGTATGTATGTATCGTAAATATGGTGGCAAAGGTCATATTTGAGTTGTATCAAAAGTAATTATTACTAATAAACTTATTCATATGTGGTTATTCATGTTATAACTATGAAATGATAGTGCTAATAAAACACTTGTTATTTTAATTAGTGTGAAATTTATGAGATTAATAATGTTAGGGCAATAACATACATCTTGTGATTATATATATTTAATTTTGTGTCCATTTATGAAGCAATAAGGATGACATTTAAGAGATAAGGTTGAATTTGTAAGAAGATAAGAATGATCAAGAGTTATAAGGATGTTCACATACATTCTTTTTATAAATATATTTACAAATTTCTATTAAATGATATTGATTTGCTACGAATTGAAATGTATTGTTGAAATAATGGTATTGGCTATATGATTGAATTCCTAACGTAAAGATAAATGGCATGATCTTAATGTTATGTATGTTTATAGTTAGCTTCTTAATAAATAAATTAATCCATAAAAAACTCTCCTTTTTCTTTAGTGAAGGTATAAGAATGTAATTATTTCCCTTAGATAAAACTTAGAGACTTCCCTTAAAAATAAAATTTATAACCTTTATATTCATTATTATTGTTTGCTCACTGAGTTTTATAGAAATTCACTCCCTTTTTTCATTCTTTCTTTAGAGGACTCTTCCTCTTAAACACTCAATTACTATTGGATAAATTGGAAATGAGCTTAGCCGATAATTCTAGTGTTAACATAAGTTTTAAGACAATTGGAACAATTATGCATGACAATTTATTCATGCATTCCATAATGGATTTTCAAAAATTGCATACTTTTCCTCATGAAAAGTATAATTGCATATGAAACTTAGAATTAGATGCATTTAAGAAAGGTTAGTAGGCTATTATCCAAAGCGACTCCTTTCATTGATCATATACTTGGGGATGGATTATGACATACTATTTTTAAGTAATGTTTAATTTCATATTTGATATCTTGAAAATTATTCAATTAATTAAGATATAATTTTTTTCTTTTACAAGTTGCCTACTATATTTTAACAAAGGAATAAAAGCTTGTGTTTTTTTTTTTGTTACAAAAGATAGGAATTAGGGGAAGGGAGAAGTACAAGGGGATAGGGTTGGGAGAATTAAACTCCTCATGTATGCCATACAACTAAAAGGCATATTGGTTATGCCATTTGAGCTGTCTCTTAGTGCTGGACTCATGCATAGAAAGTAGAATTAATAATTAGACAAAATTAAGTGAATATAATAATATATGGAGAAAGGTTTATTTAAATTCAATTCTTTTGAGCTAAATCTTTTGAGAATGATAATTCCAATTTTTCAAACTATAGGTTTATCAACATCAAAATATTAGTAGATGCAATCAAATTAACAATTTCATTTTTAAAATTATAAAATGATTCTAAAATTATAAAATGGCCAAGATAATTCTTAGATATAACTACTTCTATATAATTTTATTCTCTGCCATATTATTAAAAGATGAAATTGCATATACAAAGGGACATAATTGTATGGACCAAGTATTATTAAAAAATATTATGACTATTGTATAATTTAAAGATCATTTTGTCAATACTTTACTATTTTAAGGATGAAATTATTAATTTTATCAAAAAATATACATATTATTTTCTTTTTACTATATATTATCAATATAAATTGTATAATTTTATATATAAAAAAATATGCAAATTGATTTATTAGACTAATAAGCTATGGTCTAATTAATATGACTTGACTTATTCTATTAAAGAATCAAAAGTTATGCCTAAATCTAGCCTATTTTATAAGTGGACAAAATTAGATTAAGGTATAAATAAACTAGGTTGGTAAAACCTATAAATCCAATGACCTACTCTTACCCATACTTGAAAAAGGATATTTGTTTAAATTCTATTCGATAGTTGATATGCCAAGATCAATTCTATTATCAAAAAATAAATTAATTAAGATATATGATTTCATAATTAAATAGAAAGTGATGCCATTAGCATTCCTAATTATCTATATACACTCATTTTTATATTTAATTTCCTAAACTACCATTATTTCATTTTTTCTATTTTCTATTTGAAATTCATCTTACAATTTTAATTATTTAGTCACGCTCTTAACTATTTATTCATACTCCTAGTCCTCTATCCACACTTTTAAATCTTAGCTTATAATTTTTAAGTGTGCCTATCTTTTTTTCTTTTGCAAATGAATTTAAAGCTTTACAAGAATTAGAATCCTTAAAATAACACGTTTTAAAAGAGAAGCATCTAGAATTTCTTTACAAAACTACAAGTATGCATGATTACCTTAAAGACAAGTAAAGGTTTCATATTATCAGCTGACATATTAGTGGTATAGTAACACTTAATATAGTCTTAAAGGTTTCAGTTCCCATCATATCTCATGTTTAAATTTAGGACCTTGCACGTGTATATTAAATAGATTATCACTTCTATCATTATAAAAAAAATATAAATCATATATGAACCTCTTTTTGAAAGAAATCATAATGTAATATCATTAATGATAATGAGTAATTGTAAAGAAGAGTTAGTGTTTATTATTCAATAACATTTAAACATATAAATTTTATTATCTTCCAAAATTCCTTAGATTGACTCAATTGATAAGGTTCATTATTTTGGATTACTTATATTTTAAGTTTGAATCTACCTTTAACAATTTCACTTAAAATAAGAAACTTGATAGAGAAAATGGACTAAAATCTTATTTTAGTCCTCCAAATTTTTTATTTATATCAATTTAGTTCTTTAAGAAGAAATTTATATTAATTTAGTCCTTAAAGTTTTAAGCCTACAAAAAATTTTAGTCCTTCACAAGGACTAAAATTTAAAGTGTTAATGTTGCCATCCTTGTACGAATAACCCCTTACTCTAGGTTACAATGCGAGATCAATGAAAATGGAGAAAATAAAAAGAAATAGTAAGATATCTATTTATAATATAGTATAAAATATGAAAAAAATTTATTTGTCCAATAGGCATATAATTATGTGCCATGAACTAATAAAATATTGCCACTTTATTAGTTAATAAAACAATCAATTCTTCAACTAGTTCTTTTTGAATTGTTGGCAATGTTTTATTAGTTCAAAGTAAACAACTTAATTATATGCCTAATAGGCAAGCAAGAGAATTTCTTTACAAAGTAAAAGTAGATTTTTCAGTGACCAATTTGTTAAATATTTATTTTAATTATTGAATAAAAAATTAAATTAAATGGATAATGAATAATCATATATGGATCTTGAATGATTCTTTTATTATTTGTAAACATCCTATAGTTTCATAAAAAAAATCCCATAAATTTTATTTATCCATTTAATTTGATCCATTAAAGAAGATGCATGAATTTAAAGAGACTTCAGTGTCATGAATGAAAGGATTTTGAATGATTTATTTGTTAATAGTAAATATTTTACAATGCTACTTATCCATTTCATAAATAATGAGTTTGGATGAACTTGAAAGTGGATTGATTGAATGAATTTGTGACGAGTGTTAATTATCGATGGATTTAAGTGTGTAACTTAATTTTATATTTTGGAATAACTGTAATAATAATTGATTTTATTTAGAGATAAGTGATGTTATAAGCTTTTAGGTAAATTACACATAGTCCTTATGCATTTTCCTTGTTGTGTAATTTACCTTTATAGTATTAAAATGAGCTACTTACCTTTATGTACTTATTTAATAGTGCACATAACCCTCTTCTATTATTTCTTCCTTACATGTTAATATGGTCTTACCAAAATGGTGATTGATCAATCACTAGAAATAACTGTTCATTATTTACATGAAGCTAATTGATGATGGATCCTTTAGCCCTAAAATGGTCCAATTAGTATAGATAAGAGAGTTATGTAGTAAGTAACATAGAATAATAGAGAGTCTAAATAGTGTACCTCGTTTGCTTAATTAGTATTTATAGAAAAGAATGTACTTAGGATAGACCATTCCTTTCACACTAATAGAAAGTTCTTAAAAGAACAATAAAGTCTTTTACCATTGATATATTATTCTAGAATTAATAATTGCATCCAACTAGTAGAATAGTTAACCCCAACTAACATAAGAGTTGTTTTTAACTATTACAACTAAATGTGACCGACTTTGTCCACTTGACATTAATAAAAGTTGTCAACTATCATAGGTTAATGGCCAACCTACTCTTGTAAAGGTTGTACATTTGTGGGTCAATTTATCCCATTGGGTTGTAGGCTAGTAGACTAGTCCATTCTATTGGGCCAGTTTATAATAGTTAATCGTCGATAACCTAAATGATAATATTCATCATTAAATGTTTAAATACAATCAATATATATTTTCATATGATTTAATTTCTCTCTAATATTAAAAGAAATTGATATTAATTTTAAAAAAATTACTTAACATTCTTTTTCCCCTTATAATATTGAAAAATGGAAGTCATAGTTTATAAACTAACTAAATATTCATAAACTCTATCTTCATTCACTCATTCCTCTTTGATAAAATAAATGCTTTTTGAATTGTGAGAACTATCTCATTTGAAGTATTCATAATCCAAAGAGAAACTTTTCCTTACTTATTTCTAACATTAATAGCTGTTGCACAAGTTATATCTTCATAGTCAAATTATTTTTCAATTATAATGAGCAATAAAATAGAAAGAATTACTATATCATAAAATATTTTATGAAAGTAGTTTTTTGATATTTATATATCAAAATTCTTCAACCATATTATATATGATCAAAATCTATCCACTTTTTCCTTAGGAAATGATATAATCCATTTTCCATTGATGCAGGTAGGACCTTCATGTTTTAGCTCTATTTTATATTTGAAATAATTTATTTTTTTATTCTTATAGCTAACTTGTATTTCATGCGAGCTAAGACAAATTCATAATAAAAAATTTAAATCATTATACTAAAAAAAGTTAAATCATACCATTTCAATATTTACAAATTGCATTTTTACTCAATCATTCCTCTTTAATGAAATAAGTGTTGCTTGAGTTATGAGAATTATCTTATTTAAAGTATTTGTAATCTAAAGAAATACTTTTTCTTATCCATCTTTGATATTAATAGTTATTGCATAAACTATATCTTCAAGGTCAAATTGTTTTCCAATTATCACTAGTAATAAAATAGAAAGAATTATTGTATCACAAAATATTTTGTGAAAGCAGTCTTTTGATATGTATACATTAGAATTCTTCAACCATATTGTATATAATTGTCACGATTTGAATCTAATTGTGATTGGTGTGGATCCTTATGCCCAGTTTCCACTAGCCTTAATATTAGTTACACCAAATATGCTTATTGAAAATCTTTTTATTTTCGTAAGGATCCAAAATTTCATTGTAAATTTCATGAAAAAATGGACAAAGTCTTTCTTATTTTTAGACACTTTTTGAAGGCTACACGCCTTAAACCATAAACTTGTACTCTTTACAAATACAACAACAACACAAATTACATATAATATTACATAATCTCAAAACTCATTCACCAATAAATGATTTAACATATCAGATGCTAAATGAATACCATTCCATTTCTAATCTTGATCTTAATCTAACTGTCAAAATTTCCTAATTAGGCGGTCATTGATTCTTCATAGATATGATAAAGCTCATTTACATTTTTTTTAACTTGAAAATATTAAAAATAAAATAGAATGAGTTATGAGAACTCAGTGAGTATATATCTATCATAACCATATTTAGAATTCATTATATAAAATGATCAAATGTTAAATAAGTCTTAAAATAGAACATAATTGCAAAACAAATTCTTGGATCTTTGTAACTCACGATACAAATTCTCTAGTTGACAATATTTGCTTACATATATTTAGACTTTCTATTTTACATCACTAATTGGACATCATCACAGCTATTCAATTTACATAATTTCCTAATCAAATCACGCATATAACCTTTTCCAAATAATCATCAAATTTCTAAATAGCTAATTAAGTATAATCATAATCTAATCATCATAATTACATCAAATATTTACAATCATGTCAAACAGTAACATCCAATCATAAATACATTTAAATGTCACATCATAATACATATCAATTTGTGCTAAATACACATGCATCCATCTTTTAACTTTTAGGTCAACTTTATATCCTCTATAAACTGTTTATCATTATCTTTCCAAGGTTTGTCTTATATTCTTCATAAGTTATTATTGGAAATTTTCCATCTGGTTTTCATATTATCATCCTTGTCATATTTCTTATTTCAAATGCCACTCGTGGTATAGTTCATAATATAATAATTTTATTAGAGCTCGACTTTACATATCACAAGTTCAATGCAAATTTCAACACAAACAGCTATTTCATCATCACGGGATAATGTTTAAGTATATAATAGTATATATATCAATATTGTCATGCCCTTTTGCATAGCCATTTCATTTTATCACATCACAATATAGTTCACATTACATTTTTCGTCATGCATATAACAATGTAAACTCAATAACAACACAAGTTACATTATTTACCATTGTAATTCCTATCATAATGGGTTAATAATCGATAATGTCACCACCATGCCTTTTAAATATGGTAAATTAACATTTGCTCAAACAAAAGGCCATTATCTTATCATAGACATCTTTTCTATGTTATTCATGCACGGTTATACAAGTAAGTCAAGAATAGTCCATAACATATAATTTTACAATTATTCATGGGAGGATGTATAAATATAATCCATATCATTTGTAAGAAAAATTATAAGCATGTCATATGAATTAGATAATATTTAAATATTTATTTAGGGGAAGATATATACTTACCTAATAAGATTCATCTACTTCATTTGCTTTGAAGCATTTAAGTTTTACTTTTCCTTATTTTCCCTAGTCACAATTTATGATGATATTTTATAAATGTATAGTAACCACTTATTTTCCTCCAAATATTACAATTCTAAATTAAATTTATAATTATTTCAACACCTAAGATCATCAATTTATTTTATTTTTAAATTTATAATAAAAAAATTAGAAATTCTTATAAATAATGAATTTTCTAAATCAAAGTATAAAATAATTAAAATATTAAAATTGTAAGCTCTATAGGGGTTCCACTCATATTACTATATAAAATTATACACTTATTTTTTTATATTTTTATTTTACTATAAAGAACGAGAAAATCACATTTATTAGCAACTTCCCGAATCAAACTCCAAATATCAAAATATTAAATTTTGATAATATAATTATATTTTAAATATACTACTCTAATACTCTTAAACATAGTATCCTTAGTTTATCAATGTTATATCAGATGTTTAAAATAAGATGATAAAGTGAGGGTTTTTTGAATCATGTTCAAATGTTTAAAATATTAAAATGTAACACTTCAAAAATACTCTAATCTTATTATTTCAATGTTTTATATCATAAAACTTTAATTTTGAAAGCCATCATCATGTATTTAAATTTACCCACAACATAGTTTTCTAAGATACATAACCTCTATGGAAAATACTATTGTATAATACTCTAAAATAATTTCACTTATGTTATTTAAACACATTATTGCATAAAAATCATATCTTTCAAATCTATTATCAATTATCTTAAATATGCATAAATGGATTTTCGAAATCAATTTCAAATCAACCAAAATCTTAATGAGCAATACCTTAAAAATACTACAAATACGATATTATAACATTTTATAACATAAAATTTTCATTTTTTAAAACCATCATCATACTTTTCAAAATATACAAAAATGAGTTTTCCAAATTATACTCACGCATTCAAAATGTTTGGAATTTTTGTATGAAGGGAAACTTCCTACTATTTGGAATGGCTATCCATATCTTACTAGCACTAAAAAGCACCAGGGCTCATAACATGTAGGAGTCGAGCTCCTTGCATTTGGGTACTACTGTCACATATTTACAGCTTTTCGTCATGCCACCATATAATCATCAACTGGAGAAAAAGTCGCGCCCAGCAAGGAAGCACAGGATGATGCTAAACTGAAGGCTAGAAGAGGAGAAAGGAGTCACTAGAAAAGAAAGAAGCCTGTTGCTTTTGCAATAAATTCATGGCTCTTCGTGATATCACTCGATTAGATGTTAAGAAGGGAGTTATTCACAGTGATGGGCATTGATGCTAACAATAGAATCGCCAAAAGTAGTGTTGGCAACCCCTAAAGAGCTAACCCATAAAGAAAAAAGAGAGAGAAGGGGAAAAAGAAGAGAGAAAGAACTAGAAAAATGAGAAAGGAGGAGAGAGAAAGTGTAAAAAAAAAGCTTTAGATTTTGATATGGCAGTTCATGATGCATCATAAGCCCAGATCTTATCTGTCCATTTCTTAATCCAATTTCATCTTAATCAATCATTTTTGTTTTCAAGGTTTCATATTTTATAAATCTCCCTCTTTCCAAATAAATTTAAATTCCTAATTTAAATATTTCATCTCTATATAAATGTTAAAAGGATAGTTTATTTAATTATAAATGTGCATATATTCACTTACTCATCTTGAATTTTTGAAAAAGTATCCTTATAAATCTACAAACACATATTCAAAATCTATTTTTCAAAACTAATACATACATCTCAAAATTTCTCATTCTCAACTTCTAAATGCCCTTATAATATTTAGATAACAATTTACATTACATAAAATCATACTATTATCACATAGTTATAATTTAATATATTCATGTTTTCCCTTGGTATAATTAAATATGTTTTAACTATTCTCATCCATAATAAATATTTTGAAGCATGCAAAATAATAAAAACTTTAAATAGTATTATGGGATATTACAATAATTAACATGTATCCACTTCTTCCCTAACAAATGTTACAATCCATTTTCCTCTATTAACGCAAGCAAAGCCCTCACATTTTGACTCTATTTTATGTTTGAAATAATTTGGTTTTTTACTTTCATAGCCAACTTACCTTTCTTGTGAGTTAAGACAAATTTATGATAAAGAAAAGTTAAACCATTACACCATAAGAAAAAAAGTTAAATTATATCATTTAAAGATAAGAACCTCAAAGTGAAATTATTATTTTTTTTAATCCTAAATGAAGTAATCATAATTCAAAAAAATTATTTTTAATGAAGTATAAGTTTCAAAATGGCAATTAAAATTAAAATAATGATTAAATCAGAGAAATATTTTAAGGGATCTTTTAAAATTAGCATCAATTTTTTTTAATATTGGAAGGATATTGATTTATGTTATAATCATAATTGATTTATTAAGATATTAAATAGAGAATTATTAAAAAAGAGTTACATGTACTATTAAATAAGTATATGAGGATAATTACATATTTTAATACTATAAAAGATAAGTCATAAAGTTTTTAAGAGATAAATACTAAATCATACATGAGAATAAATACATAAGGATCATGTGTAATTTATCCAAAATTTTTTAATAAAAAAATTCATGATTAAAATTAGTTATTTAAAAAATAACTTATTATTTAATCATAAATTTTGTCTTATTAAAATTTTTTATATTAATTACCTTTCAAAAATTAATTATTATTAAAAATATTAAATATAAAATCACTCTTAATTAATAATGATTTATTCCAACAAGCTATTTCATGTAAAAGTAATAATTCATGTCATTTGGATCAATTCGTTTATTAAATATGTTAAAACGGGTATCCATCTAATTTATTTAATAATTTTAATTAATAAAATATATATTATAAAATTATTTATTATTTTTGATAAAAATATTTTTAATTATTAATAAAATATTATTTTAAATTATTATTATTTTATTAAAATAAAAATTTTATATATTTATTATATATACTTATTTATAGTTAAATTATTATTTTTTATTAAATAATTTTTAAAAAAATTTAAAATAAATTTTTAAATGAATTAATATACCAATCCGAATTTGAATAATTCATGTCAGATCGTCATTTCATATCAGTATTATCCATTCTTTGGTGCATATGCCCAAGGATTTGTGGTCATAACCAGCCGAAGCGCCCAAATATCAAACATCATGCCTGCGGTAAGTGCAACTATAAATTAGAACACCCAGATTTGTACAAAAAATGCTTAAAGCTTTGCCGGGGCTTCCCCGCCGACTTGTTGTATCGTCTTTCCCAAGGTAAAGCTTTGGCTGCCCCATTCTCATCCTCTCGCAGTTTCTATTAGATTCTGTCTTCTACTTATACTCTGTTTCAAATTCGAATCTATTGCAGGGTTTTACGGAGCAAAATGAGCTCAACGCCATCGCTAAAAATTCCCAAATTTGTTTCGGTAGAAGGTGCTGATATACATTCAAGAAGTAAACCGGATGGTAATCAAAGTCTCCTGTGCTGTTCAATTTTTTTCTGGTTGAGTCTAAGTACTCAGTAAGCTGTGCTTTCAACATCACTCTTTGCTATGTATCTATAACAATGCAAATGAATCTATATTGGGATTGTTCTAAATTACGTTGTTTTTTTCCTTGGGCATGACTTCTCAATGTTATATATCAGGGTTCAGGTTCACTCTTATCTCATACAACATATTGGCTCAGGTCTGAAGCTAATAATTCATTCCATCTGATTAAAATACTTACTTTTGTTGCATTTATAAGTCTCTTATACGCAGTGCATGTGACAAAATACTGTGCTTTTTGTAATGTAGGCTTATGTGAAGAGCTCTCTGTTCCCTCACTCTCCTTCCCCGTGTCTGAAGTAAATTAAAATTTTGTTCTCCACTCTCCTTCTTGTCTAAACTAAATTGAAATTTATTTTGGAACCCCTTTAGCAATTAGTAATACCAGGACCTACATCACTACTTGTCATTTGCATTGTTCATTTTGCTTACTGCAGGTGGAAAGCTCGTTCAAATGCAATATTATCCGTCCTCAAGGAATTGGGAGCTGATTTTTTCTGCCTACAGGTTTACAGTTTTCTCTCCTATGTTCTGCTCTTGTTGCCAGTTGCTTTGATTCAATAAATATTAACTTCTTTGGCATGTTTTATCGCATTTTAGTTTCTGTACTTCTTTCCTTGATGGTGTTGAAAAGGGTCTCCTTGTTCATGTCATAATCAGGAAGTTGACGAGTATGATAGCTTTTACAAAGGAAGCATGCAGGACCTTGGATATTCAAGTATTTATGTGAAGAGAAGTGGACAGAAGCGTGATGGCTGTGGATTATTTTACAAGCCTGACCGGTATGTTGGAATCTTTTGTAAATCACCAGCTGTGTATGTTTGCAAACAAAAGAACTATGTTGTGAATTTATTTTTTTCTCTGGAATTTTCTCAATGATAATGATTAAATAGTTCAGTAGCACCCAAACTTTCCAAAATGAACAAGGAACCATAATAAATTTCATTTACCATGTTTGTGCTGTTAAACTTCAAATTTTAAATCTGTTTTCTATCACAGCTTTTGAAAAATAAGTTGCCAGAGCTTCTATTCTTATTATCTTCAGTATTCTCTTATTTTACATTTCATCTTACCTTGTGATATTTAGTGCAGAGTTGGTCTTGGAGGAGAATATCGAATATAATGATCTTGTAAACTTAATTCAAGATGAAAAATCTTCAAATGGGAATGAATGCGACAATGACCAGTCAGATAAGAAAAAAGAAACTGAAAATAATAACGGTAAACCAATCCTTGTTTACCAACCACACATTCATTTTGGTGCTATTTTATTTTTGTCGACTTGTCTTTACATGCAGATACACACACAGTTATACAGTGTTCCTTGTGAGCAAATTATTAGAAATTGCTGCGGGCAGCTGCATCTTTATTAAATCTACATTTTCATCATAATACTAAGAAGTCCAACATCTAGAGTGCATAATTCTGTTTGATTTTTTCAAGGCTGCTTGTGAATTGCTTGAGGCAAAACTTTATTTTTTGATACGTGTATTGCTACCATTGATGGAACTGGCACTTAGTATAATAACATAATTCTGCTTTTTTATTTCTTTAATAACTCGGCCCCTTTTTGTGTTTGTTATTAATTGACTTTTTCCGTTGATGGAACTGGCACTTAGTATAATAACATGAAAGTTGCTGTTGCAATGCATACTTATTCTCAGTGCAGAATGTGCTATATCTTTTCTCAATCAATTTTCAGATACAGGATCCAAAATGAATTCAGAAGATGAAGGAGATCCCAATGATCCTCGAGTGAGACTAAAGCGTGATTGTGTTGGAATTATGGCTGCATTCAAACCCAAAGATCCTTCTCATCGTGTTGTTATTGTGGCTAATACACACATCTATTGGTAATGGAGTCGTTTGTTTCTGTACGTGGCTATGCGTATTTTCTTATTCTGTTTTAATCCTAAATGTAATGTTACTATCATGTGCCTTTATTTATAGGTGAGCAATTCCATGAGTACTAGTAGTTTAATATTACATCTTTTGAACAAATCAAACTATTGTAAATCAATTAAATATTTATTGTCCTTTCCATGTGTCATGTTCTTATTGATTTTATTAAATGTGGTGTGCATAGCACTATGGTGTGGTAGTTTTCATCCTATTTACACTGGCGTAAGTTCTGTAATCATATTTGTGGTATTCATGGAGTACATTTTCATTTCTGGCTCAGGGATCCTGAATGGGCTGATGTAAAGCTTGCGCAAGCTAAGTATCTTTTATCTCGCTTGGCACAATTTAAAGCACTGATCTCAGAGAGATTTGAATGTATACCTGAAGTCATTGTGGCTGGTGACTTCAACTCTCAACCTGGGGATATGGTACTTAGTTACTCCTGATTTCTTGATTTTCCTTACTTTCTCATTCATCTTGCTTCTGATGCCCGTGTCATTGTCAAGTATAAATTTTATCTCATTTGGTCCTCGTTGCTAGCTAATGAAGACTATTCCTGTTACTGATGTTACTTAATGCACATGAGATGATGCAGAGCATTAACCAACTATTCATGGATGCCTCTATTCTCAATCTGAAAAGGGGGTCCACGTGTTGAATTGGTATCAATGGATAACCAACTTTATTAGAGATTGATCAGAATGAGTATGCGTAAACATGTAATCCAAGAGTGGAAGAAAAGGAACCCAAACTAAGGCTATATTTAGTGCAACAAATAAGTTAGTTTATTGACTTTGTCAATAAGTTATAATCAAGTCTTTAAAGGTGTTTAGCACACTAACTTATTAAAAAAATAAGCTACTTTGGGTAGTTTAAAGCTTATTAGTTTTTTCCCCCATCTTTATCCTTCTTTTTTAATTAATTGACATTATATGGCTTCAATTATATTTTAAGTAATTATATTCTTTTTTGGAATAGTAACTAAATAAATATATAATGTTAAAAATATAAATAATTAAATTTTAGGTCATTATATTTTTATTTTAAATATATTTATTGTATTAATATAACTTAATCTTAAAATAAATATAAATATAATTTAATTCATACATTTATTTATATTAACTAAGTACTTTTAATATAATTAGTTAACTTTTTAGTTATCAACTACTTACGCTAAATATAATCTCATTTCAGAATTTGATTAAAGTCCTTGTCCACTGTTAATTATACTACTAGCTTCATTTTTCTGCATTCAGTCGTGTCACTCACTATTAATGTGAGTCATACTTTTGAAGTCACAGACTCTTGCTTGGTAGTAGCACCAGATTTCCTTTAAGAATCTGAGCTTTATATATCCTAAAACACCATTCTGATTATTTTTATTTCCATGTTCTGCCAGGTTTATCAACATCTTGTATCGGGCAATCCATCATCACCAATTCCTGAATATTTGGAAGAGGTTCCGATTCCATTGTGCAGTGCATATGCTTCAACCAGAGGAGAACCTCTATTTACAAACTGCACGCCCGGCTTCACAGGCACGCTTGATTATATATTCTTCTCGCCATCAGATCACATGAAACCGCTCAGTTTTCTTGAGCTTCCAGACTCTGGTGCCCCTGATGTTGATCGTGGACTCCCAAACTATAGTCATCCGAGCGATCACCTGCCAATTGGGGCTGAATTTGAAATTATCAAGGAATAGATGTTATCATTAAAATATGATTTCTTGAGAAAAATTATCGTTTCCTTCATTTCTCCTTTTAGAGATGCAAGAGAGTGCATAGAGGAGCAAGTGTGCCACAAAGGATTTATGGTGTAATTTTTAATTGTTTTGAACTATTGGATTTCTCCAATTGAACAGAATTTCAGTTGAATGAACTGTGATTTTCTAAAATCTTAACAAATTTTAAGTTCTCAGATTTGGTGAACTTTGCAATTAGATTTAACAAAATGCTTAGCTTATATGTTGCTTTGAGCTGTGTGTCAAGTTTAAACAATGTGCTTGCCCTCGGGTAACGTGTAGTTATAAATCTTCATAGCAGGATAAAGAAATGTTACTAATACTAAAATCCAGCACGTGACAGCAAAATAAGTATGGCTTTCTAGAATGACAATCCTTCCCTTCAAAAAGGAACCGTAAAGGCTTTCACTTTCGGGGATGACAATCCTTTTCTTCAAAACGGAACCAAAAGTGCAAGTGTGATGCTAGCCTGACTGTATCCACTCGTGCAAATTTTGTGCGGTTCTCAGATGCGAATCAGATTGTAAGATGATTCTGCTACTTCAAAGTTATGATGGCTGATGAAAGAAACAGCTGAATGTTCAAGGGACCACAACAATTAATATTGGGGGATTCATCAATACAACCTGTAATTTTTTTGTAAGATTTCGTAATAATTTCTAATATTTTTGTTTTGCAAAATTTATAAAAGAAAATTACTAACGTGAACAAAATTTGTAGAGAAACTTACTAACTTCCTTGAACTACTGAAACAATTGTACTCAACTATAATTGTTAATCATGGAACAGTTCTCGTGTGGCAATTTAGAAAATTGCAGAATCTCAATTTTGAAGTTTTTCCTACTTAAAGTAGTACAAATACGAACATGTTACTTTAAAAATCCCGGTAAATATATCAATAAACAAATATTAGTACTAGCAATGGTGTGGAGCCCTCCGTAGGGAAGGCGCCTCCAAAAATTGGCGTATGCCGCTTTAAGTGATGAGCACACGGTATTCTTTAGTAAAAGGCGAAAGAATAGTTCGCTTTGTGCTCATCACACGGCTCCGTAATTATCTCCCTCCGCAGCTGTTGTCTTTTATAGGGCGAACAACTCCTAACGCTTTTTCATGTGCTCGATGTGGGCTTTCTTCGTTCGTCGGTAGCTGTCAGTTTTACCTATTTCTCACACTATCACTTCTATGGTGCTCTGGAGTCCTCGATTGATCTTAGGCACGATTCACGCAAGCATTACAAACGAATTTACAGAGTTCATATTTCACGTCACTCCTAATCCTCCGGCTAAGTTTCCGACTTCGGCCAAGCCTCGGTGTTTGAAAGTTACTTCAATAGCCAAAATGGGGCTCAGAAGGGTGGTAGTGACTTGCGCAGATATAATCACCAAAGGAATATATCTCAGTTCACATTTACAGTAAGCAAATTACATTATCTTTGACTGAAACTTTGACGGAGACATTTTGCTTTTCTCATCAATACATCTCTTACTTCAAATGTAACGCAATAAAAAACTATTTTTCCCCTTTTATCTGAATTTGTTCAGAAAGGTCTTGCCTTTAGTTGCGACGCAACACTCTGCCTTTGTTTTTTAACAAAAGGAATTGCAGTTAATATTAAAAGATGACAAAATACTTCGTAATTTTATCTTAATTGTAGAGAATTAAGCGTCATTTTTGTGAAAGCTGGTCTTGGGTTCATGAGAATGGTTTTGTAGTGCTAAACACTCACGTAGTTGCAAGATGGGTTGGTCAGTAGATGGACGACTGAATTGGTACATGGAAGCACCCCGTTTTAAAATACTGAGCAAAATGAGCTCAAGGCCATTGACAAAAATTCCCAAATTCATTTTGTAGAAGGTGCTGATATAAATTCAAGGAGTAAACCAGATGGTAATTTAGGCTCCCCCGCATTCTTCTGCTGTTCAAGTTTAAAACTTTCACCCAATCCTAATCTGGGTGCTTATCCTTTTTCCCTCTCTCTTAAGGCTTCTAAGTACTCACTAAGCAGTTTGGCTTCAACATCAATGCGTTATGCATCTATAACAAATACAAGTCCGTATTGAGATTGTTCCAAATGTAATTTTTTATTTCTTGGGCATGACAACTGACATGTTTAATAAGAGGGTTCAGATTCAGTCCTATCTCATTAAACATATTGGCTCAGGTCTGAAGCAAATAATTCATTCTAACTCATTTTAGATACTGGTTTTTGCTGCACATAAAGCAAAAGCGTTTTCTTGTATAGTCATAATCGGGCAGTTAATGAGTATGGTAGCATTTATAAAGGAAGCAGGCACAGCCTTGGATATTCTAGTATTTATATTAAGCAAAGTGGACAGAAGCATGACTGTTGTGGATTATTTTACGAGCCTGACCAGTATGTTGGAACTTTCTGTGGATCACAAGCGGCTATGTATGTTTGCAGACAAGAGAACAATGTCGTATATTTATTATTTTTACTGTAACTTTGGGAATTATAGCTAGTAAATAGTTCGGATAACACACAAGCTTTCCAAAATGAACAGGGAACCGTCATGAGTTGATGTTTGTGTTGTTGAACTTTAAAATTTAATTCTGTTTTCTGTTACAGCTTTTGAAAAACAGGTTGCCAGAGCTTCTGTTCTTATTTCTTATTATCTACAGTATTCTCAATTTTTACATTTATCCTTACTTTATTTTGGTGCTATTGCTTGTTTGGTTTGTTGTCTTGTCTTTATACACAGGCACAAACACATACACACAGAGTTACGCAGTTCTTCTTGTGAGCTAATTAATTAGAAATTGCTGCAAGCAGCTGCATCTATGTGAAATCTACATTTTCTTCTTAATACTAGGAAGTTGGAGATCTCTAGCATAATACTGTTTGACTTGTTCCCGGTTGCTTGTTTATTGGTTGAAGCAGAACTTTGTATTTTGATAACCTTGCATTTTCATTCCTTTGATAACTTCCCCCGTCTCTGTCTATTTTTAGTTGACTTTTTCCTTTGATGGCACTGACACTAAGTATAATAGTATCTAAGTTGCAGTTGCAATGCATCCTCGTTCTCTGTACAGAATGTGCTATATCTTTCTTGATCATTTTTTAGATCAGGTATCAAAAAAGAATTCAGAAGATTGTGGAGATCCCAATAATCCTCAAGGGAGACTAAAGCATGATTGTGTTGGAATTATGGCTGCATTCAAACTCAAAGATCCTTTTCATCATGTTGTCATTGTGGCCAATACACGTGTCTGTTAGTTATGATGTGGTCTGTCACTTCATGTATGTTCTCTTTTTCTGTTTTAATCTTAAATGTCCTGTTACTATCATGTACCTTTATATATAGGTGAACACTTCCATCCCTAATGAGTATTAATAATTTTGTTTGAAGGAATCAACTCGCACAAGCTAAGCATCTTCTATCTCGCTTGGCCCAATTTAAAGCACCAGTATCAAAGAGATTTGAATGCATACTTGAAGTCACTCTGGCTGGTGATTTGTATAATATTATAGTAAATTTTTAAAGACAAGGCATTAAGTGGTGGGATAGAGATAAAAGACTTGTATAATATGTTAAGGATTCTGGATTCATACATTTTCAATATCAATGTAAAAAATTAAAAATTTACAACAGCATACTTGACCTAAACTTTTAATTGGATTATTGGATAACCTCTTAGAATTATGCTATGAAAAGGTGGGGGATCTGTCTCCCATCCATGTGATGATGGTGGAGGTTAAAGCTTGCATTATGGAAATTGAAGCCTTCGGTAAAAAAATATTTATTGTTGTTTACAATTAAGTTATAGATACTTCAATTGAATTTGAAGTTTTAATATTAATAGTTTGTTTTCTAATTTTTTTAGTCATTTTTTTGTCCTTTTTATTTTCCAACCATTTTACTTTAAATTTTTTTATATGTAGACCCTTATTATTTTAGGCTTTTTTTTGTTTTATCTATTTTAGTATTTAGGGCATTTTTTTGTATTTTGAAGTTTTTGCAAACTCCTTTTCAGGATTTCATTAAAAGAATTTAATTGTGTTTCTAACCTCATTCCATTCTCTCCTCATCATCTATTTCGAAACCCTAATGCCTTCTTCCCTTTTCTTTTTGTTGATCTTTGAAACCTTTTCTTTTTCTTACTAGTAATACCACCTAAAAGCCATTTCCGATTGCAATTCTTGTTACTTGCCCAATATCCAACTTTAATTACGCATGTAAAATGGGCGAGGTAGGCTTATGTGGACTTAGCCCGTACGGACTTTTGTCCACATGGCTTACTTGTATAAGCTCGCATATAAAATAGGAAAAAAAATTGCCCACACTATCTCACATGCAGTGTGAGCTTGCCCGCAGGTAACCTACATATTTTTATTAATTATTTTATTTTATAATTTATAAGTTATATTTTAATCTTTTAATTTTTGTTAAATTATTTAGTTAATAAAAATTCGATTGAAATATAGAAATTGGATTAGTTTTTTAAGAAGTAATTAGGTTAATTTTTTTATATATTAGGCCTAAGTGTAAGGAAAAAATAATTAAAAAAATTATTTTTTTTATTTGTGGTCAAGCCTGCAATCATGCGGGATTGCTCACATAAACTCACATTTAATGCGAGTTTTATGATAGACTACTCACATTAGTCCGTGACTGTGGGTTCCCCGCATTGCCCACTGTAATGTTCCGAATTTTCAATTCTATTATTTGAATCTCTAAATTCTAAGGTCGTAGAAACGAATAGCACGTTTGAATTAGCTTGGTGGGTGAGTATTAAGTTGAAAGGAATTAAGTGTAAAGGTAATCGAAATTTTGAAGGAAAAAGGATAGTGGGAAAAGAATTAATTTTCCTAAACAGTATGGATGATCAGAGGAGGTTGGAAAACCCTAAAATGGGGAGTTGTCTAAGTCTGACAGTGTAAGAAATTTTAAACAGACAGAAATCCTATGGACTAAATTGCAAAAGTGCAGAATCGGGTGTGGTTAAAGTGAAATAATTAAGAAATTGGGATCTAATATGAATAACCAAGATTTTGGAGTGTAATATGTGATTTTATTTAGTGTGGCCAATGGACACATGACAAGTGTCCTTGTTAGAAGAAAATAGACAAGTGTCCTTATTTGAAGAAATGGCAAGAATAGCCTTACTATTGGTGAAAAAAGACTAAATTACCCTTGGAAATGTCAAAAATGGCAAGAATGCCCTTGAAGCTTCATGAAAAGTCTTCTTCCTTCTCCTTTCTTCTCAAAAGCTGTGGAAGACTCCATTAAAGCACCAAAAACGTGCAGGAGAGAGAAGGAAGAGAGAGAAAGTTTCTTTTGGCTTTTTCACCCAAAAATAGTGAGATTTAGGCTTGGGGGTAAAAGGGAAAGTTGTTCTTCTCATCAAGCTCTATCCATTGGTGTGTTTAGATTGAAGAAAAGCTCAAGTTTGATCAAGTTTGGTGAGCTCTAAGTGAGGATTTTCAAGTTGTAGCAAGAGGTAAAATTGTTCTCCTCTAAAAACTCTTTATTGTGCTCTTTTTAGTTTTCTTGAAATCTTGATGTTGGTATGGTCAAAGGTGGTTGACCATGGAGTTTTGGATGATTTGAACATGTTTAATGATGTTCTAGATGTTGTTATGTTGATCTATGGCTTTGGTTTGGTGTAAAAATAGCAAGAAACCATGATGTACACAGTCTAGGATTTTTAAAGGCATAATGGTGCATGTGTGGATTTGGCATGATTTGTTTGGAATTTGGTTAAATTGATAAAATTAGGATGATTCTTATGAGTTATGAAGCCTATGGAAGATGAAATTTTGAGTTATAAAAGTGTGTATGAAACTTCCCTTTTAAGAAGCCAAGGGGAAAAGAAGGTTTAGCCATGTAAATTGTATTTTTGGAAGATCAGTAATATACACGGGGTAGAACATGGCCCATGTTGTACCCCATGTTCTGAACACGGGGTAGAACACGGCCCATGTTCACCCCCGTGTTCTTCTACGAAGGCAGATCAGTAATGTACATGGGGTAGAACACGGCCCATGTTGTACCCCATGTTCTGAACACGGGGTAGAACACGGCCCATGTTCATCCCCGTGTACTTTGTTAAGTGAACATTTTGTCTTTAATTCTTCACGTTTTGCATTGTTTTACTTCCGGATCCTTTTCTAATATTCATATGTGTCATTTCAAAGCTTGAAAACAAGATATAGAGCATCTAAGTATGCATTTATTTAAGTGGAGGAAGTAAAGAATACATGAGGTTCAAGGAAAGTGATGATGTTCTAATAAGAACTATGATGTGTATTTGTATAGACTAAGGAGTGACAACTTGGAAAGAAAAGAGAAAGTGTAAAGAAGTTGTTAAGTGAGGGCAAAGGAAACATTACTATTGGAAGCTTATAAAAGGTAGCTAGCTTTATCCTTAAGCTCTGTTTTCTATTTACATGATTTTCGGTATACTTTGCCATTATATGGAATGTGTATGAAATAGTTGTGTGCACACCCCGGGAAGACAGTCAAATACTGTATGTGTAAGGCCTATGGCCCGAGTTTTCCCCGGGATGGTAATGAAAATTGCTGTGTGCGGTACCTTTGGCCCGAGTACCTCGGGAAGACAATAATACTGTGTGTGTAAGGCCTATGGCCCGAGTTTACCCCCGGGAAGACGGTGAAATGCTGTATGTGAGGCCTAGGTACGATTATCTGCGATGGCCATCTAGATAATTATATGAGTCCTTGAATGGGCTTGATGATTGCTACGTGTGATGCACATTTTCTACAATGGTATGGAATGAGATGATAAATGATTGATTGATTTCGAAATGTACGTTTTATTTGCTTAAGGATCTGGAATGGCTTGATATATTTTTATGGTAATAGCTAGCTACTGGGAAACTCTGTTTCTTATGTTTTCGTATTATTACTAACCATTTCAGGTGATGCTTCTAAAGGCCCTCTTGACAAGGGAGAATAGAGATTTGAAGATGTATTAAGAATGATTGTATAGTTGTTAATTTTGTAAGTGATGGATGTGAAGTTGAACTTGTTGTATAATTACATAACCCTTGCCTATATTATTTGAGATGCAGAATATTCGTGGTATTGTGAGCTAGTCTAAAGTAGAAGGCAAATTAGTATGCGATAATTACCTATTTAATGAGGATTAAGGTGTTAATAAGTAAGGGAGTTACACCCACAGTCATAAGGCCCGTTTTACATATCTAACTTTAACTATGATTCTTGTTATTTTACATTTACTTTTTTTCCTTTTATTTTTTAATTTTTCCTATGCTTTAACTTTTATAATACAAATACAATCTAAAGAGAGAAAATCCTATGACTATTTGTTTGTGTTGTTATAGCTTTGAGCACCAAAATCTGATGATGATAGAGGTTGACGCCTGTACCCTGGCAGTTAAAGCCTTCAATAATAGAACACTTATTGTTATTCACACTTAAGTTATAAGTACTTTGATTAAATTTGAAGCTTTAACATTAATAATTTTTCTAATTTTTTTTTACTTCTTTTTCTATCCTCTTCATTGTCAACTATTTTACTATGAATTTTTTTCTGTGTAAAACATTATTATATTAGTTTTTTTTTGGGTTTGATTGATTTGTTTTAGATTTAGGGTTTTTTTTTGTATTTTGAAGTTTTCAAAAAATTATTTTTTGTATTTCATTAAAAAAATTTAACTGTCTTTAACCTTATTCTATTCTCTTTAACAATTTATTTTCAAACTTTGAAGCCTTCTTCCCATTTGTTTTAGTCAACTTCCATTTTTTAAAACTCATCCTTTTTCTTGTTAGTAATGTCATCTAAAGTCATCTAACTTGCCTAATATCTAACTTCGGTCATGGTTTTTATTATTTTACATTTACTTCTTTCTCTTTTATATTTTTTATTTTCTTATGTTGTAACCTCATAATACAAATTCAATCTAAAGAGAGAAAAATGTAGAGCTATTTGTTTGTGCTATCATGGCTTTGAAGACCAAAATTTGATAACAATATAACAATGAAGGTTGAAGCTGATACCATGGAAGTTGAAGCCTTTGACAGTAGAATATTTATTGTTTGTTCACTCTCATGTTGTGGGTACTTCAATTGAATTTGAAACTTTAATATTAACAAGTTGCTTTCTAAATTTTTTTCCTTCTTTTGTTATCCTTTTCATTTTCCAACCATTTTTTTGGATTGTTTTTCATGTATAGACTTTTATTATTTTAGATTTCTTTTTAGTTTGATTGATTTATTTTAGATCTAAGGAATTCTTTTTGTATTTTTGAAATTTTTGGAAACTCATTCCTTGGATTTCATAAAAAATTGTCTGCATCTCTTAACCCTGTTATGTTCTCTCTAACTATCTATTTTTAAATTCCAATGCCTTCTTACCCTTAGTTTTAGTTGGTCCCCATTCTTTGACACCATTCCTCTTTCTTGTTAGTAGCACCACTTATAGCCATACAAGTTGCATAATATCCACCTTTGGTTATGGTTTTTGTCATTTTACATTCATTTCTTTCTTCTTTTTTTTATTTTCCTAGGCTTTAACTTTCATAATACAAATACAATTTAAAAAGAGAAAATCCTATAACTATTTGTTTGTATAGTCATAGCTTTGAAAACTAGAATTTGATGACGATAGAGGTTGAAGCTTGTATTATAGAAGTTAAACCTTTCAATAGCAAAACCTTTATTGTTGTTCACATTTAGTTATAGGTACTTCAATTGAATTTAAAACTCTAATATCAACAAGTTATTTTCTAAATTTTTTCCCTTCTTTTGCTATCCAATTCATGTTCTAATTATTTTACATTGAACTTTTTTCTATGTGTAAACCTTAATTATTTTAGATTTTTTTGGGGGTTAATTGATTTATTTTAGATTTTTGGCTTTTTTATATTTTAAAATTTTTAAAAACTCATTTATTGGATTTTATTTAAAAAAATTTAGTTATGTCTCTAAACATCTATTTCAAAATACCAGTGTTTTCTTCCTTTTTGTTTCAGCTAGCTTCCATTCTTCGAAACCTTTCCTCTTTCTTACTAGTAGTATCACCTAAAGTCATGTAGCTTGCATGATATTTAACTGTGATTTTTGTTATTTTATATTTACTTCCTTTCCTTTTATTTTTTTATTTTCCTACACGCTAACTCTCACAATACAAATATATCCTAAATAGAGAAAATCCTATGATTATTTGTTTGTGTTGTCATGGCTTTAAGGATTAGAATCTAATGATGTTAGAGGTCAAAGCTCATATCATAGAAGTTGAAGCCTTCAATACTAGAACCTTTATTATTGTTCATACTTAAGCTATTTGTATTTTGATTGAATTCTAAGCTTTAATATCAATAAATTATTTTCTAAAATTTTCCTTTTTTAGCTATTCTTTTCATTTTTCAACTCTTTTACTTTAAATTTTTTCTATGTGTAGACTCTTATTATTTTAAATTTATTTTTCGGATCTAATTAATTTATTTTAGATTTTTGACTTTCTTTTTGTGTTTTTAAATTTTTAAAAACTCATTTTTTGGATTTCATTAACAAAATTTAACCATGTCTCTAACCCTATTCTATTCTTTCTAACCATTTATTTTAAAACCCTTATGCATTTTTCCCTTTCATTTCCACTAGCCTTTATTTTTTGAAACCTTTCTTTTTCTATCTACTAGTGCTACTTAAAGCCATTGACTTGTCTAATATCAAACTTTATTTGTAGTCTTATTATTTTACATTTATTTCTTTCCTTTTTTTTTGTTTTTCCTAAGTTCCAACTTTCACAATACAAATGCAATCTAAAGAGAAAAGATCCCATGATTATTTATTTATGCTATTATGGCTTTAAGGATTAGAATTTATAATGATGGAGGTTAAAGCCTAAACCATGGAAGTTGAAGCCTTTGACAGTAGAACTTTTATTGTTGTTTCCCATTCAAGTTATGGGTACTTCGTTGAGTTTAAAGCTTTAATATCGAAAAGTTATTTTCTATTTTTTTATTTTTTTATTCTTTTCAATTTTTAATTAATTTTATTTTGATTTTTTTGTGTAGGCCTTTTTATTTTATATTTTTTTTTGGGTTTGATTGATTTATTTTAGGTTTAAAGCTATCTTTTTGTATTTTAAAGTTTTTTTTTGCTTTTGACAATTTTATTAAAGCATTGTTTCTAATGAAAATAGATTATAATAGATGAGTTTTTTTTTAACTTTAGTGCCTTATAGATATTTGTTTCCTATTAGATTCTTTAAGTTTTCATTTTAATGATTTTGAGTAATATTTTACTTTCAATGGAAGTAAAATAAAGAAATATGAGAATTATTAAGGGCTATTTATGAAATTTATTAAGATTTAAGCTTATTTTTAATTTAGCCTTTTTATTTTGGCCTCTATTTTATGGTTTTTCATTTTTAGTATCTTACATTCAATAACTACATTTTTCCTTACTCTTTTTTTAGATGATTAGATCTATTGACTTAGTTTGTAGATTAAAATTGAAAAAAAAAATTTTATGTAATGGTTCTTTTCCTTGTGGTGAAGAGCTAAGCTTTAGCCGACCATAACATATACTCACTTTTGTTTTATATTAATTCATTAACCACGAATATGTTGATAGCCTTTAGCTCAAGTGATACCTAATTGCCCTTGAAGGCTTTGCATTTTATACCATATCTATGGTTCGATTCCTAATCTTTAAGTGTGTGTCTTCAGTGATTTAATCATTCCTACGGTTATTAAAAAAAATTATAAACTAAGAATATTAAATTATTGATTTTTGTTATAAAGTTTTAGTTTTTGATTAATGTACGAGAATATAAGAGTCAAGCTTTAGATACGATGGCTTCTTTTGATAAGGATTCATATATTAATTCCTTTTTCCTATAAAAGATTAGTTACAGTGATTGAATAAGTTTCACTTAAACAAAAATTTAATTACTAGCTACTTGAGTTTTGTAAACAAATATGTTATTTGCTCTTTTTTTTATTTGCAATTTGTAAGGATCATTTTAAGCCAAGTTCATATTAACATTTTATATATTTTTATAAGGAACACTTATATATTTTTTATGTTCATAATTACATTCCTAATTAGGCTTAAGATTATGCATATAAGATTACATAAAATTGGATTTGAGATATCAATACTCACTAATTTTGTTTGCTTTTCAAACACTTCACATTACTTTGCCTATTTTTTTGTCCTCTTTATGCTATTAGGGATTTACTTTGTCACTAGTTTGGTCCTTACTATTATTTGTGACAATTTCAAGAATGAGGTAAATTTTTATTATTTTATGGATCTTTTGTATAACCTTAATGATATAGATAGAAGCCTTGCATAGTTTTTGAATTGTTGATCTTTAACTATTTAGCTACTTTGTAGGTTTTCACTTCACTTCACTTCACCTCTAATATAAGAAAGTGCAAAATTCAAGGCTTTTCAATGATCATTTACTTTTGATAATACAAATTATAAAGTTTATCAAATGGCTAATACTAAAAGAACATTGTTGACACTAACGCTCTATTTTTTTTATAAAAAAATCTTTTGTAAGAATATAATTATAAAATATTAAAATAATAAAAAATAATTTATATATTCAACATTAAACATAAGGAGTTTGGTGGAAGACAATTTCTTCTTTTTCAAAAAAGATGTTATTTTTCTCTTCTATCATGGCTCTAGGTATCATTTTTTTTAAATTATAAGGTATGGATGTATATGTATTACCTTATCTATATACATGAAAATAAAATTTTCTTATGGAAAATATTTTTTGAAAAATAAATGAAGCATAAAGATTACTTATTAATCTATTATTCTTTTGGTAAAATTGGCATTGATAAGAAAATGAACCTTGCCCACTATATGAATTTTTTTTGGCATAATGGGCAATATATGATGAGCTTTTCTTCATAATGATATATTTTATCTTTTCCCTAACTTTTTTGTTTTTCATTTTTTCTATCTTTTCTTACATGGATTGAATATATTCAAAGGTGTTTTGAATACATATAGAAGATTATATCAAAATATCCAATAAGATTTTTATGTTACATAATAGTATTTCACTATAGAAAAAAAATTTTAGTAGTTTTATTTAATGATTTTTTCTAATAATTATGAAAGATGAAATCTATAAGATAATTTTTGCAGAGACACCTTTCAAATGATAGTTGTAGTCTAGGGTTTGGGTTAGCAATTATTAATATCTAAATCAGTTTACCTTTAAATAGTTATCTTCTTTCTTTTATGCATTTAACATATATGCCAAAATCTTTGTTGTTCTTAACTTCTTATTAATTGTTTGCTTCCTTTTTGTAGCCATGGTATAGGAAGATATATACTATGAATGTTGAGAACTTTTTTGCATGATCATTTCTTAAGGCAATTAGAGCTAGTAAAAGAGAAAGTTTTAGAGGTATAATGGCTTAACAATTAAAAGAAATTTATACATTTGAAATCTTCAGCTACAAGTCTATGAAAAGTTGTTATATGAAGTAGTATGTTTATTTCCTTTCCTTTCTTTTTCATGTATGTATACCTTTGCATAATTGCTTTCAAGTATTGTATAGTTGATTGTATACTTAAGGAATTGCTTTTATAACCCTATAATCAACAATGTTCTTACAAAGTTGTTCTTGAGAAATGCATAGTTAATTATATAATTAATTATGATGTGTAAAATTTGACACACTATTTTAAATAAGGTTCAAAGCATACTAATAATTGTATAATAATAATATGAGTTGTTATGCACTAGAAAATGATGAATAGATTATGTAAAGCCATACATAAAAGCATGATATTATTATAATGGTTATGTATGTATTGTAAATGTAGCAATAAGAGTCATATTTGAGTTATATCATGAGTAATTGTTGCTTACAAACTTGTTCATATATGGTTACTTGTGTTATAACTATAAAATTGTAATGTTAGTAAAATGCTTGCTATTTTAATTAGTATGAGATTAATGATGCTAGAGGGTAATGATATACATTTTGTGGTTATATACATCAAATCATACGCCTATTTGTGAAGGGATATGGATAACTTTGGAGGAATAAGGTTGAGTTTGTAAAAAGATAAGGATGATCAGGAGTTATAAGGAGATTTATATGCATTATTTTTATAAATATTTTTATGAATTTTTATTAAATGATATTGATATGCTATAAATTAAAATGTAAAGTTGTCAAAATGATGGAATTGGCTACATGATTGAGTTCCTATTATGACTATGATAATCTAAAGATAAATGATGTGATCTTAATGTTATGTATGTCTATAGTTGGCTTCTTGATGAACAAGCTAGTCCATTAAAAACTCTCCCTTTTCTTTAGTAAAGGTATGATAATATAAATATTTTCCTTGGATAAAACTTAAAGACTTTCTTTAAAAATAAAATTAGGAACTTCTAGATTCATTATTGTTGTTTGCTCATTAAGTTTTATAAAAATTTACTAGCTTTTTTCATTCTTTCTTTAGGGGACTTTTTCCATTAGTACTTAACAACTATTGAATGGATTGGAAATGGGCTTACTTGAGAATTTCAGAGTTAAGAAAAGGCTTGAGACAATTTGAGTAATTATGCATGATAATTTATTCACGCATTCCATAATAGATTTTTAAAAATTAAATACTCTTCTTAATGAAAAACATGATTGTTTATGAAACCCCAAATTAGAAATATTTAGGAAGTGCTGATAGGCTATCATCCATAACAACTTTTTATACTGATTATATGCTTTGGCATGGGTTGTGACATCCTTTTTTTAAGTAATGTTTCATTTCATATTTGATATCCTAAAAATTATTGAATTAATTAAGATATAGTTTTTTTCCTTTGTAGGTTGCTTACCTCATTTTAACAAAAAGAATATGTGCTCGTGATTTTTTTTTGTTACAAAAGGTAGCAATTAGGGGGAGGGGATTGGGTTAGGGGAGTTAAACTCCTCATGCATTCCACATAACCAAAGGATACATTAATTAAGCCATTTGAGCTATCCCTTAGCGGTGAATTCATGAATAGAAGAAAGAATTAACAATTGGACAAAATTAAGTGGACATAATAACATATGGATCTTTTGGGCCAAATTTTTTGAGAATGATAATTCTAATTTTTCATAAAATAGGTTCATCAATATCAGAGTATGAGTAGATGTAATCAAATTAATAATTTTACTTTTAAAATTATAAAATATTAATAAAATAATTTTGAAATTATAAAAATGGCCAAAATAATTCTTAAATATATCTACTTTCATATAATTCGTCTCTTTGCCATCTTACTAAAAGATGAAATTATACATACAAAGAGACATAATTGCATGGACAAAGTATTATTAATAAATTATCATGGCCATTTTATAATTTAGAGATCGTTTTATTAATATCTTACCATTTTAAGGATTAAATTATCAATTTTATCACAAAAATATGCATATTATTTTGTTTTTACTATATATTATTAATATAAATCATATAATTTTATAAATAAGAAATATACAAATTGATTTATTAGGCTAACATTCTATGGTTTAATTAATATGACTTGACTTTGTTAAAGGAATCAAAAGTTATGCCTAAATCTATTTTATTTTATAAGTAGACAGAATTAGGTTATGGTAAAAATAGATTAGGTTGGTAGGACCTATAAGTCCAATGACCTACTTTTACCTATGATTGAAAAAGGACATCTTTTTAGTTTTTATTTCATAATTGATATTCTAAAATAATTCTATCATCAAAAAAATAAATTAATTAAGATATATAATTTCATAATTAAATAGTGAGTGATGCCATTAGCACTCCTAATTATATATATACATTCATTTTTATATGCAATTTCATACACTACCATTATTTAATTCTTCTATTTTCTTTCTAAAATTCATCTTACAATTTTAATTATCTAGTTATGCTTTTAACTATTTATTCATACTCTTGGTCCTCTACCAACACCCAGCTTATAATTTTTAAGTTTCTCTATTTTTCTTCTTTTGCAAATGAATTCGGAGTTTTAGAAGAATTAAAATCCTTAAAATAATAGGTTTCAAAAAAGAAGCATCTAGCATTTCCTTACAAAACTATAAGCATATGTGGTTACCTTAAAGACAAGCAGAGGTTTCATACTATTAGACATATTAATGATATAATAATATTTAAAATTGTCTTAAAGGCTTTGATCTCCATCATATCTGATGTTTAAATCTAGGACCTCACATGTGTACATTAAGTAAATTATTATTTTTACCATTATAAAAAATATAAATCATATACGAACCTTCTTTTAAAAAAAATCATAGTTGGTAATGTAATATCATTAATGATAATAAATAACCATAAAGAAGAGTCAATGTTTATTATTCAATAACATTCAAACATATTAATTTTATTATCTTCCAAAATTCCTTATATTGACTCAATTGAAAAGACTCATTATCTTAGATTACTTGTATTTAGGTTTGAATCCAATTTTAACAATTTCAGTCAAAATAAGAAACTTGAAATAGAAAATAAATTAAAATTCTATTTAGTCATCCAAATTTTTTATTTATATCAATTTAAATCTTGAAAAAAGAATTTATATCAATTTGTCCTTAAAATTTTAAGCCTAAATAAAATTTTAATCCCTCACAGAAACTAAAATTTAGAGTACTAATGTCATCATCCTTAAACAAACAACATCTTACTCTATATTGCAATGCAAGATCAATGAAAATAAGTAAATAAAAAGAAATAGCAAGATATATATATTTATAATATAGTACAAAATATGAAAAAAATTTAGTTGCCTAATCAACACACAATTTTAGGTCATGAATTAATAAAATATTGCCACTTAATTAATTGATAAAATAATCAATTTCTCAACTAATCTTGCTTGAATTATTGACAATGTTTTATTAGTTTAGAGCAAACAACTTAATTATATGTCAATGGGCAAGCAAGCAAGAATTTCTCTACAAAGTATAAGTAGATTTTTTATGACCAATTTGTTAAATATTTATTTTAATTATTGAATAAAAATTAAATTAAATGGATAATAAATAATTATAAATGGATCTTGAATGACTCTTTTATTAATCATAAACATCCTATAGTTTCATTAAAAATAAAAGAAAATTCGATAAATTTTATATGTCCATTTGATTTGATCCATTAAATAATATGCATGAATTTGGATAAACTTCAACATCATGAATGAAAGGATTTTAACAACTTATTTTTTAATAATAAATATTTTAGAATTTTACTTATTCATTTCATCTGTTAAATAATGAGCTTGGTTAAACCTAAAAGTGGATGGATTAAATAAATTTGTTTGGGTATTGCTTGTTGACAGATTTAAGTGTATAACTTAATTATATATTTAAAACAAATTTTAATAATAATTGATTTTGTTGAAAGATAAGTTATGTTAAAAGCTTTTGGATAAATTACACATAACCCTCATGCACTTTTCTTAATGTGTAATTTACCCCTATAGTATTAAAATGTATTACTTACTCTCATGTACTTCTTTAATGGTGCACATAACTCTCCTCCATTAATTCTTCCTTCCATGTTATTATAATCTTATCAGAAGGGAGATTAATCAAGAGATTGAGGTGAAAAAGTCACAAAAAATAACTATTCATTATCTACACAAAGCTAATCGGTGGTGGATCATTTGGCCTTTTACTAGTCCAATTAGTATAGATAAGAAAGCTGCGTAATAGGTAGTAGAGAGTAATAGAGAGTCAAAAGAGTATACCTCATTTACTTAATCAGTATTTATAGAAGAGAAAGTATCTAGGATAGACCACTCCTTTCACACTAATAGAAAGTTCTCAGAAGGGCAACAGAGCCTTTTACCATCAGTATATTATTCCAAAATTGAAAATTGTACTCAATTAGTAGAACAGTTAACCCTGTTTAACATAATAAGTATATCTGACTATTGCAATTGAATACAACTGGCTTTGTCCACTTAACACTAATAAAGATTGTTGACGATCATAGGTTAATGGCCAACCCATTCCTAGAAAAGTTGTATGATTATGGGTGAATTTATCCTATTAGGCTATGAGTTAGTAAACCACTTCATTCCATTAGGCTGGTTTATGATAATCAATTGATCATGACTTAAATGATAATATTCATCATTAAATGTATAAATAGAATCAACATGTATTTTTATATGATTTAGTTTCTTTCAAATATTAAATAAAATTAATGTTAATTTTAAAATTTTTTATTAATGTTCTTTCTCCCCTTGTAATATTGAAAAATGAAAATTATAGTTTTACAAACTAGCTAAATATTCACAAACTCTATTTTCACTAAGTCACCCCTCCATGATAAAATAAGTGTTGCTTGAGTTATTACAATTATCTCATTTTGAAGTATTTATAATCCAAAAAGAAACTTTTCCTTACCTACCTTTGACATTGATATTTGTTGCACAAATTATATCTTCATGGTCTAATTGTTTTCCAATTAACACTAGCAACAAAATAAAAAGAATTACTATATTACAAAACATTTTTTGAAAGTGGTCCCTTAATATTTATACATCAAAATTCTTCATTCATATTGTATATGATCAACATGTATCCAATTTTTCCCTAGTAAATGTTACAATCTATTTTCCTCCATTAACGTAAGTATGACCCTCACAATTTAGCTTTATGTTATGTTTGAAATAATAAAAATTTACTCCCATGGCCAACTTGCATTTCCTACAAGTTAAGAAAAATTTTCAATAAAGAAAAATTAAAACATTAAACTAAAAAAAATTTAAATCATACTATTCAAGGATAAGAAACTCAATGAAATTCCTTTTTCTTAATTCCAAATGAATGAATCACAATTCAAAAAATTTGTTTTAACAAAGGATAAGTTTCAAAATGGCAAATAAAATTAAAATAGTGAATAAATTAGAGGAAAAATTTTAAGTATTTTTCAAAAATTAGCATGAAATTTTTTTAATATTGTAAGAAGGATTGAACTCCTCTAAAGTGCATCATCTAAATTATTAATGAAAAAAATTAATTACTCATGATTTTATAAATAATAATAAATAAAAAAATAATTTTTAAATTTATGATTATCTACTCCCTTAATTTTTTCACTAATGGTTTGGCTAATGCACTTTACTCTCTAAAGTGTATCTTGCACTTTACTCTCTAAAGTGTATCTTGCACTTTAGAGGAGTTAAATCTAAGGAAGAATATTGATTTACATGGTAATCATATATTGATTTATTAGGATAATAGATAAATAATTAATGAAAGAAGATTATGTGCACTATTAAATAAATATCCAATAACAAATAACATATTTTAATACTATAGCATAAATTATAAAATTTTTAGGAGATAAATCTTAAATCACACATGAGAATAAATATAGAAGAATTATGTGTAATTTACCCAAAATTTTTAGTTAAGAAATTCATGATTAAAATTAATTACTTAGAAAATAACTTATTATTTAATCATAAAATTTATTTCATTAAAAAATTTTATATCAATTATTTCTTAAAAAATTAATTATTATTAAAAATATTAAATATAGAATCATAGCTAATTAATAATGGATTCAGACTGTAATACTCTAGCACTATTCATGGGGTAATCCAAAGGGTGCCATTTGTCCAAATGGAAAGTAAATTTCTCACTTGACTAGTTTTGCACTAGAGTTCTTAAGAGTTAAATCTTTTTCCATTTCTCCCTAAAGAACAAACAAGTCAATAAATGGCTAAAAAAAAAAAAGTCAATAGACATGAATAAAATGTGCCACTCTTGGTAATGGAAGAAAAAATCCTTTGATTTTTTTATAAGACCACCACAAATTTATTAAAATAAATAATTATATTTAATTTTGTTAAAATTAAAATAAAAATTTAATAAATAAAAATAAGGCATTGTTTATCTTTATACTTATATATAAGAAAGCTAGCAACTTTTATTTTTTTAATTGGATAAAAAATTATATTCTTAATTTAATGATATAATAAAATAATAAAGAGAATTAAAATTAATTTACAACTACTAATTTTTTTAATTAATGAGTACATTTATTATGAGGATAAGAGAATGAATCAAGTTAATTTAAATATTTTAAACTATACTCTATTAAAATTACTTAATTACTTTTTATTATTATATTATTTTAAAATTAATAGTATGTCATCTCACATTTAATAAATACAATTAATATGAATATGCACAAATTATTTTCCACTATTTAATACTCTTTTCATTCTTTATTATCTGTAAGGATGGCAATTAAGGTTAACGGATCAGGTTCGGTATAACCCAAACTCGTTTATGCTTAACCCAAATCCGTTTATACTCAATCTAAACATGATTCATTTATTAAACGAATCGACTCGACACGAACTATCTAACTCAAATGCATATAATATGTTTACACGATAGCAACACCATCAATTTAACCTGACCCGAACCCATTTATATTATTTTTTATTTTATATAAATTAATATATTATATAATGGTTTACATAAGTCAGGTTGACCTGATTAATAACTCGTATAACTTAAATAAATTTAAACAAACCCGATATGAAATTTATTCAGATCAACGGATCGACTTGTTTATGATTCAAACCCGATTAAGCTCGATCTGAACCCATTTAACTCATATTGTGTTGAAAATTGCCACATCTAATTATTTGTAACACTTAAATGATTTAAAAAGATAAAAAAAAGTAGTTTAGTTTATGTATTTTTAATAAATGTTTTAAGACTACCTTTTAATTCCAAAATTAAAACTTACTTCATTCTTAATCTTAACTTGGAATTTATGGTTATACTTAAATACAAATGTAATTTTTTCTCTCTCATTTTATGCATAAATTTTTAACATAGTTAAAATGGAGAGACAAAAATAAAATAAATTTATTAAGACATTTTAAGATAGAAGTGTAGAATAATAAAATATTTATTAATATTTTATTAAATTTCTAAAATAACATATAAAATTTTTTTTTTTAAAATATGACAGATAATAAGGAGCAGAAAAAGTATTTCTTATATACAAGTTACTTTTCTTTTGGCTAGAAACTACTTATATACAACTTGAACATCAATTATTATGAATTATCCAATTAGCTTTGTTGATTTGTTACACCAAAAATTAAATCATTTTTTTGCATTTTCATCATTTAACTAGTTTATCTTTACTTTCAAATAATTCCTTTGTTAATACACTAATTAATTCTTTATTTTCTTAATAATATCAAGAGTTGTAAATCACTTAATAGATATCACTTATTTTTTCATTTATATGATTCAAAATAAGAATACAATTATTTAAAATTTAATTAAATATATTTTATGATATCACTTACTTGCTTATTTTAATTTATTTATATTAAATTATTGAGATATATTTTATATTATTTATATTATTTTACTTATATATTTTACTTACTTATTTCTTATTACAGAAGATCAATAAGTGCAAATACAGAAATTAACAACAAGAATTAAATTTGCAGCAAATGCAATGAGCCATGGTAGAATTGTGCCAGATAGAGGAGGTGCCTCCTGCCTCCACCATTGCACGTGGCTAACTCCATTTGTACTGCAGATTTTCTTTCAACTGATATTAGAGGGGGCTTCAGGATTTTATTAAAAAATTACAGGGTTTGTTTAGTTACTATTTTAAAGTTTTTTATTTTTATCATTTTAAAAATAAAAATTCTTATTTAGATAATTATTTTTATTATAATTTTTAAAATTCATAATTTCAAATGCTTAAAAATAAAACATAATTTTTCAATTTTTTGAATCTATTTTTGTTTTTTATAATATTTTTTGTCAATAATGAAAAGATTTAAACCTAGAACCTGTAACATAATATGTAAATAGCAATGTTATATGCATAAAAAAATAAAATTTAAAAATAAATTTTAAATATAAATTAAGAACTATTATTAAATATAGAATGATAAGATAAATTTTTAAAATTCAATTTTATAATATAAAAAATTTGAAACCCAAACTTTGTATGCATAATATATATATATATATATATATATATATATATATATATATATATATATATACATATTAAAATACTTAAATGTCTCAGAACTAACCAACCATCTAGGATTTTTTTATAATAAAGGAAAAATGCATATCACTATCGAGTAATTGAATTTTCTCCCTTTTAACAATATTAAACTTGGAATACGTGCTCCCTGTTGCTAGTCAATGTTTTCTGTTAGTCACATAGCATATGATCGGCAAAAGTACTAAAGTATCGTTCTTTCGAAATCATATTTCCGGTCTACTGTTATTTCAAAACTATTTATCAGAATGCACATGGCGGGGGCTGAAGGCACCAGATTGAACAGTGCTTGTGCCCGCTGAAGGCGCCATCTTGAATGGCGCCTTTCAACCGCAGGCGCCAGGTTGAAATGTGCCCTTTTGCTGAAGGCACCAACTTGGATGGCACCCTTGGCGTAGTTTGAATTTTACAATTTCTCCAAGGTGCCATTGCGTTTGGCACCTCTTAATTCAAACTTTTTAAGAGCGCCAAACTGTTTGGCGCCTTTGGGGAAATTTAAATTTGAAGGCGCCATTGCATTTGACGCCTTCGTGACTCTATTAATAGCCATCATTCCCTGAAACCAAACCCTCCAACGTCGCTTCCTCGAAACCAAACCCTCCGTCAACTAAACCCTTTAACGCCGCTTCCCCGAAACCAAACCCTTCATCTTCGCGTCGCAACTATTTGTCTTCGGATTGCATTTCCTCATTCTCTCACTCAAAATTCTTCATTCTTTCTCTAGGTTAATCTTCCGACAACATTTCCTTCTCTGCATTTCACCAACAGCAGATCTGCAAGTCTTTTTGCACCTCCTCCTTCTTACCGGTTAGTATTTTTATCTCCTTTATATTTGTATTATAATTTTTACTAGTTATTATGAAAATATATTTTATAGTGGTAGAGAAATTTTTTTAGGATATAGGGTATGATATAAATAATAAAATTATTTTTATTTTATATTAATTATTATGATTTATGATATAAAAAATTTATAAAAATTTATATATACTGTAATAGTTTGTGATGGAAAAAAAGAAAAACAAAGGGGATAAAGAAAGATGGCTTAAAATAGGATTTAGGATTTAGGTAAAAATTATGTTTAGAAGTTTTTTAAATATAAAATTTTGATATATAATAAGAGAAGTAACAAAAATAAATCTTTAAAATATATTGAAGTAAAAAGAAACTTTAAAAGTTAGGATAATATTATTAAGACAATGAATAATTTTTTAATTAAATAAAAGATATGAAAAATGCAAGAATAATAATTATAGTAAAAAAATTATGTTATACATAAGTTTATTGTAAAAATATTAAAATATATAAAGAGATATTGTAATATAATATTAAACGAACTTAGTGTATGTAGAAAAGAATTCATGATTTTAATCATAAAAATATATACATTAGTGTGTAAATATTTTTGTTTGCTAGTTATTAATAGGTGTGAAGAGAGAAAATTATTATAAAATGTTAAATATAATGCATTAAAATTGTTAATAAATTTAATAAAAATAATTTATAACTAATAAATAAAAAAATAACACTTGGAGAAGATAAATTAAAATATAAATAAAATTATATAACCAAACATTATGTAAGATAAAAAAATAATAACATTTAATTGGGAGGAAAAATTATTATATTATATGGTATGTATGTTATATTTTAAAAATTATTATGAAATGTTAAATGTATTGTATTAAAACAGTTAATCAATTTAATAATAATTTTAAAATAAGAAATCTAGATTTGAACATAATATATAAAACAAGCAGAAATAAATTACTTTTGCCATAATTGAATATTTAATCATAATGCAAAAAATATACATAGGTAATCATATTTAAAAATTAATTTTTTTTCAATTGGGTTTGAGTAAGTCAAAATTGCAATTATTGATTCAAATATAAATTTAATTTTTTTGTAATAATTTATTTGTATTACATTCAAAATTATGTAAAAAAAATAGGTCTATAATTTATTTATTTATTTCACACTTGCATTTGAAAATTAAAAATTTGTGTTGTATGAAAAATTACGATTAGTGTAAAAATAGCAATAGTTGATGAGGGAAAAAACGTGGGCCTATGCAGGTTGGAATCGGTTAGGCCTGTGCAGGTAAATTATTATGTACTATTGAAATATATAATATACAAAAATAGTAATACATTTCGTTACTTTTTACTTGTAATATTAAATACTAGTTCATTCGTTTATAAATACAAAAATTGTATATGATAATGTATGTGTCAGTTGTGACGGTGCAGTGAATGTTTTGCAGTTAAAAGTAACAAGATGAAGAAAAGTTTAATTGCTTTTGTATATTCAAATGGTACAATGATTGAGGGACCAATAGGGGTAATGTACGATGGACCTCTCCAAAGGCATTGAAATTGAAAGGATGTAGCACCATAGACGTTTTGCGAGAGAAAATTCATGCCCGATTGAAGCTTGCTCAAAATCAAGCTGTTCGGAGAATTATTTATAGGTTTCCACAGCATCAAACGAAGGCTTAATATATGGTATACGAATTAGATGACGATGAAGACTTGGCATGTGCTATAGCAAGTTACGAACAACATCCGACGATGACAGCAATAGAATTGTACATGGAGGTGATCACATCCGAACTGTATGCTGCCAACCTTGATTCACAAGAAAGAGTACCAATAATTAAATCACCCATGGATCCAACGGCTTATGTCAGCACTAGTTGTTCGATGGTGCGAGAAGGCCCTTCTTACACGGATGAAATTGAGTTCCACATTTCTGATAGTTATACTCTTGTATTGGACTCATCTATGGTAGGTATTTTCCTGAAAAATGTATCACATACCATGATGGGTTCACCAAGTACCTTACCGGTTGTAGAGGAAGAATCCACTGATCCTATAATCATGGATGCCCACCTTGAGTCTGGTTTTGAAGACGATGAGGTGTCTTGCAGTAGCGGTGATGATCGTGATACTGATGATGAACAACGTGCAACTACACATGATGACAGTGTTGCAGCTCGGTGTATGAGGAGTGATAATGCTCCACAAACATCATGTGGTGTCCCTTAAGCTGCTGTCTTCTCTTACATTGATTGGGATGCCGTAAGGAATGCTAATGAATTTTCGAAAATAATGAAATCGAGCGATGACTATGGCATGGATGACTTACATATTGGACAAGAGTTTGATTGCAGGGAGGCATTGATTGCTACAACCAAGCATTACCACATTAGAAGGCATCATAGTTATTACGTGGAGGAATCAGATACTAGAAAATTAAGTGTGAAGTGTGATAATTATGGGGATGAATGCAAATTCCGCCTTAGAGCGATGAATCTGAAGAATTCTAGCACTTGGAAAATAACTAGATTTTCAGGGCCTCACACATGTGTTAATGCCAGTTTAACACAAGATCACAAGTCTCTTGACTCCGAATATATCAGTTCTTTGATACTGGAGATGATTAAAGTGAAGCAAGATGTCTCAATCTCGCTTATACAAGAGAGGGTGCAAAGCATGCATAGGTATAAGATTTCATACAGAAAAGTATGGAAGGCAAAACAGAAGACAATTGTCAAGGTGTATGGAGATTAGGATAAATCATATGAAGTGCTCCCTAAATGGTTAGACATTTTACGTTATTGTGACTAAGTTCTGTTCAAGTTGGAGTATGAAGAATTCATCACAGTTTACAACTGTGTTGATCCACAAAAACATGTTTTCCACCAAGTTTTCTGGGCTTTCAAGCCATGTATTGCCGTATTTCCCTACTGCAAGTAATTCATACAAGTTGATGGAACATTTTTGTATGGCAAGTACAGAGGTGTGCTATTAATTGTTGCGACACAGGACGGTAACAAATATCCTGTACCTCTTGCCTTCGCTATTATTGAAAAGGAGAACTTTGAAAATTAGAGTTAATTTTTGACATTATTACTGGTAAATGTTACAAACCAGCAAGGAATATACCTGATATCAGATCGACACTGAGCTATAAAAGATGTTGTAGCCAAAGAAGGTCTAGGATGACAGCCTCCTCGTGCTTTTCATCAGTACTGTATCAGACATATTGCCAGCAATGTTCGCAAGAAATGTAGGGATGACAATGTCAAGAAAGCTGTCCTTAAGATTGGTACGCCTCATATCATAACTTTTCTGTTGAACTTTGGATTTGAAAATTTTTGTCTGGTAGTTCAACCCAGCTAAACTATTTGTTTCCTTGTGTTCAGCCTATGAGCTAAATCAAGAAAAGGTCATGGAGAGATTGGACAACTTAAGCAAAGTCAATGAGGAGATCTATAAGAAGTTAACTGCTATTTCGATGGAGAAGTGGACACTTGCTTATGATGAAGGAAAAAGATACAGTCATATAACAACTAATATAGTAGAGTGCATTAATGGCCTCTTCAAAGGATTAAGGAAGCTACCAATCACAGGCCTTGTTCAATAAACATTTAATAGATGTGTTAAGTACTTTATATTTTGTGGAAAGGGCAAAAGAAGCACATGTTGAACTACAACTAGGTCATAGATACGTAAGCAAATTCAGACAGGAGCTTGCGACTATCCAGACACGTGCTTCTTCTTACTACGTTCGTGCGTATAATAGACAAAGAACTAGGTTTGAAGTGGTGGAGGGCCTTGATCTGACCAGGGGATCATGTGAAAAGGTTGTCCAAGTGCTATTAGACAAAGGCCAATGTGAATGTAGACAATTCCAAGCATATAGGTATCCTTGCGCTCATATTATTGCTGCTTGTACCTCAATCAACATATCATGGGAACTATATGTCGATCCTGTATACAGACTTAACACTCTACTTAATTGCTACAAATCTGAGTGGTGGTCGATCGGGGAGTGGTCGCAATGGAATAACTTACCACCATTTCCTATCCTGGTTTCAAATTCTAGAAGATTGCATGAAAAGGGAAGATCGAAGTCGACATGGATCAGGAATGAGATGGATTGACCTCAAGAGAGTGGTGTCAAGCAAAAGTGCAGTCTTTGTAAGATGGAAAGTCATAATCGTTGGCGCTGCCCACTTTTCCATGGAGATGAAGGCCTTTATTCACGTTAATTTTTTTTTACTTTTGCTAATGTATTAGGAAGTATGTTAACTAATGTCATAAGTATAATGCTCGGATGATGTGATTTGTTTCATTGTTGTAAAATTGTATACCATTATAGATATATATATGACCCCATGACTCGTAATGTTAACAAATTACTTTAATCTTGTTTTGCTATTAATTCTTGTGTGGATCTTTGTAGATAAATTACATACGTATGCTATATTAGTGTGTGTTTATATTCTAGTCTAATGCAATTTAATTAATGGCAAATGACATCCACATCCCGACGTGTTGATCCTGGACCACGGGATTCTTCACTTCTGATGACTCAAGACTCACACATATCCCAGTCGATTTGAGCAGGCTATATATGGATATAGTTAGATTTTAAGTTTGGTTATACTTTTCCATATTGTCAGTTGCATAAATTTTTTTTTACAGCCTGACTGTGTGCTAAGGATTCGACAAGCTCATCACTTCCATCATCAGTAGCCACCGGAGTTGATTGTCCCCTTGTTACGACAGGCAGGTTTTTACGGCCTGGCGATGTGCGAGTTTGTTTCGATAGACCATCAGTTGATTAGTGCTTTTGTAGAGTGGTGGAGGTCGGAGACACATACTTTTCACATGCTGCAGAGGGAGACCACTATTACATTGCAGGATGTTGCTTTCCAGCTTGGCCTACCCATTGATGGTCGAGCAGTGACGGGGCCCACTGTGTGGGGATGGAGAGGCCTGATAGAGGAATATCTGAGATTGCAATTACCGGTGGACGAGAATGTCATTAGAGGGGGCAATTAAGGATGAGTTGGTTGGAGAGGCATTTCACTCATCTTCCAAATGATGCGGATGATGTGACGGTGCAGAAATTCACCTGTGCCTACCTTTTACGTCTCATTAGTGGGACGTTATTTCTCGACTACTCCGGCACGTATGTCCACCTCATGCACTTACCTTTGCTCGGAGACTTCCAGGAGGCTGGGACGTATAATTGGGGATCTGCCTGCTTGGCCTATCTGTACAGAGAGCTTTGTAAGGCCACTACTCCAGATTATAGGAAAATAGGAGGGTGTTACTTACTACAGCAGCTTTGGGCATGGGATAGATTTCCCACTGTTGCCCCCACAATTACTGTTTCAGATATACTAGAGGGAGATGCAGGGATTGGCCCTCTAACCTGTAAGTTAGAAAATTTTTCAATTTATACTTGTAATTGAGTTGACGTTTAAGTTATTTAACTTAATTCTTGTACTTGGTAGGTGACACTATCAAAAAACGTTCCAGGATAGTCTGGCACACAGCTTGCCTTATTATAGATACGTGTTGGACCATCTTCGACTCGATTAGGTATGAAAGGGATAATGTATATTTTTATTTCATTTCATTATCCATTTTTTTATTGCATTTAAATGACAACATAAATGTATAATTTCAGATCGCCTGGATCCCGTACACTGAGATGGTCATCGCGTCACTTCCTCAATAATATTTTGACGGGAGTGACATTTGGACAATAGTGGTGCCACTCATACACTTTCAGATTATTGAGTGGCACCAGTCAGATAGGGTTTTGCGATAGTTTGGCCTTCGCCAGCCTATTCCTGAGCCACCAAAGTAGGTGGTGGAGGTCCGTTGTCTTCACTTATCCGGTTGGCATGATGAGGAGTGGCACATCCGACATCAGTTGTACATTGCACGATGAGATATCCGATGAGACTTGTGTACTATTGGCGAGCCGACCACACTACTAGTCCTAGGCCCACGGTCCGAGTATATGGCATGGTACAGACGGGTTACTAGGCGATTTATTACACCAGTTGGGGGAGCACTAGACCTTGTGGTATTATTGCATGCTAGTTATCTGTGTTTGATTATCTTCCTGTGCATTAGTATTGTAACTAACTTTAATGTCAAAAATTTATACAGATTGATAAGGTGTCCACACTGCACGATTTCACTATACCTGAGGGGTAATCTAGGTTCACCTTTGATGCTCTTAGATCAGCAATGAACTCCATCCTTCATGCCATTCACGAGGTTGATCATGTGATTATTGACACACATATGGAGCCAGTTCCTCATACCCATCATATCCCTGACCCTGTGGAGGGTGACCATGATTAACCTCATACTCATCGATGTTGTTGCACTGGTCCACGACCTACGTTACAGGCTGATGTTCCATCCACTTCGACAGTGCACCAGACTCCATCATCGTCTGCTCAAAACACCATGATGTTGATGCTAGATATGACCGTCTCATCTCATATGTACCCTACTGCACCAGATGTTCTTTCATCCTCCACCATGTTCCCGGCTGCACTATATGGTCCCTCATCATCCTAGATGTACTAGTTTACTTCTGGTGTTTCATCCTCATTTCAGGCATTTCCACATATATCAAGAGTTTCATCTTTATTCCATGTCTTTCCTTCCGGTGATGCTGGTCCATCACAGCCATATCATCCTGCATTTTATCTACATACTCAGGATCAAGGAACAGTACTTGGTGGCATGATTATAGATGACTTAATACTTATAGATAGAGGTAGAGATAGAAGTAGAGCGAGAGCTAGAAACAGAGGCAGAGTTGGAGCTAGAGGTAGAGGAGCCACAGACACTGGAGATGTGACTCCCGAGCCTGCACAGATGGTTAGCAGATATGGCCGTCACATTATCGATCCTGGATGTGGGACTGGACATCATTTACGTAGACATTAACTTTCTTTTTCATGTTTATTATATATTTATGCACATCTATCTTATAACTTTATTGCCAAACATTAAAATTTAGGATGGTTTTGATTATTACAACATATTTATCTTTTTGCGTAGGTACTTACATCAATTTTAATTACCAAATCTTCTCACAAATACAAAATCAATTGAATTCTTATATAACACATCAAATATATGCAATTTTTTTTCAATAGCATCTTTCTACCTAGAATTTTATTCTCTCCTTTCGTATTTTATTTTCATAACTTTAATTATTTTAAATTATTAACTAACATAAATTAATTACAAATTTTTTCCAAAAATTTGATTTTATATTGTATAGATAAGTTATAATCTAAATAATAATATTTTTCAAGTACTTCTTTAAAATTTATTAAATGCCTCGTATGGAATTTTTTAATCAAGAACGACTATGTGAATTTAGAATGACTTGTGCATGGTAATAATATCTAAAAAGGTTAATCAATTTCTGAATAAGAATAAAGAAAAAAATTACAGCATGAGCCCAATGAATTTAAAATAATTAGTACAATCATTAATCGTTTGATATTTATTCTGGAATAGCGGATGATTAGGTTAAAAGGCTAATTTTTAATTATTTAATATTTATGGTCACAGCAACAAAATTGACGTTTAAGAACTTAAATGGAAACAAAATAATGGAACATGACAAGGATGGGGATCAATTTACCGCTGTTTGCTAAACAAATTTTCTTTTTATGATTTTTGTGAAATATTTTATCAAAACACGCATGGAAGCGGAGAGGCACCAGAGTGGATGATGCTTCTGGCATCAAATATTAGCGCTCTCATGGCGCTATTCAAAATGGCTCCTTTAGCGGCCAATAGGAAATGTATTATCGTCTAAGATATTGATAATATGAAATAAAGGCTACAAAAATATTTGCTAAGCAGCAGTAAGTCAGATGCAACATTTTATGACTTTTCCTTTAGCGGAGAACATGTCAATGCTTGTGTCTGTAACAAAAAACTTACAACAAAATTTCAGTCTATTTGAAAAATCACATAGTAATGGTGCCAAAAATGAAAGGGTTCTTCTATGGTATGCTCTTGGTAAAATTTGAGTTTTGCATAAGTTTAATATGAAAGTCAGGTAACTTACACTTAATATTTTTACAATATACTCTGGTTTCTTGAATCGTGACCAGCTCAAATTATCTTGGTGGTGATCTAAGCATATAAAAGCGATTACTGATTTATATTGAAACATTTCTATTATTTGAAAAATAGAAATCATATTATAATTTATGTAAAACAGTTTATATGCTCTCTAGAAATAGTTATGAAAATTTGAGATCAGATAGTTTTCATGCAATTTTTGGGAGTTCAACACAAACCATTAAATTTTCATCAAATTCTTTCTGGGTCATTCTGGTTGCACTAAAATTCATATTTTAAATTACATACCAATCAAGAAAGTACATATTGCTTTACCAGCAACTTCGGACTATCTAAAATACCTGAAATTAATAAATAGAAATTAAGTAAACACATTTGGAAGTGAAGTCCCATCAATTTTGATAAAAAAAATTTTGATCTTTGTTTTATATTCATAAGACATGTACATAATTTTCATCTGAACTTGTAAGAATAATAAATTATATATATGCAGAGAGAGTTTTTTTTAGCAAAATTGTGCTTCAAAGAATCACAACGGTGGTGCCTCTCCCCTTCCGTGCGTATTGTGGTAAAATATTTCACAAAAATGGTAAAACGAAAATTTGTTTAGTAAACAGCGGTAAATTGAAACTTTAGTCATTTTCAACAAATTAACAATTTCTATAATTATTTTATTTTTAATAAACATATGACAAATCTAAATATTATTTTATTACTTTACATATAACATATGCCTTAAATTATATTTAATTTTATTCAATAGTCATAATCAAATTTAATTTATATTTAAAAATTTATTTTTGAGTCACAATCAAATTTAATTTATTTTTAAAATTTTAATTTTCAAATTACAGACTAAGGGCGCCATTCAATTTGGCACCCTCAAAATTGGCTGAAGGCGCCATTCGGTCTGGCACCTTCTCCCCAAGGTCGCCATTCAGTCTGGCACCTCTGCCTTCTATGCGTATTTTAATAAAATATTTTGAAATAACGGTAAAATAAAATTAAATTTTTAAAAAAATCGTAAATTGATATTTTTGCCCATATGATCTATAGTGTTTTCTTTTCTTTCTTCTTTTTTTCTTTTTATTACATTTGGCTATTTATTATTTGCTGATCTTTCTGATGTCCGGTCATTTTCTGAGTACCCGAGAATTTCGGAGTAAAATAAGGGGCGAAGTCCAAATTTGGCAGTAGACACCATGAGGCCTCTAGGTTTTGGCTTGATCATGAAGCTGTTGATTATATGCTGGATTGAGACAGAGGCAGCGATGAGAAAAGTAGAAGATATCAAAGGCCAGAAATAAGAAAATATATTTTCTTAAAATTAATGTAATATATTTTAAAAATAAAATATTACAATTAATATTTTTAAAATAAGAAAATAAAAGATATCAAAGTAATTTTTAAAGTCCAAATTCATCACTTATTGCTAATTTAATATATTTTCTAAAGGCCAGAAGCCCAAAAGTAAAATAATACAAATAATAAGATAATAAGAAACCTACTTTAGACTTGAATCCAATTTGTCTATCGATATATATCTCTAGCATAAAAGGAAAATGATAAGAGGAAAAGAAGATGATTCAAATTTAATATAGCATTAATATTGAGAAATATTAAATAAGAGAAAAAAAATGTAGGGGCAATATCACAGGAAGACCACATTTTGTGGAAAAAATAACCATATTACATTGGTCAATTTTGTGATTGTCTAATGAATTTTAAGGCTCCATTTCTTTATCGAGAAGATATTTGCTGAAAGAAAATCTAATTTTTTTATATAAATTAAAAAGTACTATGTATTTTATATCTTATGATCAGAAAAAAATAAAATTTAAAATTAGATTACTGAAGGAAACTAACATCAATCTTTAAAAAAGAAAAAAAATCATTTTTCATAACATTCCTTACATTTAATCTTAAATATATAAATTATTTTTTATTATCATGATATTTTATAATTAAATTTTTATAAAAGAATTTTTTTTCCTAAAACAAACCGAGCTTGGTGTATGGGTTCTCTAAGCATTAATGCTAGCCAAAAATCCAATGGACTTGCAGCCGACAACGAATGAATGAAGAGGAACAACTCAATGCTCCAATGACTACGGCAACCTTTACCAGTCGTTGCGATAATTTTCCACCAAAATAAAATCAATGCTCCAATGACTACCGCAAAGTAAGTGTGTATGCTTAATTTCTCTAAGCACTATCGTTGGCCAACAACTTAAACCCAATGAAAGGGCAAACGACAACCTATGAATGAAAGGAACAACTCAGTGCTCCAATGACTACGGCAACCTTATCAGCAGCCCTTGGCTCTCACCATATTTTTCTGTCGGCCACTCAATGAGAACCTCAAAAATGAAAAACAGCAAGTGTGTGTCTATATATATATATATATATATAAATTTCATATTGCTCTATAACATTCTTGAAAATACGCGTGAAAAAAACTTCACAAATTAAACACCATCTTAGAGTGTAAAGACAAGAGCTCATCTACTGCACCTGTAGCAGTTTACTATATATTAGGATGTATCAATTTTTTTATAAATATTAAATAATTATTTAATTTTCTATTGATTAAACTTATATAAGAAAACCAATATTTTAAAGAGATAAATATTATAGTTTTTAAGAATTAATTAATAAATTTAAATTTTTTACATTAAAATAAAAAATTAAAAAAAAATTATATGCATATATGCTACACACATATATAGAGATATAATCTAAGGAATGGTTTAGTTCATATAAGAAATAATTTTCTACAGGAAATTAAACTTTTAAGGAAATAACTTTTTATATGAATTTTTTGAAAAGTATACAAAATTATTTAGTTAATACATAGGAAGTAACTTCTTATATTTTATTTACTTTAATTTTAAATATTCTTGAAAGTGTTAATAAAATAATTATTATATCCTCAATATTATCATAACACAAATTAATAAATTTTAACTATCATTAATTAAATTCAATAAAGATAATTTTATCATTATATCCATAAATAGTATAGAAAATAAAACTTATTTAAGGGGAGATGATTAAGTTATTTTTCATATTTTGTGAGAAGTAGAACTTTTCAAGAAATTTTATTTTTTTCTATTTTATTAGATAATGACTAACTAAACAACTTAATCCTTTCTTATTTCATAAGAAATAAAACTTTTTATATTATTGAAATGAACCAAAGTACCTCTAATTCTAGTATAGGTTTAATTGGACAAACCATTGAATCATGACAACTTTTTAGGTTTATTATCCAATCTAAATTTTAAAATATTGCTTAAAACAAAAAAGGCACTGTTTAAAACACAAAATATTATAAAAAATTAATTTTGATGAAATTCTTCAAAAAAAATGTGATAATGGAAAAGCTAAATATAATATACAAATAGTATAGCCATTATAATTAAAAAATAGTTTATTTTTTGGCAATAAATAGTATGTTGAAAATGTGAAATAAAATAACACAAAAGTAGGCCAATCAAACACAGTGAAATATCGTTTAGATGAAAATTTAATTTGATAAATAATATATATAATCTAAAGTAAAAGAAAATCATCAAATAAATTACAAAATTTATTATATTTTTATATATCATTTTACATATTAATAATGAACAAATAATAATAAACAACTAAAAATCTTTACTCCAATAGTTAACGTTATCAGTTAATTAAATGATTGTTAGTTAATAACTAATTAAATTAGTTAACCGTTATATGATTGGTTAATTGATAAATAAGGTTAATAACTTATTGGAATAGCTAATAATATTAGATGTTTGTATAAAGAAGCTTAATAAAAATATCTTATTAATAACAAAATAATATATAATGATATAAATATATTTTATAATTTCTATATATATTCTCTTACTTTGATAATATTTCAACATTTAATATATTATTTATTTGATTAAATTTTATTCTAACATAGGTTACTATAAACCCTAAACCCTTAAGACTAAGAACCTATTTTAGTTCTTGTAACATTGAATTTTTATCAAATTTGTCTCTAATTAAAATTTTATATTAATTTGATCCTATAAGATTAAAAATTATTAAATTCTAGTTACTTCGTACATAAGATGAAATATTGAATTATTATACAAAATAATTAAAATTTAAAAATTTTTAATTTTATAAGTATCAAGTTCATATAAATTTTTAGTCAAAAATAAAATTAATAAAAATTCAATTTAATAAGGACTAAAATAGGTTTTTAGCCAATAAATAATTATAATTTTTTTTGTGAGTATACGACAAATATTAACAATTGACAAATCAAGTAAAATTGAAACAATATTCTTTTACCTTTTTCTCTTCATATATTAAAGCTAAATGGTATATTATCTAACATTATTTTCTAGTTAATAAGTTCTAACTTTGAAGTCGTGAGTTGATTTGTTATATTGACAAAAAATTATTTATTTATGTATATATAAAATAAATTCTATAATTAAATATGAGACATTAAAATTTATTATAATTATTATAAAGTTAAGAAGATCTAAATTATTATAATAATTTTATTATAATTATTATATGAAAGAGGATCTAAAGTAAAGAAGATCTAAAGATCTAAAGTAAAATCAAGATTAAATTAGTCTAAACGATATTAATAGAGAAGGATTGATATAGTTAAAGTTTAAATTAGAAATAATAAAATTTATTTTAATCTTGTATCGTTATATCAGATTCGGTGAAATATTATTTTAACTTGTATTGATTATATTACATTATATTCTATAAGGTTCGAACATCTGCCAAGATATAATGATATTTACTGATACTGTTATATGTTTCTTATGTAATGCACCAAACAAGGTTTTCAATTAATGGAACTTTTGATGTTCTATTTTTCTAGTGAAATTATCCCACTGATATGCCAGAGAATTTGTCAGATGAATTATGTGCCCTAGCGCTAAAAGTTAAAGTCGATGAAAAAACTATTTGACAAATAGCTTCGTTCAATCCATTTTCCTTTGATATCCTAAAATTTCAATCATTTTTACATTATTATCCCCCCAAATTTCTGTTTCAAATCTTTTTTCTTTATCGGATATTTTCTAGCTCTTTTACTCTAATTTTCAATTGGTTATAATAAGCAACATTATGACCAAAGGATGTAACAAATATCTGACCCAATCCCATTAGTACTAGGCCTGTAAAATAGACTCAAATCCGCAGATCTAAACGGACCGATCCACGGATTTGTGCGAATTTGGACATGTAAGAGATGGTCCGTTTTTCATACGAGTAAAACGGATTAGATTGTGCGGATCCGGATTTAAACGGATTAATACCGTAAGGATACAGACCGATCTGCGGATTAATTTTTGAAAACTCAAGCCTCGGCCTCGGCCTTTAGAACCGTTCCCACAGCCAAGCCCAATCCAACATCAAGCCTCGGCCTACCACTTTGTTATGCCTCACTCCCCAGTCAGCCAGCCTAAACCCTAGTATTTGCCTTCTCTGATTTACTTACTCTATTATTCACAAAGTCGACGCCGATGTCGAGCACAACCGATCCCGAGCACAGAGAAGAGGAGGAGGCTCCCGCCGACGAGGACGAGGATACTGGAGCCCAAGTTGCTCCGATCGTCAAGCTTGAAGAAGTTGCAGTCACCATCGGTGAAGAAGACGAAGATCCGATTCTTGATCTGTATGTGTAAATTTTATGTTTTCTTTGTTATCAATTTTGGGAAATAAAGGGTTTGCCTAGCGAGGAAAAATAATATTTGCGATTTATTATTCTTTTTGTTTAGATTTTATATCCCTCGGATTACTGTGAAGGCAATGTTAGTGCTGCAATTTTGTTGCTAACATATCTTTCAACAAACGAAGCTGGTACTTAATAGGCTTCCAGCACATGTTTATTCCTAGATTGAGCCTAACTTTTAAATATTTTATTTTGTTAATTAGTTATATGCTTATTTTCTGTTTAGCATTGGTACTTCTTCCTGCTTTCTCGTTAATCTGAGGTTAATTTTGCGAGTTACAAAAATGGACTAGTCCGCAGACCGGTCCGGTACTTTTACGGACCGGACTCGGACTAATTTATTATGTCCCATTTTTTATATGGGTAAAACGGACCAGTCCGTATGAACCAAAAATCCGTATGGACTTGGTCCGGTCCGGTCTGTCCGTTTTACAGGCCTAATTAGTACGACTTTGTGCCCCCGCCGCGCAAGATACCTGATTCAACTCTGACATGACACTTACGGTAGAAAATATCAATATGTTTTCATTATAACACAATTACTTCAATTCAATAAAAAAAAGTTATATAATTTTATTACTTATATATTAATGTTATGAAATTATAAATATTAAAATATATTACATGACTTTTAAAATATTAAATATTTTAAATAACCTTTTTTCATTACAAAAGAGTAAAATATGTAGTATAAATAGAACAAATAAATATTTCTTCGCTTCAAGACACTTAAAAATTTGACAGCGTCAGCGGAATCACCTTGCTCTCGCAAGATTCACAAAAAGCGTTGGGGTGGGGCGGAGGATTCAGTTTGATGCGGGGCAGGAAATTATATGGGATTTGATTCGTAGAATTTTTTTTTTAATTCATGAAAAGTATTTTATGAAAATATAATATTTTTATATTTAATTTAAAATTTAAAAAATATTTTTAGAAATATTGTGAATATTTTAATGAATATTTTTAACCTAATATTCTTACCAAATATTTTATGAGAAGGAGAGTATTCCACATTCTCATGATATATAAATATTTAATTAATATAAGTAAATTATTTTATTTATTTTTTATTAAAATTTTATTATAATTAACATATCATTTTACTATTATTTATCATTATTAACTACCATCAGTCATCACTTACTACAATTAATTAGCATCTATCGCTAGTAACCATCGCTAACTATCACTCATTATTAATAACTATTTTTTTATGATCATTATTAATCATTACTTATTGTTCGTGATTATTATTTACCACCATCCACTACTAATGATTACCATCTACCACTCCCTTGTTATAAACATCGTTGACCATCACTTATTATTAATAACCACTATTGACCACCACCTAATACTAGTAAATATTATTCATCACCATTTATTATTGATAATCATTGCTGCCCATCATTTATTATCAAAGATAACTGCTTGCAATTACCCATCGTCAATCACCATTTATTGTCGGTGTTTATCATCCATCACTACTACTATCACCACCTTTTGTCAGTGATTATCATCGGTCATCATAATCACTATTAACCATTCAATTTTTAATAAAAATATTTTTTATAATTTAATGATATTTTTTAAAACAATAAAAATAATTAAAATATAACATTGTAACATTTCTATTGATGTTTTTAATTGAATCAAATATGGTATTATCATATTTTTAAGAATTAAATATTTGGGAATCATTTCTAAAAAATATTAAGATTCTTAAAAATATTTGATTTCACAAACTAAACACTACCTTAAACAGAAAAAGAAAAAAAAAAAGAGAACAAGTGAAGTTAATCTAAATTTTAAATATTTAATTGTTATTATATAATTGTTTTATTCGAATAAGTAGATGTTAATATCCTTTACTTGGTGACATGGAACTTAGCAATTTCTAAAATTAATTGTTATATTTTGTAATAACAATTAGACAATAAAATTAATAAATTGAACTTCATTTATTGAATGAGATTGATAAAGATACATACTATAACTAGAGGAATAAGAATTTTTTTTATAATATTTATTCATATTGTCACTCAATAAATAAAATTTAATTGTCAATTTTCACATCTATTTGTCACTATCATAAGACTTTAGAAGGTTTAATTTTTTTTAATTTTCAAGAAAAGTTGACAATTAATCTTTATTTATTAGATAGAATAAACATTTTACAATTAGAGTATATAAGAATGTCTCTTACTTGAAGTATACAAGAAGTCCTCCATGAATAGATTTGTTTGTAATAAGTATATACAAAATTACAATTCCACCATTCAGATTTATTTAAAAATTAAAAAAAATTATAGTAAAGTTAAGGCTTTAATAATAAAAGTTACGACAAGTTTACAAACTTTTCACGAAGTTTAGACAGGTAACAATATGAATTTTCTCGAAACGCGTTTTTCTTTTCGGTTTATTCCACTTGAAGATAATGGTTTTGTAACATAGGCAAAAGCAGTGACTTCTATTCTCACAAGTATTAGTTGATGAGAAATTGAGAAGTCAATGCAGCTCCACTATAAATGAACAGACTTTGTGTCCTTCTCGTATCAATCTCTCCACTTCATTCTCAATTTGCAAAAAAACAAACTCACAGATTTTTGTTCTTAAACCAGATGAAGCCTCTTGCCATCATGCTTTGTTCTTTTTCGTCCGTATCCCTTCTTCAAGTTATTATCCTTCTTTCTTCTTTAACCTTGTTGTTTCAACCTGCCTCTGCATTAGGAAATGAGACTGATCATTTAGCATTGCTCAAATTTAAGGAATCCATATCCAATGGTCCATATGATGTCTTGGCCTCTTGGAATTCTTCCACACACTTTTGCAATTGGCCTGGAATCTCTTGCAGCCGCCGCCATCCTCAAAGAATTACTGGCTTGAACCTACAAGGATGGGGCCTGCATGGATCCATATCATCCCATATTGGCAATCTCTCTTTTTTGAGAATTCTCAATCTCAGCAACAACAGCATCAATGGCGTGATCCCACAAGAATTGGGTCGTTTATTTCGACTGCAGCAACTTTTGCTCATCAATAACACTTTGACAGGTGAAATTCCTTCCAATTTGACTAGCTGCTCTGAAATGAGGATTTTGAGGTTACAAAGAAATAGTCTTCTTGGCAAAATACCAATGGAGATTGGCTCTCTTCGTAAGCTTCAAATGTTGGATCTTACTATAAATAATTTAACAGGACAATTTCCAGCTTCTATGTGGAATATGAGTTCCCTCAGTATTATCGCTGTAGGTTTTAGTGACTTGGAAGGAAGCATACCAGAAGAGATAGGCCATCTGAAATTAACGGCTCTTGGATTACCCGACAACAAACTGTCCGGTAGGCTTCCTTCTTCACTTTACAATATGTCATCTCTCAGAATCATCTCAGTTCCATCCAATAGTTTTACTGGCTCTCTTCCTTCCAACATGTTCTTCACTCTCCCTAATCTTGAGTTGTTTGAAATTGCCGATAACCAAATATTTGGTCCAATCCCAAGTTCCATTTCAAATGCATCTAACCTCCAAATAATTGACATTGGTATTAACAAATTTCATGGACTAGTTCCAAATTTCGGAATACTACAAAATATTCGGATAGTGTCACTTGGTATGAACAATTTAGGCAGTAATTCATCTCAGGATTTGGTGTTCTTGAAATCTTTGATGAACTGTACTGTATTAAGTCATTTGGATTTATCAGAAAATAATTTTGGAGGTCTTTTGCCCAATTTTATAGGAAATTTTTCCATCCAACTCAATATATTAGATCTTGGTTTGAATAAAATATTTGGAAAAATTCCTGAAACATTCGGAAATCTTATTTATTTATGGTATTTGAGTTTGGAGGGAAACAATTTTATAGGGAATGTTCCAATTACTTTTGGAAGGTTTGAAAAGATGCAAGAATTATTCTTGAAGGGAAACCAATTGTCAAGACAAATTCCAGCCATTATAGGCAACCTCACCCAACTGTCTTCTTTGGATTTATCAAGAAATATGTTAGAAGGAAACATTCCTCCAAGTATTGGAAATTGCAAAGCTTTACAATACTTGGACTTTTCACAAAATAACCTTATAGGAATTATACCTTTGCAGGTTATTAGTATTTCTTCTTTATCAATTCTACTAAACTTATCACACAACTCATTAACCGGTAGCTTACCAACTGTAGTGAGTAAGTTAAAAAATATTGGTAAGTTGGATGTTTCAGAAAATCTTCTATTGGGTGATATTCCCACTACCATTGGAGATTGCATAAGCTTGGAATACCTTAATTTACAAGGGAACTTCTTTTACGGAAGCATACCTTCATCTTTGGCTTCATTGAAAGGTCTTCATCATTTGGACTTATCAAGAAACAACTTGTCTGGGCTAATTCCAAGGGCTTTGCAAAATATCTCTAATTTAGAATACTTTAATGTTTCTTATAATATGTTAGGTGGCGAGGTGCCAAAAGAAGGTGTTTTTAAGAATGCAAGTGCATTATCAGTGAGTGGAAATAATAAGCTTTGTGGCGGTATCTTAGAATTACATCTACCACCTTGCCCTAACAAAATTGAGAAACAAAGTAAGCATCATAATCTCCTTCTGATAATATTAATAGTTTCTCTATCTTGTTCTTTTATACTATTGCCAACTATTCTTATATTGTTTTGGATGAGAAAAAGAACAAAGAAATCATCTTCCCCTCCACCAGTGATTGAACAATTTTCAAAGGTGTCATACCAAACCCTACACCATGCAACTAATGGCTTCTCAGCTAACAACTTGATTGGATTTGGATGTCATGGCTCAGTGTACAAAGGAAGCCTTGATTCCGAAGAAAATTTTGTTGCTATCAAAGTTCTTAACCTTCAAAAGGAGGGAGCTCACAAGAGCTTCATTACCGAATGCAATGCACTTAGAAGCATCCGACATAGAAATTTGGTAAAGATTTTAACATGTTGCTCTAGCATAGATCACAAGGGGCTTGATTTCAAAGCCTTAGTCTTTGAGTACATGACAAATGGAAGTTTAGAACAATGGTTGCACCTAGGGATAGAAAGTCCAAGTCAACATAACACATTAAGCCTTGTTCAAAGAGTAAACATCCTTATAAACATTGCTTCCGCATTACACTATCTTCACCATGAATGTGAGCAACCTATCATTCATTGTGATTTGAAGCCAAGCAATGTTCTTCTCGATGATGATATGGTTGGTCATGTAAGTGATTTTGGCTTAGCAAGAATCTTATCAACCAAAAATGGCACCTCTCATGTGCAAACTAGTACAACTGGAATAAAGGGCACTATAGGCTATGCACCACCAGGTATGGTTTAATATTAATTATTTGAGATTCCAATTCTATTGTTTTCCTTTGCAATTGAATTTCATTTCATGTAAGTTGTATGATTATGAGTTCACAAAACATTGACAATTTTGGATAATATGTCAGAGTATGGCATGGGTTCTCAAGTGTCTATAGAAGGTGACTTGTATAGCTTTGGAATTTTGGTATTGGAAATGCTAACTGGAAGGAGACCCACTGATGAAATTTTTAATGACAGTCAGAATCTACACAATTATGTTAAAATTGCATTTCCCAGTAACCTTCTGCAAATCATAGACCTAGCTCTCATCCTAAAATATGAAAGCAGAAAAGGAGACATGGGCATATTCACCTTTCGCCATCCCTGTGAAGAGAAATGTTTAGTTTCACTATTTAGGGTGGCACTTACTTGTTCTATGGAGTCACCAAAAGAGAGAATGAAGATGGTGGATGTTTTGAAAGAGCTAAATCTTATCAGAAATACTATCCTTGGGGTCAATTGAGATTAATTTAACATATGATCTTTTATCTCTGCAATTTGCTTTTAACCTTGGGCTCCACATGAATAAATGTTGAAGAAGTTTGCTTATTCTTTTTCTTCATTTTTTGGTTTAAAAAGCCAAAGGGATGAGATTTCTGTGAAATAGCTTTAAGAGTTGTGGATAGAGACCCCTTGCGTGCTTGTGTTATGTGTTTTTTTTTTCCTTTAAGTTATGCTTTGTATCATCTTGAATTGCCTGTTTAACATTGGTCAATAAAATGTCTTGATATCATTAGGAGATGTATAAAATGATGTTATAAGTCAATAACTAATGTTTTACACTCGTAATCATGTAGTTACAACTTTTCATTACTTCTTTTAGTAGGATTATTTATCCGTTTATTTTTTGTTTGTCAACACAGTTAATTTTAAAGAAATTTTCATGTATCACCATTGTCTATGATCAAGACTATCCTAACTTTCTACAAAATTTTTGCTAGATTCATTGTGAATAATTTCAGCAAACCACTATACATACATGAAGCAAAAAACCTATGATAAGTTCGCTTCTATCTCATTGCATATATAACAATAACATGTCTCCACTATAGCACACTATACTAAAGGAACTCTCTAAATAACAATAACATGTACAAAAATCGGTACTACAAGTCACCATGGGGAACTTGAACAAGACCTACTTGTACTTTCCTCTCTTTCAATGCTCCAAACTTGACTCTAACTTGGTATATGAGTCACAGAAGCTTGATTTGACCTTAACAAAGGAAACTTCTGAGCACAATTATCCTGAATCAAACGAAACTTGTGGTTTAATTATTAGAAGCACATATATAAGGAAAATATATAATTTTTAAGAGATATTGGACATCATTTGATTTAAAAACGACTTTGAATAAGCTCCAACGCTTTAAAAAATATTTTAATGGTTACAAATGAAACTCATACGAATTAACTATTTTTCATACACATTAATTCGTAATCTCTTTCTATATTGTAATTGTATTTTGATTGCCTATTCATAATAACCAAAGATCTTATTTTCAGTTGTTTAGGTAGTTATGTTTCATTTTTACTTGTACGATGTAAAGTATTTCAGTTCTGTGAAAATAAGTATCTTGTTATTATTTATTTATTTTGGACATGATCTTATATATATCAAAATTATGTTTTAATTTCTTGAATTTTTACTTAACCTATCTATGTGTTTAAGTATTACAATTTGTCCATATGTACATTTTACTATTAACAGTTTGTCTACATAAACTTTTTTTATCCAATTTTTATGAAAAGTTTCAGGTGAGTTAAGTGAAATTTCAAACGAAACCATATGTATAGGTGAAATATACTTTTTCTTATATTTATGTGAATTATATCAAAAAATTTCAGTCAAAATTAAATTATATTAGTCTTTTCTTATTGTTTTAATAATACACCTTAAATGGGAAAAATCTATTACAATATATAGAATAGGTAAAAAAAATCAACTAAAATTATCAGTAGATAACAAAATTTGTGTATTGATCTATTAGTGATAATTTTATAAAGTATAGAACAATAAAATATAATTTGTAGATCTAAATTAAAGAGATGACATAATTTTTTGGTCTTAATTGAGAATTCTAAATATTGATTCACACAAATATGAAAAAAATTATAATTTACTTTTCTATAAATTCCTCCAAGTTCACTTAACTCATTTGTTATTGAATATTTAGTTAAAAATTAGACAAAAAGTTTGGGTGAGTTAAATGTCAATTTTAGAAAACACAAGTGAACAAATTGTAATATTTGAAAATATAGATGGGTTGAGTAATAATCAGCAAAATTACAAGTGAACAAAGTGTAATTTTCTCTTAAAATTATTGAAGTGTGTAAATTTAATCCATTATTAGTGTAAAATTTTTTATATTATTAGTAAACAAAAATATGACATGTTATTAAAAAATTAATAATTCTTACTAATAATAAAAATATTTTAATAGATTTTATTGATTTGATAATATATGAGTAAGTAATAATATAAAATTAATTTTAATAATTAAATTTAAATCCATTATTTAAAGGTAAAGAATCCACCTTCAATATATCCCTTTTACCTAACAGTACGCAATACTCTAAAACATTAAAGAAAAGATAATTAAATAAAGCAAAGTCATTGCCCCTTTCTTTTTAATCAACAAAAGTAAATTTACTGTTGCTGATGTTGCCATGATCCATGATCCATGATCCAGCGCACAGTACTCCCGTACAGAGGCCCAGTTACCTCTACGTTGGTTTCAAATGCGCACTCACATTACTAAATTATGACTTTTATCAATTAATTAGTTTACATAGTCTTTTCTTCTTCCCCCATCTCTCTATCTTATTATTATTTTTTTAAGCTTGGTTATAATATTCAAAATTATATGTAGTCACATAATATTATTGTTATAAATCGCATTATATATGCAATTTTTTGTAATTTTATGTTACAACAATCGAAATCTTTTGCTTATAATTTACTACTTACACAATATCCACAATTTATAATTACGGATGGATACATAAGCTCTATTTATCTTATGGAAAATTAATTTTTTTTATAAAATATAATTATAAAATATTAAGATAAAAATATTTTATTTATATAATATTAGATATAAAAATTTTGAGAAAAATAAATTTTTCTTTTTTGAAGAAAAATTTATTTTCTTCAATTACCATGGCTTTAATTTTTTTTAATCATAAATGTAAGATGCATGCCACTCATATATCAATATACATATAAATAATCTATTTTTATAAAAAAATATTTTTTGATAAAAAATAAACTTAAATTACCTCTTTTTATCTAACTCGGTGCTATTCGCCTAATTTTCGCTGCCCTTAGTCTTTTGATCTTATCGTCAACAAGATCTTAGGTTGTTGAATTTAGGTGGAAGCACACAATCTGGGCCATAATTCAGCCTAGCATCATGAGTGTTTGAAATCTTTGATGAATTGTATTAAGTTGAAATATAATATATAATCAATTCTGGAAGTCCATTTTGCAATTAAATTAGCAATTTTTGTAAGATATTTTAACAAATTTATTACACAATAACTAAATGTACAAGAAAAATATTTACAATAATAACTACCTTCTGATTTGTAGTTAATTCAAATTGCATGTCTAAAAACATATCAGATACACTGTTTGAAATAGCCTTTCTCTCCCCCATCACAATTCTTTTGTCACACAGAAGAGGAGACTTAGCATCTTGTATTAAAATATCTCACGGATGATGGATCTACCCCCAGGCAGAGCTTGACTAATATTTTTGGGCCAAATTAGAAATATTTTTAATACATAAAAAATTTATCATGCTATAAAATTTTAAGGATTTTATATATTACTAAATATTTTAAATATAATTTTATAATTATTCATTACTAAAAAATCTAATAGAAAGTGAATTATAAGCAATTAAATTAAAGCATATTAAAAATTATGTCCATTCAAAGTGCATATTGTTTCAAGGATTTGAACTAACTGATGAATGATCATATATAATTAATTATAAACAGGTTATTTTTCTCTATATTACTAATTTTCCTCTTAAAAAAATTATCAATTATTTTATTTTTTGTCATAAAAAATTAATTAGTTAAATATAAACCAAATTAACTCATATAAACATTAAAACAAAAAGTAATAATATAATAAAATCATGCAAATGAAAAATCCAAATATTACTATTACTATCTACTATATATTTATATATGTTTTAAGATAAAAGACAATTCAATGAATTCATTTAATTAATTTCACAATTAGAAATCTTGTTAATTGATTTGAAATTTATAAAACTAAAATCCTATCAAAATGTAAATACTTAGAGTTCTCAATATATTGTTGTTATGGTAAAAAAAAAAAGAATGAGAGAATGACTTTGAAATAACATGAAGTTCAAAAATTCATTGTAAAAAATAAATGAAAATATTTAATATATATAATATAATAAGAATTAAAATAAACAATAGTTTTGAAAGTTTTAAAACATGATTCAAATAAATTGAAATTTATTAACCTAGGTTTGTGCTTGTAGAGGTTAGAGTTGTTCACTATTGTCTTTGTCTCTATTTAACATATTTAAAAAAGTTATGAATATTTTAAATTTAATTCCTCAAATAACATAATTTGAGGCAAAAATATTAGCATACATATTATTTCTCAACTAGTCAGCTAGTGTGAAGCAATAAAATCTCTATGAATATCTCATTAACTGCAGCTTATCCTTCAGGGTAGCAACAAAATGCACCATTGCGTAAGGGTATGTAGCATTTTATCATTGAAAGTCAACAAGTATAAAAAGCCCAGCAATGGTACATGGACTATCAACTACAATTATTATAGCATCAAGTGTAGTAGCTCTAGTTCCTGTTTAAAGCTATGCTACATGGACTTAGGGTCATTATATACCTTTTTGCACCACCTTTTACTTTTTGACACCTATTGATTGTCCATCACTTATATTACTTACTAGATTCACTCCATGATCATCTTTACTTGGATGCTAGCTTTATCTTGATGATGATGACGACGACTTTGCAAGTTTAGAAGATTTTTAGATTATATGTTGACTTTTTTATTTGTAGATTATGTTATTATGTACAAACTTTATATGATTTTATTGTTGCATATCATTTTCCACTTTACTTTATATATTTCTTTTTTGTCTAATTTAGTATCAAAATTAATATTACAATATTTTTAAATTTTTAATAATTATAAATAATGTTTAGGAATAATGCTTATTAGTAATATCACTAAAAAAATAAAAAGTTAATTATTGTAAAAATTTAAGCAATTTTGGAAATGTAAAAAAATGCTTATACTAATGACACGTGTCATTTGAATAGATTGTCATGTTATCAAATCTTATAATAATGATACGTGATCATCAATACAGTAGTGTTGTTGAGTCACACAAATGTAGCCCATAAATATTAACCCTGACAACATATATTGTTGGCATAGGGTTCTTTATTGTGGTAATAACTTATGCCATTTATATATAGAGTTCTATAGGCACAAACCTATAGTGACATCATGTTTTTGATGACATTATCGCCAAAATAGACTAATACCAATGACAAATGTTATCAATGCAGCCTCTCTTCCTTGTAGTGTGTTTGATTGTTTGTTAGAAAAATATATATAACAAAGGAATCCCAATTTTATTAAACCATATTTTATATGTAATATTTGAAATTTGAAATGATTTTATCAATTATATTTTCTATTAATAATGATAGATTTGATATCTATTCACCAATCAACATTTTTTTCTATAATCTATTTAATTAATAGGAGTTTTGTTTCATCAACTATTCTTATTTATTTGTTATTATAAACCTTTATTTAATCTCTATTAATGATAATAATATATTTTTTGGCATACTAAATATATGTGTTATTTATATTATAATACATATATACCTTATTGTGCTCTATTTTATGTGCTATTATTATAATTATTTAGCATTCTCTCTTTGCAAATTTACTAGTTTAGTATACAAAATTTTTAAAAAATGGAGGGGAAAAACTTTGAAGAACTAAATTATTAGTAGTTTACTGGTGGAAATCAGTGTACCTATGTATAGTAAGGTCATAAGAAGTGGCAGCTTTCATTAGCCCCCAACTAGAAAGAGGGAACCAATCATATATATTTTCACTTCAAGCCTTCAAGAAGGAAAAAATTATTTAATTTTGCCTTATGATCAAAGAATAAATGCATGTATAACAACTTGTGGAGTAAACAATGCATGATTAAAGGTAAATTAAACTCACATTTAAATTAAATGTAATCTTTTTAATGCATAGACTACAAATTTTCATTCTACCAACTTAAATAAGTTTAAATCAATGATTAATGTTTGCCATTCAAAAGTTGAAATGACTTTTTTAAAGCATTTGCAATTAATATGATCTTCAATCTCATTGTTTAAGTAAAGAATTTATTTTTAAAGATAAGAATAAGAATTATAATATTATTAAGAATAATAATTACTAAATGTCAATGAGCTTTTCTTTGTAAAGATAAGAATGAGAAAGCGTGAATGACAAATCATTCATGGAAATCCCACAGAGACAACCATGATAACAAAAAAAAATCATTATTTGGATAAATAAATCTATAAGAAAAAGCTTAAAAAAATTGCACAAGGTAGTACACTAAGAAAGAATATGTGTTGCTGAGATGCAATTCATTCAATGTATTATGTATTATGATAGTTTCCAAAATCACTAGCCATGTAAAATGCATGGTACTTGCAAGTACCATTTGGAAAATGTAATTTCATAATGGATGAAGGAATAAATATATTCTTTTGTC